>JADLZK010004110.1:0-464943 GCA_015847255.1 Hyparrhenia diplandra
ACGCTGGTTTGAGTCAGCATAAATGGTTTTGTTAGGAATTTGGCTGTGTGTGTGTGTGTGTTAGGTTCTTCAGACCTTACGGTTATTGTTGTTACTGATGGTTGCATCTCATGAAAACTCCGCTCTGAAATATAATAGGTCTGGAGTTTTTTCGAATTCATATTGTCACAAGTTTGACTGTTTGAGTAAGCTTATAGAAAAGAAAAATACGACTAATGATGCCAATTAGCATCATTAGATTAGATACATTATGGAATGTAGTTTCTTAATACAAATGAAAAATGGTTTGTGCATGGCATTTGAGCATCACATTATATTGAGTTAATTAATAACAAAAATAATGCACATAACAATTGTCCAAATTAATAACACCTCCTGCTCAACAGTAGCTGTCACACAGGCCAATTCAGAAAGACAGAAAAGCACTAATTATCCATCTACCAAAGATGAATTTCTGAATGATGAAATCAGGTATAAATTACTAACTAATTTGCCACTGCTAGATGCTTCTGGACATACTATGATTTACAGAGATGGATGGCACTTCACAGGTGACAGGTTTCCACTCTCATCCCTCTGTTAACAAAACCAAAGGCCATACACCGGCAGAATAACTCTTGTGCTATGAGATTTGCACCATCTTTATGCCCTACTAGCAGACTGCCATGCCGCTGCTTCTGTACAGGTGGACCACAACAAGTTGGTACTGCTGCTGTGTTGCCCAGCCTTGATCTGAGGTTGCTTCAGTTCGCCTCTTACAGCAAGCCCACTGATTGCAAAGGAAATCAGGTAAAATGTCAAAGCCAGTGAAGGCATTATGGTAGACAAACACCTCGTGTTCTGACTGGCTTTCCTGATGCTTCCCAATCTCATATTACCATCAAAACACGGTGTGGTAGCACATGTTGAATCGGAGGGCTCTACTTACCCTTCACATATCGATCACAACCAACAAAGCAAAAGGACTCTGTGGTTCTAGTGCTGAGGAGACTCAGTGTGGTATATGTTGTGGGAAACTGCGGCATCCTTGCAGCTGCAGTACTGTGTCTTAATTCGTACATTGAACATGATGGCCATATTGTTACCAAATACTGCAAATATAGATTTCGAATACTGCAGACACAAACTTTTACGCGGAAAAACCCATGCGGACCCACATACGCCAACCCGCAATCTTCACTATATGGAGAGCGAGTTTACGAACAGTACATTGAGTCATCTCGATTCTTCTTCGCGGTGTGGCTAGGGCAGTGGGCGCATAGATCGCAGCATGGGCCCTGTCTCGCTATGGATTTTTATGACGGCTGCACCCACCATCAGGCCTGGGGTGGCGGTCAGCGCGCATCCATCCAACGGGTGGTGTGAATGGGGCCCAACGGGCCCATCTGGGTGGGCTCAGCCAGGGTTGTCCTAAGTAGATATATATTTTATGAACCCGACAGGGCACTCTAAATCAGCCTTTAAAAGGTCATCACATTAACTATGATGTTTGACCTGAGTTGGATTGGCCAAAAATGTCTCTGGTGATGGCTCTTTACGTAGGCTCGTGATAATCTTTCTATAGTAGTGAAGTGAAGAAATAGTGCGAACTTTGGAATGAATCCCAAACAGCGATGAGGCTCCTCAGTGGAAGTGGTGCCGCCACCAGCATCCGCATCTGGTGACCGTAGTGGGAGAAAACAAGCGTAGACGGCTGAGACTTCGCCTAGCATGAGCACACACTATCCACGTGTGAGAGGTGTTACGCCGCTGACCGGTGGGCATCCCCGTATTGTGCTCCTCATTGCACGCATGATAACCAGAGGTAGCACTATAGACAATTCCCTCCCGTTTTCCCTCATTATAAAACATATGAAGGCTCTAAATGGACGAGATAGTTCATCTATTATTTGGCTTCAAATGTGCTCCTGTTTTGAGCGAAACGGGATTGTGAATCTCCCTTACTCATCTTTTGTATTCCAAAACAAGTAGAGTCTTATAACAGTATTTATCAAAACATCTAGCCATAGACTAATTTGTGGTTCATCAATATCCTCCACTCTAAGTATAACTTCTTGAGCTGTGAAATCTGACTTCAAGCGCCACTTGCCACCTGAAGGGATGGTTGAATTTGATTCAAAAATTGCATCATTTCGCGCATGTTGCCCAACACCGCAATACATAGCGTTTTCTATCGCGCAGGAGTCAGTTTTCAGATGGTTTCTGTAATTTTTAAAATCAATGTAATCTTTGGTCACTTAGATTCAAGCCCGACTTACCTTTTTGCTTTTGTTACATGCTTTTAGTTAATCCTTCATGTAGGTCCCTATAACCCCTTTTTATTTTATTTATTTATAAAAGTTCGATTATACTGTGGGGACACACTTTTTGCTGTAAAAAGAAAACACTGCAATACATGGAAATGGTCAGCTCCATGAAGGTAGATGCAACTTATTTCTGAAGGAGACAATATAATCCAGTACTATATATACAAACGATTAACCGAGGGCTTTTTGAAAAGTACTGGCGAGGTAGTTGAAATCTGAATTCATTAAATTTGGATATGAGCTAAATCCAGTGTTTTGTTACTAAAATTACCCCTTCTAATTAAGAAATGATAGTCCTATGATTTTTGTTTCTAGGCCGTTCACCAGTGAACTGGGCTTCCGAGCACGTGAGCTGCATCAAGGGCCAGACGTCTTCCTTATCCTCATTGTACGCTGCAATTGCAACACCAGTGACACCATCCTGTGAGCCTTATACAGCTACCCCAAAAAGGATTGTACTGGCAATCAGCTGAAATGTCCAATTTGTTATCGACACGGTAGACAGACATCTCTCGTGACCTCAACTGGCTCTTCCGATGCATCCCAATCTCATTACCGTCATAGAGCGGAGGTGCCAATAGCATATGGGATCTGTCCGGACGCTATACTTGCCCTTTGACGAATCGAAAACAACCAACAATAAGAAGCAGAAAGTGACTCTGTGGTTCTATTGCTACTGAGGGCACAATGCTATATGCTGTGGGCAGGTGTGGGCATCCATATTTTGTCTCCGTTATTGATAGATGAATGAACAAGATAGCCATTATATATGACAGACCAAGGCAACAATTAAACGCATATGAATGCAGGGCATATATTTGGATGGTAGCCCGGAGGACTTGCTTGATAAAAAGCATTGCCACAGGGCGTCCTCAAGAGCCTTTGCAAATTGCTATCTAATGTGGAGCCCAAAAACATATAAAAAAAGAAATCAGATAGTCCTAAGATTTTCAGGGACTTGAAATTTTTTTATAAACGGTGCAAGTTTAGCTCTTGCTGCCTCACTCAGCCTGGTGAGTTTTATATTTCTCTTTTCTTCTTGATTGGCTGGATAGTCCACCTTGCTAGGAAGCTAGACAACCATTGGGGATGCCTAAGGAGTTGCATAAAAAATTCAATGGAATTGTCTAGATAGGCAAGTTAATTTGAACATAAAGATAACCCATGGGGTTGGAGGCCTGTGACTGAGAAGGCTAATAAAAAAATCTAATATATTTTACAGCTGCTTTAGCTTCTTTAAATTTATAGCATATTTAAAACCATACAAGACTACAAAAAAAAAAATATCCATACATTTTCTGATAATAGTACAATTGAAAACACAAATAAATGTATCTGCTGACTCCCTAACGACTATAGTTGTATAGTTTGTATGTTTTTAAAATGATTGTATATCAATAAAGTAGTGATTAACTGTAACCTTTGGTCCAAGGAGGTTGGCCTGGCTGACTGGGAAAAGCCAAAAATACCCGCCTCGGTTAAGTTTTTGTAGTAGTGAGGTGGTCAGAAGACCTGAGGTTGAGGGATGACTAACCCCAAACGGGCCCAACAAGTGCTGCAAAACGGACATTCCTGGATTAGGTGAAGCAACATTTGCTCTATTGTCAGATTACAAACGGATATTTTTAATCGAATATGGATGTAGAATCAGATACAAAACAATCTTAAAACAAATTACGGAATCAGATATCGGATATCAAGACACCTGAATCCGTGCCTTACGTCGCTTGTGCCCATATCCTTGGCAAGACCTGATCTCACAAGTTCAATATCACACGTACTCACTCTACCTGTCCATGTCCAACAAGCTACTAATAGTTACAGAGGTACCTCGCATGCCTCGTGATGCATCTCCAATTTAAATGCCATCGGCAGAGATGAGCTGCTTTGGTGCTGTGGCCGAACAATCAATGATATCCTGACACATCCCATCCAATACATACCCATATCCTAATATGCTGATAAATAGTATGATACTCCATATCCTTTTTTCAGACCTTTTGTTAATGAAGCCATGGATACAGCTACAAGAATCGTATTATATATAGAGTGGTTCTACAGTCGTCTATCCAAGACTCAGAGGTGACACAGTCGACATGTAGTAAATGTTTACAAAATTGGACCTATGGTACAATGCTACATTTTTGCTCTAGCTACAAAATTGAGATAATAATTCTGGTCTCATATATATAGTACTCGTATACACCTTGAAGGATCCTAATACGTGGCTCACCTATTTGAGGTCATTCAATATAATTGGTATCACACTGGTTTAATGTCATTCACACTGTAATAAAAAATGTTACCTTTTTTTTTGAGGGCACAAGTGAAAAAGTGCCTGTCCCTTATAAATTAAATAGGATGAAAATTGCATTCTCGTCTCCCTGAGCTTAATTAGCTTACTAGGCATGTGCGCAACATCTCTGTTTTATGTGCGCTGGTTTGAAGTCGTATGGTTAATTATCAGGAAATTGCCAGACCGTGAAACTGTTAGTGGGTATTCAGTCTTTGAGATTATTATTGTTCTTGCGGATGCCAGCATTAATTGAACATACTTCCTCCATTTTAAGACATAATTAAGTGACCAAATGTTTGGAGAACATTTAGCGATTTCATAAGTTACTGAGAAGATTTAAAGCCATGAAAATTTGGAGAAAGACAGTCTTCAGCGAATGGAATCTATATATGGTGGGCTATCCTCCAAATAACACCGGCAAGCAATGGAAGGCTCAAGAGGCTAGAACACTAACACCAGAAGAAGTAGGTTAAAAAAGATATCCCAAAGCTAAATCATTGGTTGTGGCGATTTGAAAGCCAAGGCATGTCATCACTCTAGATTGGATTCTTACTGAATTCAAAAAGGCGATACCAATAGCCAGTTTTTAGCTTCATGCAAATGCAAGGAGAAAAAAAGGCTTGCCTTAGCTCCATAACCCCGGAATCAAGTCACAATTCTATGAAAACATGGCATACAACATTTTAGTAGTATCAAGTCAGCATATCAGTGGTGCTGGTGGGCCACAGAAAAAGCCATGGTACTGCTTCTGTACTAATTGGACCACAGGAAACTTGGTTCAGATGATCCGGTGCTGAACCTGATCTGTGCTCGCTTCGCTCCTCAGATAGCAAACCACCCTTGACACTCAAAGGCACCTCAAGTAACCAAACACCTCTTTTGCGCACTAGCCCAGGTTTTTCTGATGCATCCCAATCTCATACTCATGATCCATGAATACTAGTGAACAGTGGCAGCATGTGGGATCAGAGTCAGAGGCTCTCCACTTGCCCTTTACAAATCGATCACAACAATAAGAAGCAGAGAGGATGCCACGGTTCTATTGCTATAGAGGCTCAGTGATATATATTGTTGGCAGCTGGGGGCATCTGCATTCTGTCTTCATTATTGTGCATAGAATGAGCATAATGTCCATATTATATATGACAGACCGATGTGAATGGGAGAAATTCCCAAGTAAAATTAAAGAGTGATTGGAATCAAGCGACAAAAGCTTTGTCATGTTCAGCTCGGCAATGTATATCTTCTGATGCTAGGTGTGTATGAAGAAGCAGCTGCATGGTGTGGCCAGACTTCCTCAGAAACTGTAACACACCTCGGTGTTAATCATCAGTAAAACTTGATCATGTCATCATCATGCATTGTCTTGTTGCATTCACTAAAATCAATGGTATATATGCTTATGCTGGTAATGCATATCATGCGTGATGTAATGTGCTAAAAAGTAAAATCGTTTTGAGGTGTGATGGTACTTTACACCAGTATCAATTGTAGGGGTATGAATTCAAGTCAATGAAATTAAAATTGAACAGTAATGTCTATGTCTTGGAATTGACTTTTAAGCTCCAATTTGTGGGAATTGTTTAAATGGATTTTATAAATAAACATGTTACAAACTTTAGCATCTCAAGGTATTTGTGCCATGCAATGGTTCTATTGGTTGTAATGTTTGCTTGATAATTAATCACCATGTAAAATTCGCCCAAGTTGCTGATCTGACTGTTTTGGCAAAACCCCATTGAAGTTTGATGTGCGTTTCAAGGGTCCCGTGATCCTTAGGTTAGATCTTCTAGTCTCCCAGAATTAGATAATCATCCTTGAAGCAAAGTTGGACGCTAGCATGTAGATGAGAAACATTTGTCTTCGAGTTCATCAAGTGGCCGCAAGCGAATTGGGAGAAGAACAAATGCCATTAGGTGCTATAGTACCATGCCGACAGTGGCTCGCCTTTTTCTCCTTGCCTTCCTGCGTCGCGCCAGCATTCTCGCTGTTTTTGCGGCCAGCCTCATGCAGCTGCAGGCAATCCCGCCATCTTCCTTGTGGACGTCTGCAGCACCGCCAAAGATCCCACCCTCGGCATGGCCGGCCTACTCGAGTGAGCCTCTGTTCTCCGGCTTCGGTTCTGGAAAGGACCGTGAGTCCTTGGTACTCTCAAGAGTGACTGTTCAAATAGTGCAAAAGTTGAGCTGAAACGTGCATCTAGCCGCCGGGTTCATCGGTGTCTCCATCAATGAGTGGCAACACACCTATGGCGGGGTAGCCAAACAAGTCGTGGTGAGCCCGTCACCAAGTAATACCTATCCACCGATTTAGGACCCAGAACCGTCGGTTCCATTGCGCCATCATACGCACACACACCAAACCTTAATGTGCTCCAACAAACCCGTTGGGAGAGTTTGTGAGATCGAGAGTAAGCGTATATGGTGCTAGCCGCGTGTACAGAATCCTCAACACCGGCGAGTTCAAGGCCCTTCTCCACGCCCCCTTTTGTCGATTCACGCGACCCGGGGACTCACGCTCCAAATAGAAGCTTTTCCGTGGGGCTAACTGTACGTTCAACACTAGTGAATAGTCCTAAATAGTTTCATTTCCCCTTTTTTTTGAGGATATATGCTGAACTTGGAAATTCATTACTAAATAATTAGGACTAAAAAACTATGATAAGTGTTTGTAAGCTTCTCATCATGTGATGCTTAAGCATGAAGAAAATATGAGTTAGCCAAAATCAGTAGTTTTACTATACTTAAATTTATCTCTTTTAATTAAAAAATTGATAGTCCAAACGAGAACTGGGCTTCCGGCACGTCACGGCCCAATGTCTCTTTTTCCTTCATGTCCTGATTGTACAGCAGCACAAGCAACACCATTATTAATTGACACCATCAGCTATCCCTCTAGGGTTGTATTGGCAATCAGCTGAAATGTCCAAGGTCGTTAAGCGATATGGTAGACCAACGTCTCGTGATCTCAAAACAGGCACCAGCATCTCTCGTGATCTCCAACTAGTCAGGAGTCAGTAACACACGCCACTAGTATATATTGTAGGAGTTGGTACACCATGACATGGGCTGGCGCCCTTCACGGCCGCAGGCCGCCTTGAACCGATCTTTGTCAACTCGATCATACTGATCAAAACATGTTGTCCTTTCTCAATATTCATCGATGCATGCTTCATTAACAACTCATTGATGATCTTCGCACCTTATTAATTTTTTTTTTAGATAAAGGACTTCGCTACCCTTATTAATTAGTTTAGCAGTGCATGCCCCTCGACAGTGCACTATTTTGGATCCTGTCCATGTCTGGGCGAAGGTATAGTAGCTACTCAGTCCATCTGGCACTGGTTGACTTTGTGTCCTTTGTATTCAGTTTTATATATTGGATTTGATTTGATTTGATGCTGTGATGCCAATGCACGTGTTGCTTTAATTTTTAGCGATGAAAACTTGTACGCCACTGTTTCCATTGTTATTATTATTTGTGTGGAGCTTTATCTCTTTCCTCCTTCTTCAATATAATCAATCAACATGCAATTAGTGGTCCTTCACCCTTATTAGCTAGTTTGCATCCAGCCTCCTGGAGATCAAATCACGGATGCCCCATCCTCGGGCATGGGCATGGGCACGGCAAGGGCAGTGCACAGCAGATGGGAGGCTTCCTGTGTCAGAAAAGACCTACTTGCCACCATCATGGGCGACGCAACTCTCTCCTGTCCTTCCCATTCATTCACGCTTGGCCATGTAAAGTTTTAATGACCACGACTTCTCCCTTTTGCTCCAATTACCTTGTATGAATCAAAGCTTAGTGTCCCAACTCATTTCAATTTGTCGGCTGATAACAAACTCCCGATTGATATATGTAAGTGCTTTGTTACTGACGATGCAGTTCCCAATACCAATCCACAAGTGGAATCTTCCAAATCTTAAGACACAGAAGTATGGATCTAGTATGGTGCAGCCAAAAAATAGTATGCCACTATATCCGGCCTGCTCAATTGCCGATCAATTTTATTTGTGTTGCACTTCCTACAACATCTAGTTTCGAGCAAAAAGATTTTTTCTGTAATTCTCGTGGTCCTGTACTCCCATTCCATATCGATCTTATTACGCACTGAATAATATAAAATTTGTAGAGAGACGATCTATCCGCATGCAGTTGAGTGGAAACAAGGTCTGAAGCTCGAGTTTCTAATGGCTGATGCCTTGGCTCAAGGCGCAGACTGCATCATCACCCTCTTGGTGGTATCCAGAGCAGCCGTGCCGTTCTAAGAAAGTGGTGGAGGTGTATTCCCAATCTTGATTGCTACCTCATACTATGAACCTCCAAGGTGAATATATTATAAACCATCATCCATCCATTGTATATATGCTGATGATCTTTGAGTTATAAACCATCATCCATCCATTTTATATATTATAAACCATCAACCATGCATTGATATGTCCATTTGATATGCTATATTTATGTTCATTTGAGTGCCATTTCATTGGATATGCTTTGTTTCAGCTTCTTGTGGGTAAGGACCCTGGTTTGGTGGGCAATTTGCTGGTTGAGAGGTTGGTTGGGGCTTACATTGATCTTGTATCGAAGAAGAGTATGCTCAAATAGGCAGTGAGGTGCGTTCAAATTATGTGTGGACGTACACTTTGAAAATCAGCTCGATGCTTGGAACTCTTGGGTCTTATTTACAAGTGCAACACAAAAGTCATGCATCTGCAGTCAGACCTGTATTTTTTGAACAGATTCTGTAAAACGTTTAAAAGATATATTTTTTAGATAAATCACCTTAATTCTTGTGTAGTGCTTAATATTTATATATATATAAACTAAACTGGCAAACTTAATCATGCTGCTGGCCAGTAACTAATCTGGATATAGGCTTTTACTAACTCTGTAATGGATTTTATCTGGTATAGGCTTTAGCTGATATGCTGAAAAAGAAACTCTTGAAAGAAGGACGGAAGCCATATGTGATCCCTGCTGGTGGATCCAACTCTCTGGGGACTTGGTATTTTCCCTATATATCTCAAAACTGATAATAGAGCATATTACAGTTTAAAGTTTCCTTTGCTCACTGTATTGATGGATTGTTGATTTTTGTTTCTACACCCAAAAGGCAATGTGTTTCTACCTCATTGTCACTTGCAATATATAATTAGCATTATCATTTATGCCCTGAACCTAATGGACCTGAGGTGGCCTGCAATGAGGGTTCTATAATTTAATATATGTAGTGAACATAGTGATTGGTTTGACAAATGTAGAATATATGGGAACATGTGCCAGTCAGAAGGTAACAGAAACACTCTAAGGCCAGTTCAATGGAGAGTTTCACCTCCCGGTTTCCAAGATGTGAAACTTTGGATGAAATAGTCGTCTCCCTCAATGTCTCCCCCTCGAATGTACAGTTTCATTGTACGGTTTCATAGACTAAAGGGTCCCACACCTCTCTCATTGCATGGTTTAATTGCATAGTTGAATGGTGAAACTCTATTTATGTCTCAAATGGGTTTCACACGGTTTCCAACGCATATGGAACAAGTGCCCAAAGGTTTCACCATGGTGAAACTCTTTCCTTCTCTCCTAGGAGTTTAATGCAAAAGTGAAATTTTGCTGATGTGGCGCTTTGCATTTAATGTGCATGAAACACTTTCGTGGAAAACCCCATTAAGACTGGCCTAAGTAGGCAGAAAAAAGTAGCTAATGAACATTGATTTGACTGTCATGTTGAATATAGTACAGCATTACACCATGTGAAGAGTCTTTGGATACTGTGTTGTAAATTTATTCATTCAGACAAAGTCAATTCAGGATCTTCGAGACGTCCTACGGCCTGATGTTGAAGAACTTCATTTGTCTCTTTTAGGGGATACATCGAGGCGATAAGGGAGATAAAGCAACAAGTTCAGGAATCTGCAAACAACATTCAATTCGATGATATTGTTGTTGCTTCCGGCAGGTGTACATATTTATTTCATTGATTAGATGAACCAACTATTTAAATTCAATATAATTATTGTTGGTTCATGTGTTATTAACTAATCAGTTTCCAATATCATGACTGCTAACCGAAAAAATATAAATAAAACTTATTTTATTTGTTAAACCCATTACTCAAATGTTGCAGTGGTGGTACCATTGCTGGGCTGGCTTTAGGATCAAGATTAAGCAGTTTAAATGCAAAAGTATGTTTCATCTTTATTTGTTATATATATTGTCTTTCCAATTTACAGACTAATAATCATACATTTGCAAGATAGGTCCATGCGTTCTCTATTTGCAATGATACTGGCTACCTCTACGATTATGTTCAAACCCTAATTAATGGACTTCAATCTGCTCTGAATGCAAAACGACATTGTCAGCATTCGAAACGTAAGTGTACTTTTGTCATACAATAATTAATAAAACCCTTTCTGGTGCACATATCCAAATATATAGCGTACTCTATGCTTTTGTGATTTTTCATATAATTATATGTGGCATGACAATATGAACTCTCTCACCTAGAATGTTATTTTTTATTTTTTTAGGTTGTATTTGACAACATGAATGGTCTAACCATGTTACGTAGTTTCTTATGAGCACTCTACATGCGGTTAAAATTTCTTAGTGAACACTAATGAGGAAAGTCATATTGTTCATCTTCTTCTTATAGGCTAAAGGATTAGGTTATGGGATAAACACAACCGAGGAGCTTAAGTTTGTGAAAGACATAGCTGCAGCAACGGGAGTTGTACTTGATCCAGTCTCCAGGTGAAAATATTTTCCCTTGCATTTTTAGTGAAGTTATTTATAGAACCAGTGGCAAACATTGATCTAAATCATTGGAGTGGGAGGAGTTATATGACTTAAATTGTACTCAACACCAATGGTTTTATTCTCTTTGTTGCTGTTTTGAAGGGAGGATTTTGGCCGTGCGCAGTACTGCACAAAATTCATGCAAACGCATTCAAAATAATATTAAAATGACATTTCTTTTTATGGTGTATATGCACTAGATTACAAAATGACGTGTACTCCTGTAGAGCGTTTTCCATGAACAATTAAACTGTTTGCTAAATTTTCCTACTAGTACTGCATCATAGTATGAACAATGAATATACAAAGTCTAGGTTCTATAAGCTTCTAAATGTGTTAAATTGTGCATTGGAACCATTTGAAAATGTGGTCCATTTGAACTAAATAAGCACCCCATTTTACAATACTATCCTCATCGGGCACTGGCCACGAGTGCCATCATTACCGGCGCATCTTATTAGTGCCAACATAAATGGAACAAGTGGGGAAAGAGTTTCTCCTTATCAGCTCTATATATCCATATTGGCTCTCGATCGAGTAGACAGCAATATAATGCCATAATCAGGAGCAATATAATGGTTAATGGTTGCATATAACTCACGCAGAAACATTATCTCTGTTTTCGGACTGCAAAACTTCAATGACGAATATAATAAAAATTATTGAACCCCTATGTTGCACCAATATTTTTGCATATTTGATTGAATGGAACATCTATGAAAGGAAGCAACAAATATATATATAATTACTGTAAATAACATGTTTTGACATACTACCATTCTAAAAATGGAAATATTTAGCTAACATACCATTGATAATGTTCGGGTTTAAAAATGAAATTATTTTTTGGAAAAGGAGAAAGTACATCTCCCTCATTGGTACTAGGTGTCAGTTGTACAAGTTAGAAATTGGATTTATAGCCAAAAAAAGTATAAATAGTAATATTTCTTCTTCCTTTTCTATTTAGTGTATATGATATTCATGCTTGATCATACTGCAGTGGGAAGGCTGCGCTTCAAATGCTAAAAAAGATATGTCTAATACTGATAAGTGGAAAGGCAGGAAGATACTATTTATTCATACAGGTGGTCTTCTTGGATTGTATGATAAGGTTGATCAGATGTCATCTTTCGTGGAAACCTGTCGCAGAATGTCACTTGATGAAGTTGTTACACTCTAAGATCATCTGATTGGTACAATTTAGAGTTCAGTAGCTTGCATGGGAGTCTCTAGTCTTGTACATATATACTTTGCTCGTCTTGCTTTTCGTGGAACTGTGAATGTAAAATGACAATTGATTTTTTCATATGTCGTGGTGCATTGATGAAATTTAAGAATAAAGCATATCTTTCTGCAGTTAAATAATCAAGTGTATGTCATTTATTCAACATCAGAGATCATAGTTAAAATGGAAACCATCAAAAAATATCAAGAAATTTAGCACTAAGTGACTAACAGATCTCATTTTGATTGGTAGTTGTAGTTGATATATACAAGCATATGTTTAACTTAATCTCGACCAACACTTTCATGCTCCTTGTAAACCATTCTCGCTATAATTCAGAAATCACGAATGCATTGTTATGATTGCAATATATAACACGAATGCATTCAGAAATCAACTTATGTTTTTACTGGGGCCATGCCTGGTGAAAAAAAAATA
The DNA here is from genome assembly GCA_015847255.1 of Hyparrhenia diplandra. Taxonomy (NCBI): domain Eukaryota; kingdom Viridiplantae; phylum Streptophyta; class Magnoliopsida; order Poales; family Poaceae; genus Hyparrhenia; species Hyparrhenia diplandra. The sequence continues at coordinate 13,067 of JADLZK010004110.1, forward strand.
CTCGTAGAGCTTTAACTAGAGACTGGCTAGGTGGAAAAAAAATACACCTAGTACATCATTGGGTTGAGCCAACCCCGACCAGGCCATATAGATGCGTCCCTTTAACTAGAGCCTACTAGGTGCTGTAATATGGAGGTTTGTGGTAGGGCTTATAATCTTCATTGGCTTATTTATATGCACACCACCTCACTGTTGTTGGATGGTCCAACAAGAATGTGCTCCATTGAGCTATATATACTACCATATAACAAAACGGGGAGCACAGATGAAGTCCATGGCAATATGGCTGTGATGGAGCTGCGATCAGAAAAGAAAAATAGGAAAAATAGGAGTTTGAGGCAAAAGGAACAAAAGGATGGTAAATGGAGGAATCTTAGGAGCTATGTGACCATCGCAGAGGGATCCCATAAGGATCAACGGGAAATGTAGGGTGTTCGTGGGATACAAATACATGGAAAGACTAGCCCAATGAAAGACTCCAGTCATGAATCCCACGACGCAAACGTGCTGCCGCTCATACCAAGCTCATGATCCTTTCCATTCTGGAGCTGCTGTGGTCACATGTGTGGAACAGTGGAAACAGCTGCAACTACTCAATGAAACGGTTCGTCCAAAGTGCATAGGAGTTTAATTCAGCATGGAAAAAAGTGTTTGGTGCCAATGAAAATGGCCTTTGCAGACTAAGTACCAAACTTTGGAGATCACTCTGCTTTGATTTCTTCTGTCACACACTACACTTGCAACTTTATATGAGATCAAAGAGAGGAGGCACTTCAATTGTTGTCCATATGGTCAACAGTGATGAAATTTTTAGTGCACAATTAATAGGACCAGCAATAACAAGGATCTTTTTCTTCAAAAAATGCAACCAGCAAGAATATTACAATACATTTATTAGTAGGGAAGAAACTTCAAATTCAAAAAAAAAAACTGCCACTACAAAACCTCCCTATGATGCGAGGGAAAACAAGGCAAACATAACAACAATATACAAACCATGAATTACAACTGGAATGGCCAAATACGCCAGCTGCACATGCTGTCAGAGCAGCAAAGAGAAGTGGAGCTGAAGGGTGTAGGGGTTCCTTGTACTGATACCTTCAGGGACCAAAACGACATATATATGTAGGTTGGCGCTGCTCGCGTAAATTGAAGCGATTGTGGTTGGTAAATCAAGTAAGGTTGGTGACAGTCTACATTGACAGCTCTATGGGTACAAATTTGCATTCTCTGCTGATTCTTCACGTTTACATGTGCAGCAAGCTGTCTACTAATAGCTATAAATGAAACAGAAATTTATAAACAACCTTTGCAAAACAAGTTTGCCTCCGCTGCTTTTTAATGGCCCAGTTCATCCACATTTGTTTTTCTCCTTCTGGCATATTTTTGGATGCTGTCAAAGTAAATACTTTACACTTGTAATTTGGTCTCATAAAGGGAACCATCAGAACGTAACTCCTTTACACACCTGGATCACGTGGTCATGAATGGTGGCCTGCTTTGCATGCCTTTCTGTGAGTGTGATTTGTATAAAATTCAATTCAAATAACTTTTGAATTTGGTCCAGTGTTGAATACCACCATAGGTTAACAAAGAATCAACTGAACTATTGTCGAATCAACTGTACAGAGAGAGACACTGTCTGCATGTTTGTTTATTTTGTGCTTTCACTTTGAATGATTCATCTACTGCTGCATCCCTGCATTTATATACACTAGGCTAACTAGGTGCTGTAATATGGAAATATGGAAGATTGTAGTAGGGCTCGTGTTTTGCATTGTCCTATTTATATGCACACCCAAGTCCCGCCTCACCGTAGGATGATAGAGAATCTTCTGAGTAGAGCTGTATATGTACACTACCAAATAACACAGCAGGGGTGACAGGTGAAGGTGTCCATGGCAATATTATCTGTGAGAACCTTCAGTCAGGGGAAAAAAAAGGAATTGGAGGCAATAGGAACAGAAATGATGCTTGGTGCAGGAAGTTTAGAAGTAAGTTTTTGAGATAATCGCAGATGTCAGCTATGGACCAACTGCATCAGTAGTCAGTACTGAACTGCATTAGTTCTTCCGTGAGCTTGATGTGTGTGGAATCAACCACAATACTGGTGCACAGTATAATAGAGGAGTGTAATGCACCATTGGCAAATATATATATATATATATATATATATATATTATGACATCTTTATTTTGAGGTCCTATTGATTGTCTCAACTATTAATTGAGTTAGTGTCCTTGAATTCATTGGTGATAGTAGTCCGCTCCATCATCTGTGAGTTGCCATTGGCCACAATGTACAGAACAAAATTGTAGGCAGCTTGCTGAATTCCCTTCTTTTATGCGTTCTCATTTTCATCCAATGCTACGTTTCACCGTCTGCACCACCGCTTTGTCATCTTTTTGAAACGAGGAGCAGGCCATTACTGGCACTGTTTTTTTGTTGAATATGCTCCAAATTCAATGGTTGAGAGAGATGATGTTGCATGCACCATTGATGTGAGCCGTGCGCCATGCGTGGTCTTCGCGCACACTGCTTGCGAACATCCATGGAGCATTTTGGTGGTCTGCATGCTAGCTCAACTAAGAATAGTCCTACGAGAGATAATTTATCTTGTTGCCCGTCGCATGGCATTGTAAACTGACACTCCCGAATAGTGAAGAGTTTTTGTCGGGCCGGGCGCCCGTGGTTTTTTCTCTCCCACATTGGGAGTGGTTTTCCACGTTAAAAATTCTTGTGTCCCCCGGTGTGTGTGTGTTTGATCGTGTTCTCTTCGTTCGTTCTTCGCCTTTACGATCTCAACAAGTGGTATCGGAGCTCGGTTGATTGATGGCGGCGATGAAGTTCGATGTACCGCTCTTTGGACCACAAGACGAGATTCAATCTCTGCAGTCAAGATGCGCGCGATCCTCGCGCATAACAACGACGCCGATGAGGCGTTGGAAAGCTTCGGAAGAAGAACAAGGCGGATCGGACTTCCGAGGAGACGCCACGGATCATAAGGCTCTGTCATTAATTCAGTTACATCTTCATAATGATATTTTGCAAGAGGTGTTGCGGTGAAAAGAATGCTGCAAGTCTCTCGTTGAAACCGGAATCGATCCTGTATGTCCAAGGATCTCGACCAGTAAGATGCATATGAAGATGAAGTCGTTTCACGCCAGATGCGGGAGGGTGGCTCGGTGATGAGCCACATATCCGCTGCTCAAGGAGATCATTTCGACCTTTGCGTCGATGGAGGTTAAGTATGATGATGAGGACTTAGGTCTATTACTGTTATGTTCTCTCGCCAAATTCCTTTGCAAATTTCCGTGACACCTTGCTTATAAGCCGTGATGAACCGATCAAGCTTTCGGAAGTTTATGAGGCACTCCAATCCGGGGGAGAAGATGAAAGGCATGGTGCTCCCTCGACGGATTGTCATCCTCCAAGGGTGAGGCGTTGCATGTGCGAGGCAGACCGAGCATAGATCCTCCAACGACAAAGAAAGATCGTGACAAGAGCCGATGGCGGGGGCCGCTCAAAGTCCAAGCCCCGCCAGTGGAAGAAATTCTGTAAGTATTGCAAAGGGAAAAACTCATTTTATTGAGGAGTGTTGGAAGTTGCAGAATAAAGAAAAGAGGAAAAATAAAGCTGCTGGTAATGCCTCTATTGTTTCGCACTCTGCCGATAATTTCGATTCAGAGATTGTTTAATTGTCCTCGCTAGTTGTGTTGCTAGTCATGATGAATGGATACTTGATTCAAAGATGTTCATTTCATATCTGCACTAACAAAGATTGGTTTAGTTCCATTAAGCCATTGTGAGGGGTATGTAGTGCGCATGGGAGATGACAACCCGTGTGAGATTGTGGGGGATCGGCTCAGTTCGGATCAAGTCTCATGATGGCATGACATTAATCGAAAAATGTGAGGTACATTCCGGGAATGAAGAGAAATCTTATCTCTCTCAGTACTCTTGATGCGTAAGTTTTAAGTACTCGGATCAAATGTGGTTTTAAAGGTATCTAAAGGTTCTCTCGATTTGTTTAATTGGTGATATGAATTTCGCAAATTTATATGTCCTTAGAGGAAGCACTTTACATGGTTCTGTTGATACTGCTGCTGCTGTTTCTAATACTGAACCTAGTAAAACTAACCTTTGGCATAAGCGTTTGGGGCATATGAGTCAGGTTGGCATGGCAGAATTGATAAAGAGAAACTTGCTGAAGGGCTGCACTTCGAGTAACATGAAGTTTTGTGAGCATTGTATTTTTGGGAAGCATAAGAGGGTAAAATTCAACACCTCAGTTCATACCACTAAAGGTATTCTTGATTATGTTCATGCTGATTTATGGGGTCCTTCTCGTAAGCCCTCACTTGGTGGTGCTCGTTACATGCTTACTATTATTGATGATTACTCTAGAAAAGTTTGGCCTTTATTTCTGAAAAAATAAAGATGATACATTTCTTGCTTTTAAAGACCGGAAAGTTATGATTGAGAAGCAAACCGAAAAGAAGGTGAAATTGCTTCTGACCGATAATGGTGGAGAGTTTTGTTCGCATGCCTTTAATGATTATTAAAAAAGTGGAAGGCATTGTCCGTCATCACACCATTCCGCACACTCCACAACAGAACGGTGTGGCCGAGCGCATAAACGTAACCATCATTTCTAAGGCGCGGTGTATGCCGCCTCGATGCACGCATGAGCAAGCGTTTTTGGGCAAAGGCAGCCAACACCGCATGTTATTTGATCAACAGGTCACCTTCTATTCCGCTTAATAAGAAAACTCCGTTGAGGTATGGTCTCGCACACCCGGCGATTATTCACGGGGGTTGAAAGTATTTGGTTGCACCGCTTATGCACATGTTGATAATGGAAAATTAGAGCCTAGAGCTATTAAGTGTCTTTTTTTCTTGGTTATGGTTCCGAGTCAAGGGATATAAATTGTGGAATCCGTAAACAGGAAAGACTTTCAAGAGCGGGAGCGTTGTTTTCAATGAATACGTGATGTTTCTTGACGCCTTGTCCTCGATGTTTTGAGATAGTTCTCATGAGGAACAAAGAAGATACCAAAATGTGCGTGTGGAGCTTTTGGATGATCGGTCGCAAAAGGTGTGGAGCCTATTGCCGATCAGAAATTGATGCCGATGATTATGAGGCTCATGATGGTGTTCAGCAAAACTCACCTCCTACTTTGCAGCTAGAGGAGGAATTACCTATTGGCCAACGCAGGTCAAAGAGGAATTGTGGACCTCGTCCATGTCTTATTGAAGAGTGTAATTTAACCCATTATGCTTTGAGTTGTGCTGAACAGGTGGAGAGCACACATGAGCCAGCCACATATGTTGAAGCTATTGATTGTGGTGATAAAGAGAAGTGGATTTCAGCTATGCATGAGGAGATGCAGTCACTTGAGAATAATTGCACTTGGGATGTTGTACCATTGCCTAAGAAGAAAAAGACAAATCCGTTGTAAATGGATTTTCAAGAGAAAGGAGGGTTTATCTCCAAGAGAGCCTCCAAAGTATAAAGCAAGGTTAGTAGCGAAAGGCTACAGTCAAATTCCTGGTGTTGATTATAATGATGTTTTCTCTCCTGTGGTAAAGCATAGTTCCATTCGCACATTCTTTAGTATTGTGGCTGCACGTGATCTTGAGCTTGAGCAGTTAGATGTGAAGACCGCATTTTTGCATGGAGAACTTGAGGAGGACATTTACATGGGACTGAAGGGTTCATAGTGCCGTGCAAGGAGAATTTTGTTTGCAAGTTGAAGAAATCCTTGTATGGTTTGAAGCAGTCCCCCGACAATGGAACAAAAGGTTTGATTCATTTATATTGTCGCACGGTTTTAAGAGATCAAAATATGATAGCTGTGTTTACATTAAGCATGTGAATGGATCACCTATATACTTGCTTATTTATGTTGATGATATGCTGATTGCTGCCAAGAGTAAAGTCGAAATTGCTAAATTAAAGAAATTGTTGAGTAGTGAATTTGACATGAAGGATCTTGGTGCTGCTAAGAAAATTCTAGGCATGGAAATTACTAGAGACAGAAAATCTGGTGTGCTACATCTTAGTCGCCGAGAATTATATTCAGAAAATTCTTCAAATTTCAACATGAATAATGCTAAGCCCTGTCAAGATCTCTATTGCACCTCACTTTAAATTATCAGCTGCTCAGTGTGCTAGTACAGATCAGGATATTGAATACATGTCAAGGGTTCCTTATTCTAGTGCTGTTGGTTCTTTGATGTACGCCATGGTCTGTTCTCGTCCGGATTTATCTTATGCTATGAGTTTGGTTAGTAGATATATGACTAATCCTGGTAAAGAACATTGGAGGGCGATTCGGTGGATTTTCAGTACCTCGGAGGCACCGCAGATTCTTGTCCGAAGTTTGGGCGTAACCGAGAAGGGACTTATTGGTTATGTGGATTCAGATTTTGCTGCTGATGTTGATGCACGAAGGTCACTCACAGGGTTATGTGTTCCTTTGTTGGTAGTTGTCTTTGTGAGTGGAAGGCTACTTTTCTGTTGTGGCTTTGTCTACCACCAAGCAGAGTACATGGCTGTTTCTCGAGGCGTGCAAGGAATTAATTTGGCTGAAAGGTTTGTACGCTGAGCTGTGTGGAGTTGATTCTTGCATTAATTTATTTTGTGACAGTCAAAGTGCCATTTATCTTACCAAAGATCAGATGTTCCATGAGAGGACTAAACATATTGACATCAAGTACCATTTTGTCCGTGATGTGATCGAAGATGGTAAGTTAAAGGTATGCAAGATTAGTACTCATGATAATCCCGCCGATATGATGACTAAACCTGTCCTGTTGCTAAGTTTGAGTGTGCTCAAGCTTAGTTGGTTTAGTGGATTAGCCCAAGAGGCTATTTGCGCCGTAAGTATTTTTCTTTGTTCAGGATGAAGGTGTTTTGATTTATGCTGCAAGATGAATTTGTCTCAAGGTGGAGTTTGTTGAATATGCTCCAAATTCAGTGGTTGAGAGAGATGATGTTGCATGCACCATTGATGTGAGCCGTGGCGCCATGCGTGGTCTTCGCGCACACACTACTTGCGAACATCCATGGAGCATTTTGGTGGTCTGCATGCTAGCTCAACTAAGAATAGTCGTACGAGAGATAATTTATCTTGTAAGCTGCCGCATGGCATTGTAACCAGACACTCCAGAATAGTGAAGAGTTTTGCTGGCTGGCGCCCGTGGTTTTTTCTCTCCCACATTGGGAGGGTTTTCCACGTTAAAAATTCTTGTGTCCCTGGTGTGCGTGTGTTTGATCGTGTTCTCTTCGTCGTTCTTCGCCTTACGATCTGAACATTTTTTTCATGGTCACAGAAGCTAGGATTGCCCCTAATGTTTGGTGCAAAACTGTGAAAAAGCAACTCAATATATGGCCGTAGTGTGCGCTCGTGTATGTGAGAGCATCTGTGTCTGTGTCGGGGTGTGTTTATGTCAGATCTTAGTTCGTGATACATGAGAAGTAAAAAGTGTATGTGCGCTATCATTGGCGGGCTGGGCGCTATGATTTCCGTGGTCGTCTCTGTGCTTGGCAGCATCATTCATCAGCTGCGACGATGGTTGATAAATAAAGGGGGGGAAAAAAAGATCCCACGCCCTCTATACTGCGCGAACAATGCTACTCTACTTATTAGGAGGTAAATATCACGAAGGAGAGAAAAACAGAGAACCGCGCCTTCCTTCTCCATGCGGACAGCCTCTAATTTTGGGCTCAACGTAAAAACATTGCTATTTTATTAGTTCTTGTTACTACTTTTTGCAACTATATACACATGTATATATGAGGGTGCAGCGAGATGCAGAACCAATAAGGAGGTGTGTGGTACGTGCGGCACGTAGTCTTAGCATCACATCCAGGTAGTGTAGCGCCATCGTGCAGCAACGTGCCATCATGGAGGTCGTAGAATTAGATTGCAATAACTTTTCAGATGCATCCCAATCCCTATTTCATCCAAACTATTCTAAGCTTGTATATATACTATTGGTCTTGACAACCATCATCGAAGAAGTAGAAAGGACTTCAATTGCTGAGGCTCATGGTAATGAGGCAATGTCATATATATGTGGACGATGTACTCAGGTACATCCGTACTCTATCCTAATTGTACAATGTTAATTCACATGGACATTAGCTAAAAAAATATGCAACAAGGAAAAATTACATGTCAGAATATTTTGTTTAGTTTGCAGATAAATCTTAATTTATTATTGCAGCGGGCATGCTAGTTACTTATTAGGGACTCCATTTGTCTAGTTATAACTGTCGTCATGTCGTCGAAGCTTGCGCGTAGATGCTCCCAACATTCAATGGACTTGTGCAGCCTCGCGTTCAGATGCACCCATCGTTCTGTGAACCTGGCACAGGGCAAGACAGGCGGAACCCTAGCCGCCATCCCCTTATGCCATGACCACCATTCCTACCCTTGCCGCTGCCGGAGGTAGCTACCAGGAGGCCCGTGCAGCTCCCCAAGAGGGTAGCGGTGAGGCACTCGCCTCGGATGGTCGTGGGCATCTTCGTGAGGGAGGAGTCCAGTGGTCGGGCTGGCACCACGGAAAGACGCGGCGCGAGGCGGTGCAGCTTTGTGGTGTCACCGGTCAAGGTATGAACACAACCAATGATGCCATGATCCAAGCTGAACCTGGTGATGCTGGCCCTGATGATGTCGATGGCGAGAGACCTGATGGTGCTGGCGGCTCCAAGGGCGGGAAGCGGATCGCCAGGCCGAATCCAAAGTTCACCGGGCCGGACTGGGTGTGAGCAGGCCGTGTTCGACGACTCAATTAGCATCGGGCTTTCTTAATTTCATACTTCATTTCGTTATCTTCTGGCCCATGTAACGGGCAGCTGGGGACAGCTTCGTGCTCCCTTTTGTATTGCGTGAAGGGACAGGGGATTCAGACTTGAACTTGTAACCGAAACCGTGCCGCAGCGGCGACGTCGGCGAGCTCCTGGCGGTGCCGGAGTGTCGTGGTTATATATTGTTCTAGTTTCACCACTTATCAGTAATCCAATCGAGGTAGTCAGGTTACAGGTGGCCAGGCGACAACACGGCTCAGCCAGGGAAGTGGCACTCGTGTGGTTAGTTCGCGATGTCGGGTCGGTTCCAGGTGCCGGCGTCGGAGTCTCTCCCACCGGATCTAGTCCTCCCGTGAGCGTCGGTCGAGTGTCCAATGGCCTCCCGGATGGATTTGCGTGTTCGCGCGGATCTGGCTCTCCAACACCTTGGGCCGGTAATACTCATGCAGATCCAGCCAGGGAGTGGCTCAAACGGGCGACGCTGTGTCCCCCGGCCATCTGCTCCCTTCCTCCAAGGCCTAGCGGTGGTGGCAACACTGGTGCACAGATGCCCGATCTGCGCTCTGGCGTCCATGTTGGAGGCAACGCCTACACCAAAAGGCGGCAGCGGTGACATGGCACTGGGTCTAGTTGGACGCCGACGGGTGGGCGGGGTTGCCCGCGACATGTGGTAGAGGCAGGCTGGGGGTGACACGAGTATTGGTAGAGAAGGTATCATGTGACCGCTAGCGAGGTTGGTCGGTAGTGGTGGCGGCTGGTGTCATTACCGGCGGCGGTGGTCGGAGCTACTAAGGGTTGCCGACATTGATGACAACAAGTGGCTCGGTCAGTTAGGGTAGTGGCTGGTATGGAAGAAAAAATCATGGCCAATGCTATGCACGGGGTTGAGGTTCCATGGTGAAAGCCTTTCCCTCTTGGGCTGATGATGTCGACGTCTCAGACGTCATTTTTTTCCTTGTAAGAGTTATCATTTGGGCCTCTTCCCTTTGTGTGGCTTACCTATACTAGTATTATGCCCGTGCTAACGCTACGGTTTTAATCTTGGAGAAACTTAAATTTGCAACCAGATATAAGAAGACAACGGGTACAACACAATAGCCAACTACTTTTAATTAAATGGAAGCATTTGCTGGTTATCTATGAGCAAGAGCTGACAAATTCCACAGTTATATCTCCTACACAATTATATAAGTCCTGTTGAGACACAACTCCTAATGACATACAAGCATTTGCCGGCTATCTGTGAGCAAGAGCAGATAATTCACTACTTGGTATTCAAAGAGTGTTGCAGCAGCAAAAAAAAGTCAAAAAAAAAATTGCTCAGGCAAACATCATGGGTCATATGTACACTTTTCATCATTTGTTGAGTTTTTTCTCTTTGACACTCCGACAAACTGTGGCCTTTTACATTACTTTTACATTACAGTTACTGTTCAAAGCAACACAAAGCCTCTTTGTAAAACTTGAAGTGCAATACTGACAGGATCCCCTTAATGCAGCCATGATCCAACGTGGTACCATAGTCCTTCTCATGCTTGCTCTCAGAGTCACCAAGAGCACTGGCATACCAACTTGACTATCACTATCTGATCAGGTTGATCCTTCCAAAACTGACGAGAATGCCAAGCAGCTCCCTCTAACCATATTTGTGAGGCCGTCCGCGTAGCTCCTGCAACATGTTAGTAAAGAAGAATATTATTATTATTAAACCACAGGCAATCTATATACTATAGTACAAACAATAGTTTATGTAGGGGTGGAGATGGTTATTTTTCAGATCATAAACAATGTTGTCAGAACAGAAGAAAGTGATACATATGCTATTTAGGGCCATACCCCTAGCTGAAATGGTTTCTCATAGAGGCAGAAAGTAAATTTAGTTCTCAAGGATGATCGATGAAACAACATTAATAATCAATATGCCGCCGTTCATGGCTTCATGCTAAATTCAAGTGTTCTCAAAGAAGTTGTAACCAGTACTAAGCTACTCACCCAACCTTTCAGCAGTTATACAGCCTAAACCATGAGGGCATAGCTAATCCTTTTATACAGACAAATGGCCACCATTATCAGAGCATCCTTTCCAGCCCCAATTGAATCATAGGCTGTCAATTACTGTATCAACTTGGTCCAAGAACTCAAATCATGCGCCAAAAAAGCCGGAAAAAATATGCTGAGTTCTAAGATTGATCCAGGAACTGACTTTGCAGTTGCAAATCCATGTAGCTACAACATTCTTGTACATATCTGTTCATGCTCAATATAACATTTCCTTGGATAATACTCACTGGAAAAAAAAGTAGCAACAGCAGTTTCTAAAACTCTAAAACATATTAATTATCAACATAAAGGAGATCATAGGCTATTCAAATTATTTGGCAAAGGATTATTAGCACTGAACTCATACAAAGCAGATCAGCTTGACAGAGCATCTATCCACTAATTACTCAACCACAGGATTATTAGCACTGAATTCACATAAAGGAGATTGTTAGCACTATTGACATGCATTGGCCAAATAACTGTCTTAAATAAATAAAATATAGTTAATGAAGAGCAAGAGTAAACCTTTAGCGTGGAATCAGAATGCACAATGGCCTGCCTTCAATTCGTTTCCTGTCTTCCTTGATATCAGCGATTTCAGGCCATTTCTGTTATGTAGCATAAATGAAACTTAAACAACTTCATAGATGGCTTTATCTTACTGCTAAAAACGCAAACAAATAGTAACTTGACAATGGTCTGGTGAGCTGAAACAAAACTGATATGCTCTGCTGAACTGAGATGTTCAGAACGTTTGTTTTGTAAACCGACATTTCAGGGCAGAGAAGGGTGCGTATACCTACCTGTAGAAAAGGGTCGTCGTTCCTGCCGGCTTGTCGCGGTAGCCTGGATCAGACGAACGGGAACGGTGAGGGCGAGCTCGGACGGCGTGAGGAGAGGAATTGGCCGAATGGGTGAGAGCGGGGAGAGGTCCAAGGCGACGACCGGTTGAAATTGGAATCCGGCACTCGAGGGCCGGGGCAGTTCGTGTGGAGCGTCCGGCCGCGTCGAGCTCGCACGGCCTGTCCTGCAGTGTCGAGGTCCGGCGTGGAAGCAGGATCTGTTCGGTGGCCCGTCAAGTCTGGCGGCGGCTGGTGCGGCGGCGTCCGGGCGTGGGGGCAGCAGCGGGGCGTCCCGCGGCGCCACCGGCGGTAGAAGGTGAAGAAGCACAGCCCCAGCGTGAAGTCGGCGATGGCGTGCGGCGGTAGCGGGCGTGACGGCGCTGGAGCATCCGGCGGCGGAGGCCCGTCCGTCCCTCCGTGCTCGGCGGGTGGGGCACGTCGACGATGGCCGGCGTGCGCGGGAACCGCCGGTGCCGAAGACGGAGGTTGCGTGTGCTTCTCAAAATCCCATGGGAACGTTCACGAACACCAGGAACCCCGTCACCTCACCTTCGTAGGGGTCGCCGACGTCGATGGAGGCGGCATGGCCATCTGCGTGGCTGCCGTAGGCGCCGGACTTGATCTCTTGGACCCAGACGTCCTGGTGGAGGCCCTTGACAGCGACGCGCGCCTCCTGCACGGACACGGACAGGAGCCCGCCGAGGCAGCGCTCGAACGTGGTCCGCCTCTCGTCGATGCGATTGAAGCCGCGATCCCTGGCGGCGATTGAAGTAAATGATCCCTGGCGGCCGATGACTGAATCGCGGGATCGCAGGCGAGGTCTCCGTGGGCGGATCGTTGAATCGCGGCCTCGCGCGGGGCAGTAGCGGCACGGAGGTTTGGCTTCGTGAGGGGCGGTTCGCACGTTCGCACGTCTTGAGGCTTCAACGAGCGGGCTCGGGCGGTTCACACGACATGAGGCTTCAACGCGCGGGCGGCTCGCACGTCGTAAAGCTTCAACCCTTGGTGAAGCCAGAAGTTTTCAACTATAGGATAGATATGGTGAAAGCGTCGATCTTTTGGTCAGGCGACGTGGCGTCACTGTCCTCCTTGGAGGCATCATTTTGGAAAATTGTGCTCATTCTTTCTACTGTGGTGGCCACCATCGGCAATGAAGTTAGAGACCTATTTGAGGATTCAAGATTTTGGTGTCAACGATAGAGGAAGGCGGTCAGAAGAAGGGCGTTGGTGTGGCAATTGAACGTTCTCACATCTGTTGGCACTGAACATGGGAAGCACCCATGAAATTGGTACAGACCAGCGTGGGGGGTGATGTCCAACATTTGAGCTATCTAAGAGGACTTGCGTGACTTGGCGGCAGATGGCTTCGCATTGTGGCAGCTATTTTTTGGCATCAAGATGTGTTCTTTCTGGCTGCCGGAGGACGCGTGTAGCACTTTATATTTTGATGAGTTCACAATGTTGAGAAACTTTGGTGTGTGTGTGTGTCTTGGTTTTTTTTTTGTGTGAGTTTGTATTGTTTTGTTATAAGAAATAACTATATGCATCAGTTGATGCAGAGGTTGGTATCTTAATATATTCCCATTTCTAAAAATTGTTCTGTGAACCTAGGCAGCTCAGAGCAATGCTAGAACGAGATTTATAATGGGACAGAGGGAGAACGTTGCTTCTTGAAAAAACAAGATATAGGATGTATATTCACAAAGTGCATGTCCTTCACCATGACACGTGAAGCAAAAAAAAGCATAAGAACTTGAAGAAAAATTAGAACACACGCTTTAGCTGTTTATCGTGGATTTATGTGTATAGTGGAGAAAAAACAAGCTTGTTATTTAATGTTAAACATATATTGTGACAGTGTAGTAGGGTTGATATATCTGCTAAAATTGTGTAAAAAAAAGTTATATCTGCTAAATTTACCTGGCAAAAGGAAATAGCTACGAGGAAAGTTTTTTTCCGTTCACAATTGCTTTTGTCAAATTAGGTTATGTTTTGGTATACAGGAGGCAAAAAGTGATTAGAGCATTTACTTTTCCAGCCGTTCTCATCCATAGTTGTCTACACCGGATTGCATTTGGCAGTTAACGTAGAGCCATCTTCATGGAAGATAATTGATAGGATTTTGGGACCTAGCCAGTGCAGATGCCAGAGTCATTGCGCCTGAATCCACTAGTTCCAGTAGCTCAAGAAGTTTGATCATTTAGTTAATGAAGTTCGAGTGAGCAGATTAGATTGCACCTCATCAATGTCTCTTGTCTCGTATGGCTTTTCCAATGCATCCCATTCTCAAATTGATTAGAATCTACAAAACTATGTCTCGAATGCGACTGCTAAACGTGGCCTTGAAAACCAGTAGCATGGATGATGTAGAAAGTTAAGTACTTCATGGTTCTAGTGCTGGGGCCTTGTGCGATGATGCGGTGATATATATAAGTTATGGGTACCGTGGGTATTCTGTCTATTCATTGTGTATACAAATGCACATGACCAGTATGACACTGTACCTGCTATAAGGATGGAAGAAAACTACCTTTCCAATATTTTGTTTGCATTAAACTTCAGAAATTCTTGTTGCAGTAGGCATGGTATTCTTAGGTAGGTACACATTTTTCTGGCATTATAAAAAAATTACAAGGATTGATCACAAACCATGTAAATCGTTTACCATAACCAAAATATTACAAGGCATACTGGCATTCTACTCTCATACTAGTGCACATTTAACTTATTCCTCCAAATTATAAATCACTTTGACTTTTTCATACATCGATTTTGCTATGTATCTATACACAAATTATGTCTAGAATTGACTGATAGCAAATTCGATGTACCAAAATAGTGAAAGTGCCTTATACTTTGGAGCCAAGGGAGTACAAGAGAACACATAAAAATTAAAATAAAATATAACTAAACATTTGCTAGGTGTTTCTTACATCTGGAATGTTAGAAAATGCACCTGGATGGTGATGGACAGGACGATGCAGTGAGTCCTTGGTTGAGTCCATGAAGGGTGTTAGTCCTGGCACCCTCTAACCCCATGGCCTAAGACGAGTCACCACCACCATCCCAAAAGGCAAGAAACCCACTACAGCACTTCCTTCCAGCCAAAGCATCATCACACATGCAAAGGGTGCTTAAGGTTGTGGTTCCTTCTGCGTGACGCCTCGCCAGCCTTGCAAGTCATGAGCGGGGCAAGTCCGAGCCATGGCAGGGTACGAGATGCCGGTAAGCCGCGCCGCATACCCCAGCTGCCAAAATGCCATCTCAGCGCGGCCGACTGCTTGGCAGTCCACACCGAGCCGAGCTTCTGATTCATTGAGCACACCCCACTCTGACTGCTGTCCATGGTCCCTGTTCTTCCATGCTTCACATCAGCAATCACCCATCACTGCCCCTGCCGACTTCCAGTGAGTTTTTGTTTATCCTCAAGTTCATTCTCGATCAAATTATTTACGTATAGGTGAATTATCAAATTGAACACTGGAAATTAATTGATTATTCAAATGAATAACTACCACAAATACATTTGTCACTAGCATTACAATGCAAGGATTATGACATTGCAAATGCCCTTGGATGTGTGAAATCAACTGGACTCCGTATAGACAATCTTAGAAGAGATGGTTGGGAAAAAATATTAGAGTCACAACAGGAATTCGGCGTCAGTCTCCATGCAGTGGTAGTCGGTGACCATCATGCATTGCTTTGGTTACGGAGAAAGCCATCGGCATGGTCGAGGACGTTGAACATGAGGAAGGATGCGAGTGGTTTTAACGAGGTCAACACTGATGTATCCAAATCTCTTGTAGACAAACACTACTCTTCCTCTGATATGGCTTTTCTGATGCATCCCAATCACACACAATACCATAAAATGAAAGAACAATTCTAGCAAGTGACAGCTATACTTGACCTTGAGAACCAGTAACCAATAACGAAGTATGTGGAAAGGAACTCCTGGTTCTAATGCATTATGCTTAGGCAGTCATATATATATATATATATATGTGGGCTGGGCGCTGCTGCATCCGTATTAATTCTGCCTTCACTGTACCATGCACAAGTCTCATTACGACGGATCACTAGAGCGAGGAAAATTATGTAATAAATTTTTTGTTTGAAAAACTCCCAATTCATTGAAGCGATGGTGGTTGGTGGTTGCTTAATCATGTAAGGTGGGTGACAGTGTATACATTGACATCTCTATGGGTGCACATTTGCATTGGCCTGTTGATTCTTCATGTTCACATGTGCAGCAAGCTCCCTACTAAGAGCTATAAATGAAACAGAAATGTATAAACAACCTTTGCAAAACCAGTTCAGCTCAGCTGCTTTTTAATAACCCAGTTGCCCCACATTTGTTTTTCTCCGTTCTGGCATTTTTTGGATGCTTTCAATGTAAATACTTTACACTTGTGATTTGGTGTCATAACGGGAACCATCAGAATGCAACTACTACTTTACACGTCTGGATCTCCACATGAATGGTGGCCTGCTTTGCGTGCCGCTGAAATTACCATCAGGATTCCAGAGAACCCATCCTAATCTCCACATGTAGCATGAGAAAGCGCATGCAAGAAACCGTTGCTCATAATTCAGAATATTGCATCATCTTTGTATGTCAGTTTGATGGCAGGGCGCATAGTCGAAAATAATCTAGGTTGTTGTACTCTCATGCCCAACTCATGCCACACTAAAGCTCATGACCAATTAAGTCATGTTTGTTGTTTGGGCATCCTATAGAAGCATTACCAGCTCAACTTTAGAACCTGTCAAAAGCCAAAAAGATCCAAAAGCACAAAACTACTATTTGGCTTCTAGAAGCTATTTGGCTTTTGAATAACTACCACAAATACATTTGTCACTAGCATTACAATGCAAGGATCATGACATTCCAAATGCCATTGGATGTGTGAAATCAACTGGACTCCGTTTAGATAATCTTACAAGAGATGGTTGGGAAAAAAATATTAGAGTCACAACAGGAATTCGGCGTCAGTCTCCATCCAGTGGTAGTCAGTGACCATCATGCATTGCTTTGGTTACGGACAGAGCCATCGGCATGGTCGAGACGTTGAACATGAGGAAGGATGCGAGTGGTTTTAATGAGGTCAACACTGATGTATCCGAATCTCTTGTAGACAAACACTACTCTTCCTCTCATCTGGCTATTCTGATGCATCCCAATCACACACAATACCATAAAATGACAGAACAATTCTAGCTAGCAGGCGACAGCTATACTTGACCTTGAGAACCAGTAACCAAGAACGAAGTAAGTGCAAAGGAGCTTCTGGTTCTAATTCTTAGGCAGTCATATATATATGCGGGCTGGGCGCTGCTGTATCTGTATTAATTATGACTTCATTGTACCGTGCACAAGTTTCATTACGACGGATCTCTAGAGCGAGGAAAATTATGTAATAAATATTTTGTTTGCAACAGACTCCTAATTCATTGAAGCGATGGTGGTTGGTGGTTGCTTAATCATGTAAGGTGGGTACACATTTGCAATGGCCTGTTCATTCCTCACGTTCACATGTGCAGCAAGCTCTCCCTACTAATAACTATAAATGAAACAGAAATTTATGAACAATCTTTGCAAAACAAGTTCGCCTCACCTGCTTTTTAATAGCCCAGTTGCCCCACATTTGTTTTTCTCCATTCTGGCATATTTTGGATGCTTTCAAAGTAAATACTTTACACTTGTAATTTAGTCTCATAAAGGGAACCATCAGAACTTAACTCCTTTACACGCCTGGATCACATGGTCATGAATAGTGGCCTGCTTTGTGTGCCTTTCTGTGAGTGTGATTCGTATAAAATTAAAATAACTTTTGAATTGGGTGCCGGGTTCAATACCACCATAGGTTAATAAAGAAGTCAACTGAACTATTGTCGAATCAACTGTACAGAGAGAGGCACTGTCTGCATGTTTGTTTATTTTGTGCTTTCACTTTGAATGATTCATCTACTGCTGCATCCCTGCATTTATATACACTAGGCTAACTAGGTGCTGTAATATGGAAATATGGAAGATTGTAGTACGGCTCGTCATTCGCATTGACCTATTTATATGCACACCCAAGTCCCACCTCACCATAAGTTGATACACAATCTTCTCACCTGAGCTGTATATGTACACTACCAAATAACAGAGCGGGGGTGACAGGTGAAGGAGTCCATGGCAATATTATATGTGAGAAGCTTCAGTCAGAAAAAAAAAGGAATTGGAGGCAATAGGAACAGAAATGATGCTTGGTGTGGGAAGTTTAGAAGTAATTGTTGAGATAACTGGGGATGCATGATGTGTGGAATCAACCACAATACTGGTGCGCTGTATATAGGAGTGTAACGCATCATTGACAAAAAAAAATATTATCACATTTTTACATCTCTAAAATCCAAAACTATTGTCTATTGACTAGATGCTTATTTTGCGGTCCTATTGATTGTCTCAACTTTCAATTGAGTTAGTGTCCTCAAATTCATTGCTGATAGTGGTTCCATCCATCGTCTGTGTGTCATTGGCCACGATGTACAGAAGGAAATTGTTGGCTGCTTTCTGAATTCCCTTCTTTTATGCGTTCTCATTTTCATCCAACAGTGAGAACATTATTTGGCTGATCACTGAAGGACCAATTTATTTTTCGTTTGCATGGGGAAACTAAATTAGCAACAGTCAACAATTTCCATAGCTCACAGTTTGCAGCTAGCCCCCGGAATGCCATAGCTCATAGTTAAACTTTCTAGAAGATATGTGCATTGAGTTGCATTTCTGATACAAGTCAAGTTCTTGTAAATTATTTTTAACTGGCTTTCATTTATAGCCTTGTCATCTGTTTGATCACTCCTTATTACAGTCACATGGAACTGAACGGAGCATGAGTTTCTGCACGGTATGAACCTCTTGACAAGTAGTGTATAAGAATGTAACAGTAGCATCAACACTCTGACATGATCTTTGAATTATCAACACACAAATTATTCAGTTAATCCCATTGCAACACACGGGTGTCTTTGCTATATAATTACTTCTTGTTATTACTTTTGGCTACTATATACATGTATATATATGAGGTGCCGGAGCGTCGTGAAGAGGCCGTATGCAGTCTTAGCAGCTATCGTGCACCTAGGTGCCATCATGGTTGTGTCGCGCCATCGTGCAGCTAGGTGCCGTCATGGAGGTCCTAGAATTAGATTGCAATGACTTTTCCGATGCATCCCAATCCCTATATCATTTTTCCATGCACGAAACTATTCTAAGCGTGTACACTATTGACCTTGACAACCATCATCGAACAAGTAGAAAGGACTTCAATTGCTGAGGCTCACGGCAGTGAGGCAATGCCACATATATGTGCACAATGTGCTCAGGTACATATCCGTGCTCTATCCTAATTGTAAAATGTTAATGCACATGGACATTATGATAGGTCGCGGCAGCTAAAAAAAATGCAGCATGGAAAAATTACATATCAGAATATTTTGTTTAATTTGTAGATAAATCTTAATTTATTGTTGCATCGGCAGGCATACTAGTTACTTATTTGGTACTCCCTATCCCGTTATAAATGTCGTCGAAGCTTGGGCCAAATGCTCCCAACACTCAATGGACTTGTGCAGCCTTGCATCCAGATGCACCCATTTGTTCTGTGAACCTGGACAGCTCAGACGTTATAGGCTAGAACAATGGACAGAGGGAGAACACACTTCTGTCGCTTAATTATAGCTATGCTAACACTCCCGCGCAGTCTAATCGGGAGCATCGCTAACATTTAGGGTGACCGAAACATCTGAAACAACAAGGTGGGAAGGCTCTTTGTGAAGACGTTGGTGTACTGAGATGTAGTAGGAACATGAAGAACCGGAACATTTACCATGATTGTAAGAATTGCAAGAATTGATCACACGCCATGTAAATCATTTACCATAACCAAAAATTTACAAGGCACACTGGCATTCTACTCTCATACTAGTGCACATTTAACTTACTCTCCAAACATTAGAAGATGGACATGGATGGTGATGGCCAGGATGCAATAAGTGAGCCAAGGCACCCCGTCCAATCCTAAAAATTCTTAAATACAATTCAGCCCTATAGGCACCAGCGTGGCCCAACTCCTAAGACGAGGCACCCCCACCAGCCCAAGAAGGCAAGAAGCCCACAACCCTACTTTCTCCCAACCTTCTAGCCGAAGCGTTGTCATCCGAAGCGTCATCACACACGCAGAGGGCGCTTACAATCGTGGTTCCTTACGTGCGACGCCTCCCACATGCCTTGCGAGTGGCAACACTACCAGAATCCGGAATAGCCTTGAGTGCCAAAAACCGCCAAGAATAGAGGAAAAACCGCCAAGGAAATGATCCTTGGCAGTTTCAACGCTCAAGGATAATTTCCTTGGAGGCTAACCGCCAAGGAAATCACACCCTGACTTAATATGCCAAATAGTCAATGTAATAGATATTTCCTTGGCTGTTCTTGACGACCAAGGTAATTCGATTTCCTTGGAGGCTGACTCTCAAGGAATGGCTGCATTAAATTCTCGTAGCATCATGTTTACAAATCCATGTGGCCATGCCCATACACACTATGGCTTGGCCTCCTTTGTTCTGTTCTCCCCAAATCTACTGGAACCAGCAGCCTGTCATGACACAACTGTGGACGTGTATGTGGCACACTGTGACACACCTATGACAGCTACCCCATTGATTGTTGTGTGTCAAGTGTATCTGGATTTCATTGTACAATCCCTAGAATGTCCATAGCGTGGTAAATTTATCATGGTCGACAAACACGTCTCTTTCTCTCATTTGGCTTTTCTGATGCATCCTAATCTCATTTACCATCTACAGGATTGATCTAACATGCAAAGAGGGCTCATATGTACTTGGCCCTCACAAATGACATCCCACAATAAAGAAGTAAAAGGTCTCCATGGTTCTACTTCTAGTGCCGAAGAGGCTCTATGATATATACTAGGCCGTGATATATATCTATATACTGTTGTGGGTACCTGCATCCGTATTCTGCTGTTTTCATTTGTACAATGCACAAGGAAATTATGATTGATTGAGGCTGGGAAAAACATGTGGTGGCACCAGCACATTTCTTTCCATTATTATTCCAGCACACAAATCATTCAATAGAGGCCATCACCTTCAAGTACAGATTGGTGGGTTCATTCATAGCCTACAAAGCTCTGATTGCTTCACATGACTAGAGAAATGACAGGGCCAACAAAACAGTTTTTCTTTTGGTTGCTTCGCAATGATAGAGTGAGTGCAAGGAACTGAAAGCTGAATGGCATCCCACGGTTTTTGCATTCAACAATGTTGTTAAACTTAAAATGGGTGTCGAATCGAAGTTAGCAATGATGGTGATGTAGGGCAGAGTGACGTTGTTGCTAATGTTGTTGGGGCCGCACTTGTAGGCGTTGTTGATGTCGAGGATGTCGGGGTTGGGGTCGGTGACGTGGGCTTCGATGTCGAGCGACGTCGTTGAGTTGCTGCTGATGGTAGCCGTGTGGATGCTCCTAGCTTTCCCAGTGTCAAAGAAGACGTTGCTAGTAATGGGGAAACTTATCTGTGCCATTGTTGGAGCGTCGTGACGTTGGCCTAGTTGCGTAGGATTTTTGCCGAGCAGTTGGTGGACATCGGTGGTGGCCTCCTGATCTGATCTGAACTGAGCCGCGACGGCGGGTGCGTCTTTGAGGTAGGCGTGCTCGTTGCTTGTAGCGTCGTTGATCTTGGAGAGGGTGATGTAGATGGTGCCTGGGGGAACGTCGTCACCGTCGGCGACGCCCATGGCAGGGACGTCGTCGGTGGTGGCTGAGATAACGTCGGAGGCGCGTACGTCGAACAACATGGCCGCGTGCTACGGTGTGGTTGCTGGCATGGCCACCAGTTCATCATGGATGTCGAGGACGGCGTTGTCGTTGTCCATGGCAGCTTGTTGTATAGCCTGATGTTTCTCCTATCGTGCTGTCACAGCCTGCTCGTAGTCGTCGATGGAGGCGGCATGGCCATCTGCGTGGCTGCCGTAGGCGCCGGACTTGATCTCTTGGACCCGCACGCCCCGGTGGAGGCCCTTGACAACGACGCGCCTCCCGCACGGACACGGACAGAGCCCGCCGAGGCAGCGCCGAACGTGGGTCCGCCTGCCGTCGATGCGATTGAAGCCGCGATCCCGGGCGGCGATTGAAGTAAATGATCCCCGGGCGGCCGATGACTGAATCGCGGGATCGCGGCGAGGTCTCCGTGGGCGGATCGTTGAATCGCGCGGCCTCGCGGGCGAGTAGCGGCACGGAGGTTTGGCTTCGTGAGGGGGCGGTTCGCACGTTCGCACGCCTTGAGGCTTCAACGCGGGCTCGGGCGGTTCACACGACATGAGGCTTCAACGCGGGCGCTCGCACGTCGTAAAGCTTCAACCCTTGGTGAAGCCAGAAGTTTTCAACTATAGGATAGATATGGTGAAAGCGTCGATCTTTTGGTCAGGCGACGTGGGCGTCCTTTGTCCTCCTTGGAGGCATCATTTTGGAAAATTGTGCTCATTCTTTCTACTGTGGTGGCCACCATCGGCAATGAAGTTAGAGACCTATTTGAGGATTCAAGATTTTGGTGTCAACGATAGAGGAAGGCGGTCAGAAGAAGGGCGTTGTGTGGCAATTGAACGTTCTCACATCTGTTGGCACCGAACATGGGAAGCACCCATGAAATTGGTACAGACCAGCGTGGGGGTGATGTCCAACATTTGAGCTATCTAAGAGGACTTGCGTGACTTGGCGGCAGATGGCTTCGCATTGTGGCAGCTATTTTTTGGCATCAAGATGTGTTCTTTCTGGCTGCCGGAGGACGCGTGTAGCACTTTATATTTTGATGAGTTCACAATGTTGAGAAACTTTGGTGTGTGTGTGTCTTGGGTTTTTTTTGTGTGAGTTTGTATTGTTTTGTTATAAGAAATAACTATATGCATCAGTTGATGCAGAGGTTGGTATCTTAATATATTCCCATTTCTAAAAATTGTTCTGTGAACCTAGGCAGCTCAGAGCAATGCTAGAACGAGATTTATAATGGGACAGAGGGAGAACGTTGCTTCTTGAAAAACAAGATATAGGATGTATATTCACAAAGTGCATGTCCTTCACCATGACACGTGAAGCAAAAAAAGCATAAGAACTTGAAGAAAAATTAGAACACACGCTTTAGCTGTTTATCGTGGATTTATGTGTATAGTGGAGAAAAACAAGCTTGTTATTTAATGTTAAACATATATTGTGACAGTGTAGTAGGGTTGATATATCTGCTAAAATTGTGTAAAAAAAGTTATATCTGCTAAATTTACCTGGCAAAAGGAAATAGCTACGAGGAAAGTTTTTTTTCCGTTCACAATTGCTTTTGTCAAATTAGGTTATGTTTTGGTATACAGGAGGCAAAAAGTGATTAGAGCATTTACTTTTCCAGCCGTTCTCATCCATAGTTGTCTACACCGGATTGCATTTGGCAGTTAACGTAGAGCCATCTTCATGGAAGATAATTGATAGGATTTTGGGACCTAGCCAGTGCAGATGCCAGAGTCATTGCGCCTGAATCCACTAGTTCCAGTAGCTCAAGAAGTTTGATCATTTAGTTAATGAAGTTCGAGTGAGCAGATTAGATTGCACCTCATCAATGTCTCTTGTCTCGTATGGCTTTTCCAATGCATCCCATTCTCAAATTGATTAGAATCTACAAAACTATGTCTCGAATGCGACTGCTAAACGTGGCCTTGAAAACCAGTAGCATGGATGATGTAGAAAGTTAAGTACTTCATGGTTCTAGTGCTGGGGCCTTGTGCGATGATGCGGTGATATATATATAAGTTATGGGTACCGTGGGTATTCTGTCTATTCATTGTGTATACAAATGCACATGACCAGTATGACACTGTACCTGCTATAAGGATGGAAGAAAACTACCTTTCCAATATTTTGTTTGCATTAAACTTCAGAAATTCTTGTTGCAGTAGGCATGGTATTCTTAGGTAGGTACACATTTTTCTGGCATTATAAAAAAATTACAAGGATTGATCACAAACCATGTAAATCGTTTACCATAACCAAAATATTACAAGGCATACTGGCATTCTACTCTCATACTAGTGCACATTTAACTTATTCCTCCAAATTATAAATCACTTTGACTTTTTTTTTCATACATCGATTTTGCTATGTATCTATACACAAATTATGTCTAGAATTGACTGATAGCAAATTCGATGTACCAAAATAGTGAAAGTGCCTTATACTTTGGAGCCAAGGGAGTACAAGAGAACACATAAAAATTAAAATAAAATATAACTAAACATTTGCTAGGTGTTTCTTACATCTGGAATGTTAGAAAATGCACCTGGATGGTGATGGACAGGACGATGCAGTGAGTCCTTGGTTGAGTCCATGAAGGGTGTTAGTCCTGGCACCCCTCTAACCCCATGGCCTAAGACGAGTCACCACCACCATCCCAAAAAGGCAAGAAACCCACTACAGCACTTCCTTCCAGCCAAAGCATCATCACACATGCAAAGGGTGCTTAAGGTTGTGGTTCCTTCTGCGTGACGCCTCGCCAGCCTTGCAAGTCATGAGCGGGGCAAGTCCGAGCCATGGCAGGGTACGAGATGCCGGTAAGCCGCGCCGCATACCCCAGCTGCCAAAATGCCATCTCAGCGGCCGACTGCTTGGCAGTCCACACCGAGCCGAGCTTCTGATTCATTGAGCACACCCCACTCTGACTGCTGTCCATGGTCCCTGTTCTTCCATGCTTCACATCAGCAATCACCCATCACTGCCCCCTGCCGACTTCCAGTGAGTTTTTTGTTTATCCTCAAGTTCATTCTCGATCAAATTATTTACGTATAGGTGAATTATCAAATTGAACACTGGAAATTAATTGATTATTCAAATGAATAACTACCACAAATACATTTGTCACTAGCATTACAATGCAAGGATTATGACATTGCAAATGCCCTTGGATGTGTGAAATCAACTGGACTCCGTATAGACAATCTTAGAAGAGATGGTTGGGAAAAAAATATTAGAGTCACAACAGGAATTCGGCGTCAGTCTCCATGCAGTGGTAGTCGGTGACCATCATGCATTGCTTTGGTTACGGAGAAAGCCATCGGCATGGTCGAGGACGTTGAACATGAGGAAGGATGCGAGTGGTTTTAACGAGGTCAACACTGATGTATCCAAATCTCTTGTAGACAAACACTACTCTTCCTCTGATATGGCTTTTCTGATGCATCCCAATCACACACAATACCATAAAATGAAAGAACAATTCTAGCAAGTGACAGCTATATTTTGACCTTGAGAACCAGTAACCAATAACGAAGTATGTGGAAAGGAACTCCTGGTTCTAATGCATTATGCTTAGGCAGTCATATATATATATATATATATGTGGGCTGGGCGCTGCTGCATCCGTATTAATTCTGCCTTCACTGTACCATGCACAAGTCTCATTACGACGGATCACTAGAGCGAGGAAAATTATGTAATAAATTTTTTGTTTGAAAAACTCCCAATTCATTGAAGCGATGGTGGTTGGTGGTTGCTTAATCATGTAAGGTGGGTGACAGTGTATACATTGACATCTCTATGGGTGCACATTTGCATTGGCCTGTTGATTCTTCATGTTCACATGTGCAGCAAGCTCCCTACTAAGAGCTATAAATGAAACAGAAATGTATAAACAACCTTTGCAAAACCAGTTCAGCTCAGCTGCTTTTTAATAACCCAGTTGCCCCACATTTGTTTTTCTCCGTTCTGGCATTTTTTGGATGCTTTCAATGTAAATACTTTACACTTGTGATTTGGTGTCATAACGGGAACCATCAGAATGCAACTACTACTTTACACGTCTGGATCTCCACATGAATGGTGGCCTGCTTTGCGTGCCGCTGAAATTACCATCAGGATTCCAGAGAACCCATCCTAATCTCCACATGTAGCATGAGAAAGCGCATGCAAGAAACCGTTGCTCATAATTCAGAATATTGCATCATCTTTGTATGTCAGTTTGATGGCAGGGCGCATAGTCGAAAATAATCTAGGTTGTTGTACTCTCATGCCCAACTCATGCCACACTAAAGCTCATGACCAATTAAGTCATGTTTGTTGTTTGGGCATCCTATAGAAGCATTACCAGCTCAACTTTAGAACCTGTCAAAAGCCAAAAAGATCCAAAAGCACAAAACTACTATTTGGCTTCTAGAAGCTATTTGGCTTTTGAATAACTACCACAAATACATTTGTCACTAGCATTACAATGCAAGGATCATGACATTCCAAATGCCATTGGATGTGTGAAATCAACTGGACTCCGTTTAGATAATCTTACAAGAGATGGTTGGGAAAAAATATTAGAGTCACAACAGGAATTCGGCGTCAGTCTCCATCCAGTGGTAGTCAGTGACCATCATGCATTGCTTTGGTTACGGACAGAGCCATCGGCATGGTCGAGACGTTGAACATGAGGAAGGATGCGAGTGGTTTTAATGAGGTCAACACTGATGTATCCGAATCTCTTGTAGACAAACACTACTCTTCCTCTCATCTGGCTATTCTGATGCATCCCAATCACACACAATACCATAAAATGACAGAACAATTCTAGCTAGCAGGCGACAGCTATACTTGACCTTGAGAACCAGTAACCAAGAACGAAGTAAGTGCAAAGGAACTTCTGGTTCTAATTCTTAGGCAGTCATATATATATGCGGGCTGGGCGCTGCTGTATCTGTATTAATTATGACTTCATTGTACCGTGCACAAGTTTCATTACGACGGATCTCTAGAGCGAGGAAAATTATGTAATAAATATTTTGTTTGCAACAGACTCCTAATTCATTGAAGCGATGGTGGTTGGTGGTTGCTTAATCATGTAAGGTGGGTACACATTTGCATTGGCCTGTTCATTCCTCACGTTCACATGTGCAGCAAGCTCTCCCTACTAATAACTATAAATGAAACGGAAATTTATGAACAATCTTTGCAAAACAAGTTCGCCTCACCTGCTTTTTAATAGCCCAGTTGCCCCACATTTGTTTTTCTCCATTCTGGCATATTTTGGATGCTTTCAAAGTAAATACTTTACACTTGTAATTTAGTCTCATAAAGGGAACCATCAGAACTTAACTCCTTTACACGCCTGGATCACATGGTCATGAATAGTGGCCTGCTTTGTGTGCCTTTCTGTGAGTGTGATTCGTATAAAATTAAAATAACTTTTGAATTGGGTGCCGGGTTCAATACCACCATAGGTTAATAAAGAAGTCAACTGAACTATTGTCGAATCAACTGTACAGAGAGAGGCACTGTCTGCATGTTTGTTTATTTTGTGCTTTCACTTTGAATGATTCATCTACTGCTGCATCCCTGCATTTATATACACTAGGCTAACTAGGTGCTGTAATATGGAAATATGGAAGATTGTAGTACGGCTCGTCATTCGCATTGACCTATTTATATGCACACCCAAGTCCCACCTCACCATAAGTTGATACACAATCTTCTCACCTGAGCTGTATATGTACACTACCAAATAACAGAGCGGGGGTGACAGGTGAAGGAGTCCATGGCAATATTATATGTGAGAAGCTTCAGTCAGAAAAAAAAAAAAAAAGGAATTGGAGGCAATAGGAACAGAAATGATGCTTGGTGTGGGAAGTTTAGAAGTAATTGTTGAGATAACTGGGGATGCATGATGTGTGGAATCAACCACAATACTGGTGCGCTGTATATAGGAGTGTAACGCATCATTGACAAAAAAAAAATATTATCACATTTTTTACATCTCTAAAATCCAAAACTATTGTCTATTGACTAGATGCTTATTTTGCGGTCCTATTGATTGTCTCAACTTTCAATTGAGTTAGTGTCCTCAAATTCATTGCTGATAGTGGTTCCATCCATCGTCTGTGTGTCATTGGCCACGATGTACAGAAGGAAATTGTTGGCTGCTTTCTGAATTCCCTTCTTTTATGCGTTCTCATTTTCATCCAACAGTGAGAACATTATTTGGCTGATCACTGAAGGACCAATTTATTTTTCGTTTGCATGGGGAAACTAAATTAGCAACAGTCAACAATTTCCATAGCTCACAGTTTGCAGCTAGCCCCGGAATGCCATAGCTCATAGTTAAACTTTCTAGAAGATATGTGCATTGAGTTGCATTTCTGATACAAGTCAAGTTCTTGTAAATTATTTTTAACTGGCTTTCATTTATAGCCTTGTCATCTGTTTGATCACTCCTTATTACAGTCACATGGAACTGAACGGAGCATGAGTTTCTGCACGGTATGAACCTCTTGACAAGTAGTGTATAAGAATATAACAGTAGCATCAACACTCTGACATGATCTTTGAATTATCAACACACAAATTATTCAGTTAATCCCATTGCAACACACGGGTGTCTTTGCTATATAATTACTTCTTGTTATTACTTTTGGCTACTATATACATGTATATATATGAGGTGCCGGAGCGTCGTGAAGAGGCCGTATGCAGTCTTAGCAGCTATCGTGCACCTAGGTGCCATCATGGTTGTGTCGCGCCATCGTGCAGCTAGGTGCCGTCATGGAGGTCCTAGAATTAGATTGCAATGACTTTTCCGATGCATCCCAATCCCTATATCATTTTTCCATGCACGAAACTATTCTAAGCGTGTACACTATTGACCTTGACAACCATCATCGAACAAGTAGAAAGGACTTCAATTGCTGAGGCTCACGGCAGTGAGGCAATGCCACATATATGTGCACAATGTGCTCAGGTACATATCCGTGCTCTATCCTAATTGTAAAATGTTAATGCACATGGACATTATGATAGGTCGCGGCAGCTAAAAAAAAATGCAGCATGGAAAAATTACATATCAGAATATTTTGTTTAATTTGTAGATAAATCTTAATTTATTGTTGCATCGGCAGGCATACTAGTTACTTATTTGGTACTCCCTATCCCGTTATAAATGTCGCCGAAGCTTGGGCCAAATGCTCCCAACACTCAATGGACTTGTGCAGCCTTGCATCCAGATGCACCCATTTGTTCTGTGAACCTGGACAGCTCAGACGTTATAGGCTAGAACAATGGACAGAGGGAGAACACACTTCTGTCGCTTAATTATAGCTATGCTAACACTCCCGCGCAGTCTAATCGGGAGCATCGCTAACATTTAGGGTGACCGAAACATCTGAAACAACAAGGTGGGAAGGCTCTTTGTGAAGACGTTGGTGTACTGAGATGTAGTAGGAACATGAAGAACCGAACATTTACCATGATTGTAAGAATTGCAAGAATTGATCACACGCCATGTAAATCATTTACCATAACCAAAAATTTACAAGGCACACTGGCATTCTACTCTCATACTAGTGCACATTTAACTTACTCTCCAAACATTAGAAGATGGACATGGATGGTGATGGCCAGGATGCAATAAGTGAGCCAAGGCACCCCGTCCAATCCTAAAAAATTCTTAAATACAATTCAGCCCTATAGGCACCAGCGTGGCCCAACTCCTAAGACGAGGCACCCCACCAGCCCAAGAAGGCAAGAAGCCCACAACCCTACTTTCTCCCAACCTTCTAGCCAAGCGTTGTCATCCGAAGCGTCATCACACACGCAGAGGGCGCTTACAATCGTGGTTCCTTACGTGCGACGCCTCCACATGCCTTGCGAAAGTGGCAACACTACCAGAATCCGGAATAGCCTTGAGTGCCAAAAACCGCCAAGAATAGAGGAAAAACCGCCAAGGAAATGATCCTTGGCAGTTTCAACGCTCAAGGATAATTTCCTTGGAGGCTAACCGCCAAGGAAATCACACCCTGACTTAATATGCCAAATAGTCAATGTAATAGATATTTCCTTGGCTGTTCTTGACGACCAAGGTAATTCGATTTCCTTGGAGGCTGACTCTCAAGGAATGGCTGCATTAAATTCTCGTAGCATCATGTTTACAAATCCATGTGGCCATGCCCATACACACTATGGCTTGGCCTCCTTTGTTCTGTTCTCCCCAAATCTACTGGAACCAGCAGCCTGTCATGACACAACTGTGGACGTGTATGTGGCACACTGTGACACACCTATGACAGCTACCCCATTGATTGTTGTGTGTCAAGTGTATCTGGATTTCATTGTACAATCCCTAGAATGTCCATAGCGTGGTAAATTTATCATGGTCGACAAACACGTCTCTTTCTCTCATTTGGCTTTTCTGATGCATCCTAATCTCATTTACCATCTACAGGATTGATCTAACATGCAAAAGAGGGCTCATATGTACTTGGCCCTCACAAATGACATCCCACAATAAAGAAGTAAAAGGTCTCCATGGTTCTACTTCTAGTGCCGAAGAGGCTCTATGATATATACTAGGCCGTGATATATATCTATATACTGTTGTGGGTACCTGCATCCGTATTCTGCTGTTTTCATTTGTACAATGCACAAGGAAATTATGATTGATTGAGGCTGGGAAAAACATGTGGTGGCACCAGCACATTTCTTTCCATTATTATTCCAGCACACAAATCATTCAATAGAGGCCATCACCTTCAAGTACAGATTGGTGGGTTCATTCATAGCCTACAAAGCTCTGATTGCTTCACATGACTAGAGAAATGACAGGGCCAACAAAAACAGTTTTTCTTTTGGTTGCTTCGCAATGATAGAGTGAGTGCAAGGAACTGAAAGCTGAATGGCATCCCACGGTTTTTGCATTCAACAATGTTGTTAAACTTAAAATGGGTGTCGAATCGGTTAGCAATGATGGTGATGTAGGGCAGAGTGACGTTGTTGCTAATGTTGTTGGGGCCGCACTTGTAGGCGTTGTTGATGTCGAGGATGTCGGGTTGGGGTCGGTGACGTGGGCTTCGATGTCGGCGACGTCGTTGAGTTGCTGCTGATGGTAGCCGTGTGGATGCTCCTAGCTTTCCCAGTGTCAAAGAAGACGTTGCTAGTAATGGGGAAACTTATCTGTGCCATTGTTGGAGCGTCGTGACGTTGGCCTAGTTGCGTAGGATTTTTGCCGAGCAGTTGGTGGACATCGGTGGTGGCCTCCTGATCTGATCTGAACTGAGCCGCGACGGCGGGTGCGTCTTTGAGGTAGGCGTGCTCGTTGCTTGTAGCGTCGTTGATCTTGGAGAGGGTGATGTAGATGGTGCCTGGGGGAACGTCGTCACCGTCGGCGACGCCCATGGCAGGGACGTCGTCGGTGGTGGCTGAGATAACGTCGGAGGCGCGTACGTCGAACAACATGGCCGCGTGCTACGGTGTGGTTGCTGGCATGGCCACCAGTTCATCATGGATGTCGAGGGACGGCGTTGTCGTTGTCCATGGCAGCTTGTTGTATAGCCTGATGTTTCTCCTATCGTCTTTGTCACAGCCCCGCTTCGTAGTCGTCGAAGATACTGCGTAGGTCCTCCATGAACGCGATTCTCCATACATTGCCATCTGAACTGAAGATGGTGGTGGTCGTCGGAAGCCTTTGGTGGTGGGAATCGTTCTGGTCTCCGGATACCAGCCGTCACAAACCAGGTCGATTGGGCCGGAAGTGACCGTCGACGGGCGTGGCGCAAGCGCCGGCAAGAATCGGGGTTCTTTGGGGAAGGCTAGGCGCGGGCGGCAATCGGGGTTGCCAGGCGCGGGCGGCAATCAGGGTTGCCGGGGCTATTGGAGAAGAGGAAGAAGGGGAGGACGGCGGTGAGGCGCCGACGGCGGTGGCGCACGTATGATGAGAGAGAGAGAGAGAGAGAGAGCCTAGGGCTATATAGCTGAAGTTGTTGGGTGTTACCCCTTTATTTTCATCTTGATCCGACCGATTACATCTGTCTTGTATTTATAGTCCCCGCGAAGACTTGCATAAGAAGTAGATCTACTTTATTTCCTAATATATTCCTATTTTATCCCTAAATAATATTACTTAATGAGGAAGCAAACGACGCGATGACAGCAGGTGGCGGCGGGCGGCGGACACGGGGGCGCTTGCGGCCTCCCCCCTCCTAGGCTGCTGGGCGGCCTTTTAGGGTTGTGGCAAGCCCTTTTGGGCCCCCTCTTCACAGCCCCCTGCCGACTACTGGTGAGTTCTTTTGTTTATCAAAAGTTCATTCTCGGTCGAATTATATGTGAATTATCAAATTGTAAACTGGAAATTGATTATTCAAATGAATTACTTTGTCTTTTATTTGGATATCAAGTTGACTACTTTAATTAACTACTACAAATACATTGTCATTAGCATTGCAATGCAAGGATCAAGACATTACAAATGCCATTGGATGTGTGAAATCAACTAGACTCTGGTTGGGAAAAAATATTAGAGTCACGGGAGGATATTGGCCTCCATCCTTATCCAGTGGTAGTCATTGACAATCATGCATTTCTTTGGTTACGGACAGAGGCATCGGCATGGTCGAGGACGTTGAACACGAGGAAGGATGCGATTGGTTTTCACGAGGTCAACACTGATGCATCCCAATCACTTCTAGACAAACACTACTGTTCCTATCATCTGGCTTTTCTGATGCATCCCAATCTCACACAATACCATAAACTAAAAAGAACGAGAGCTATACTTGACCTTCAGAACCAGTAACCAATAGCGAAGTAAGTGGAAAGGAACTCATGGTTCTAGTGCTGAGGCTCGCACCAGCGAGGCATATATATATATACTAGAACATCAGGCGCCCTTTGGGCGCCCTGCCGTCACTAATCATTGATTTTCAGCAGGTTAACAAACTATAGAGTATATTAGAGTATCAAAATCAATCCAATAGAGTGAGAATACCACGCTTATGGTGAGCAAACATTCATTATTATAGGAAAGCTAAGATATCAGCAGGCCCATCAGTAAACACCCATATTAGCACAATATCTAAGAACAGACCTCTACCACCATTATTATATAAAAAAAACCTACACATATACAGCTGATATACTACACATGTCAGAACTCCAACGTAGCTATCAAAAGCTAGCAACAAATA
Organism: Hyparrhenia diplandra; assembly: GCA_015847255.1. Classification (NCBI taxonomy): domain Eukaryota; kingdom Viridiplantae; phylum Streptophyta; class Magnoliopsida; order Poales; family Poaceae; genus Hyparrhenia; species Hyparrhenia diplandra. Next base: position 45,804 of record JADLZK010004110.1, read on the forward strand.
TAATATACATATTATATTCTGTTAGGAAAAGGATGAAATCACTGAAGATCTAATACTCTTGGAAAGCAAGTAAGCCCTTTACATTATTTGGTAAAAATAACCATATCTACATTTTAGCTGCACAAAATTGTCTCATACAAGTCAGAAAGGTTTTCCTCTTCTTCTCAGACTTTTCATTTGCATAATATTCCAGTAATGCACCATGCACCCTGAATGGAATGCAAAAATAAAGCGTCCGAAACAAAAAGTACAAGTGTCAGATTTATATAAATAATGCATTTGACAGACTTTATACCATGTTAAATATAAAACTTTGTAGTGGCAAGAACTGTAACCTTTCGTGCATTAGCAAATAGGAAAACGAAACATGCATCAAGTTACGTGTAAAACCATAACTGAACTGGGCAAAGCCTACTGCAATGCGCAACTGAAAGCATGTTACGGGTAAACCCAGTGCCTTAATCACCACATAGTTAACAAATTCAAAAAGAGGCATCCGTTAGCACATGTGCTAGCTACTATGTTAAGGGAACACTACAAGGTAGCAAAAAATGCAATTATGCAGAAGACTTTGGTGTATAATCATACTGAAGAAGTAAAAAGCATGGATCCTTTCTAATATAACTGTTCAATCCTTAATACAATTGCAATAACAGGTTATCGATGCTTGCCTTTATACAACAAATACACCATAGCCTTTTATCCCAAGCTAGTTGGGGTAGGCTGATGCTTGCCTATATGTTCTCTAATAATAATTACAATCTATGCAAAGCTATATTCTAACTGTATTGCATTTTAGCATTAAAGGTGGTGTATGTTCCTTATTGTGATACTATCGTTTTATCAATAAGCTTCCGCTCTAAATGTTATCACCAACTGAGCTTTAAGTTTTTCAAGAAGAAAAATAGTGCCAGGACCATGATCATTTTCCTAGATCCCACCGTTTAAGCACAAGCATATTCAAATTTTTGTGTGAAATCATTATGCAGATATACATATAGCAATTCCAGCTGCAGGGCTTTGATGGCACATTTTTACTATTGTCTCCTCCTGCATTTTGGTGTCTGTATCTGCACTCTGGGTCCAAGATAGGTAGAGTAGTGCTCCTGCATTTGAAGGAAGAAGAGGTGGATGACCACGGGGTTGGTGACCTCCGAGCCTGCATCGGCAAAGGCGAGGTCGATAAATGAAGCACTACGTGCAATTGACGACAAGTTTAGGGGAATATTTTTTCTAAATCTATACATTGGCAGATTGTGTTAGTTCCTGGTTGTGATAGAAAATATAGCATGACGAACAACAAATAAAGGCCCTACGACGCAAACCATCGCCAAGTTTCAAAACTGAAGGCCTGAAAAATATGCTTATTCAAAGACAAGTTTCAATATTGATGAATTCAGAACTTAAGATCAGTGAAAAGTGCCTTTTCCCATTTTTTCTCGTAGGGGTATTATTGCACATGTATGTAGCAAGGAACAGCTAATAACATGTTATGGAGTACAAAAAAACCTAACACCTGGGGATAAGACCTCCCTCGACTCCCCGAGGCATTAAAGGAAAGGTAGAAGGTTCTCTTCCGCATGGTTGAGAAAAGGCCACAAACCCTGGCTAATTAGGATGTGACACTAACGGCAAGGACACGCTGCGGTCGCATATCATGCTGCATCCATTAAGTAGACCATGTATTTCGCTGAAAATAGCACAATGAGTGGCCTGTTTTATGAGAACGGGGAGTTGAACTCTCGACTGTAGGTTGTGCCTCCTGCATCCCTAGCAATACACTATGTGCATGTTCTCGAGTAAAAAACAAAAGATAGCATAGTGGGGAGGGGAAGAAATGAAATGCATCTGGATGTTGTGTTGTTTTATTTTTCACACAATCAGAGGAGTCACAAGATGCATGTATTTTGTATCTTGTTCAGTTAATGGAATAGAACAGTCATAACAATAACATTATTGTCTTTTGCTCTTGTTATTCATTCACACATGGTTACTGACAAACAGATCAGGTTAATGCATCTAATGTACCCAAAAGTTTAGAAATTCTACAACCAAATCGAGATCACACTTTCATCCTCAATTGAAATAAATAAATCCACAGTTCCACACTGCTATTGCTGTTTTTGTTTACAGATGTACTGATCAAAGCCTTGCCAACCCATTTATGTTACTGTAATTGAACATTATAAACAAAATAAAATAGACCATCAGACCTTAGGATAAGAAGCAAAGGAATCAAGATTAATAACTTTACATGTCTGCTTTAATCCAGAACACTGTGATGGGAGGAAGTAGTCATTATTATGCACAGCAAGGTATTCTAAACAAGTGTGAATGCTACATTGATCAGTAACACTGAATATTACTTTTGCAAAAGAAGTTTGTATTTGAGGTTAAAGTTAAAATTTCACTTTGCATAATTATTCGCACACATTTGAGGTGAAAGTGGTGATAATTGAACTGAATAGAAAACTGCATCAGAGCCATACCATGGAAATCGCATCAGGGTGCTCCTACGGATCCTCAAGTTCGATTTGCAAGCTAGGAGTGCGTAATTGATGTCACCGCGGTTGATTGCCGGCAGCTATAGGTGTGCTCCCTACGGGCTGAGAGGCTGAGGACGCAGGGCCCGCTAGCGCCCGGACACAAGGCATGGGGCTTCCCACGGCCACCGCGGTGGCGTAGTCATGGGCTGTCCGCTGGCCACCGTGGATCATCACAATCGCTGGAGCGGCTCTCCGTCGGTGGCCAAGGGAAGGGACGCCCTGCGCTTGTGGCATGCCGGGCGCGAGATGGTTCCCCGCAGCGATTTCTCGAGCAGCGTTGCCATGGACGAAAAGCCGCCTCCCCAAAGATCCAGGTGTGCTCCTTCGAAATGGCGAATCGAAGGGTACAGAAGGGAAGCCACCAGCCATGGCGGCAGCGAGACGTAGGGGAGAAACGGTGGCGGCTAGGGTTTTGGGCGCCGCCGCCGAGGACGCGAGCCCGACACCGATGCAGAGGGTTCCCGACTCCCGAGCGGACGCTGGAAAAGCTGAAGCGGCGGGTGCGGGGCAGAGCCGCCCGAGCGGAGAGGCTAAGAGACGATTTTTCTGTTTTTTCCGTGATACCTGCTTCCATTCACGCGCCAACGGGCCGGCTGCAGGAGGGGCCACCTGTCATGGTCTCAACGCAGATGATCTACATCTACCCACCTGCTTTGAGGGAGACGCAGCGCGCGCGCGGTGCGGGGAGCGGCGCCGCGCCGCAGGGCTGGCGGCGACGTGTCGAGCTAAGAGAAGGCCACCGATGCTCCAAATGCTCTCGTGCGAGGAAGGTCGACCGACTTTTAATAACCCCGATGTATGTGGCTTCGGCGCTGCAGCATCCATATTAATTCTGCCTTCGTTGTACCATGCACATGTCTCATTACGATGGATCACTAGAGCGAGGAAAATTATGTAACAAATATTTTGTTTGCAACAGACTCCTAAATTATAGCTCCATTGGTACAGTCTATATTAATATGGATATCAGCATCCATATTAATTTTGCAACAGTCTATACATTTAGAGCTCCATGGGTACACATTTGCATTGTCCTGTTGATTCTTCACGTTCGCATGTGCAGCAAGCTGTACTAGCTATAAATGAAACAGAAACGTGTGAACAACCTTTGCTAAACCAGTTCACCTCAGCTGCTTTTAATAGCCCAGTTGCCCCAAATTTGTTTTTCTCCCTTTCTGACAATTTTTGATGCTTTCAAAGTAAATACTTTACATTTGCAATTTGGTATCATAAAGGGAACCATCAGATTGCAACTACTGTACACGTCTGGATATATCTAATGGCCATGAATGGTGGCCTGCTTTGCGTGCAGCTCAAATTACCATCGGGATTCCAGAGAATCCACCCTAATTTCTACATGTAGCATGAGAAAGCGCATGCAAGCAACCGTTGCTCATAATTCAGAACTTTGCATCATCTAGGTTTGATGGTAGGGTACATGGTGGATACTAATCTAGGTTGTTGTACTCTCATGCCCAACTCATGCCATAGCAAAGCTCATGACCAATTAAGTTATGTTTGTTGTTTGGGCTTCGTAGGAGCTTTACCACCTCAACTTTTGAACCTGTCAAAACCCCAAATGCTCCAAAAGCCAAAAACCACTAAGGTTCTGGGCTTTTGGCTTCTAGAAGCTATTTGGGTTTTGAAAAATCTAAAACGTAGTAGTCCAAAAGCGGCCAAGAGCACAAATTTACAAGGCTTAAGACACTAGGACTAACCTGACCAAAAAGATTAGCTATATAAGTGAGGATTATTACACCTTATGTGTTGTACGCCATCGTCAGTATTTCATTTTGCACAACCAAGGACCAGTTTCTTGTAGTGAATGCAACACTTGAAGCGTAGAATTTCACGCAAAAAATGTTGCGGGTGGCTGACAAGTGGGGGGCTCCCTGGGTTTCAAAAAAGTTTTTGCCTTTTTTTATTTTTTGATGTTTGAAATCACAATATCTTGGTGCCCGTGCAAACCTATCATGTGTCAAAATGGTGTGATAGGGGCAGTTGGCAAAACTGCCCTACAAACCCTTGTAATCCGCCCCAAGAAACACATTGTGTAGCCTCCCTAGATGAGAGAAGAGATCTCTTAAAGATAACAGTTACATGCGATGAGATAAAGATAGATACATACACACATCTTCTTTCCTTCAAAAATATACTTATAAGATAATACTGACATTAATTAGGTCAAGATGCTCAATATGTGGCTATATATCTAGATAGCATCTTCATGTCAGACAAGTAATTGCCTTCATCGGTCTTGACTTCCAGTTGTGTTCAAGGGTCATTCTAGACAGTGAAACAAAACCGTCCACATACATTTGCTCTTGCTTCAAACTATATTATAGACTAATCTGCGGTGCCTGTGGTCATCATAATTCATATTTCTGGAAAAAGTAAAATGAACTCCTTTGACCGAGAAGTTTGTGCACAGGATCCAAGATATTTGTTACAAGGCAGGGTCGACAAGACGCGGTCATGGTGGGTAGGACAGGTCAGATGACTTGTCCAACATATTGCAATGCATGCCGGCCTCATGTTTGTGTTCGAACAGAATGCCCCAAGCATATACTCTGCTTGAAGACAAACACATGCAATTCGATCTGACTTATATCTGGTAGACAAACACTACTCTTCCTCTCATCTGGCTTTTCTGATGCATCCCAGTCCCACACAACTGCATAAAATAAAAGGAGCTAGTCTGGCAGGCGAAAGCTATACTTGACCTTCCGAACCAGTAACCAATAATGGAGTAAGTTGAAAGGAACTCATGGTTCTAATGTGAAGACTCGCACCAGTGAGGCAGCGATATATATGTGGAGTGGGCGGTGCTGCTTCCATATTAATTCTGCCTTCATTGTGCCATACTGCCATCACATGGCTCATTATGACAAATCACTTGAGCGATGACAATTACGTAACAAAATTTTGTTTTCAACAGATTCCTAATTCATTGAAGTGAGCCTGGTTGCTAAATCAAGTGATAAGGTGGATGACAGTCTATATGTATTGACAGCTCTATGGGTACGCATTTGCATTCCCTGTTGATTCTTAACGCTCACTAGCTACAAATGAAACAGAAATATATAAAGAACCTTTGCCAAACCAGTTCACCTCAGCTGCTTTTTTTAATAGCACAATTGCCCTCATTTTTGGATGCTTTCAAAGTAAACATTTTACACATGTAATTTGGTGTTAGAAAAAGAACCATCAGAATGCAACTACTTTTCACGTCTAGATCACATGGCAATGAATGGTGGCCTGCTTCGTTTGCACCTGAAATTACGATTGGGATTCAAGAGAACCCATCCTAATTTCAACATATTGAAATTACCAACAGGATGAAGGAACCGTTGCTCATAATAATTCAAAACTAAAATTGAAATAAAGGAAACATAGCTGCACAAGCACACAAATTCGTTGCCTAGCTGTGCAACCTTTGATCATCCTTTGTGTCATCTTGCCACACCAACATGATGCTATGGTGCACATTGGATAGAAATCAAGGTGGTTGTAAATCTCATGGCTGCCACACCCAAAGCTCAAGATAAATTGCGGCCTGTTTGTTTGGGCTTCCTATGAGCTTTAGTATCTTAACTTTTGAACTTGTCAAAAGGCCAAAAGCTCCGAAAGCCAAAACCAATAAGGTTTTGGGCATTTGGCTTCAAGAAGCTATTTGGTTTTTGAAAAATACAAAAGCTACTATTACAAAAGGGGCCAAAAGCTCATATTTACAGGGCCTAAGACAACCCGATCAAAAAATATTAGCTATATGGGTGAGGATTAATATGCCTTACGTGTTGTACGCCATAATCAGTATTTAATGTGGGACTAAATCCAATGCACCACTTGATTCTTGTGGCCCTAGAGAATTGATGTAGAACGTAGTCCTGCGTGCCATGACATCCTGTGGCAGAGGATGACACTACATGAAAACTACATTGACATAAAGTCTGGTTTGAGACATATTACAGACAAGAGATTAATGAAGTTACAAATTACAATAGATAGTTTGTCAGCAACAAATAACCATAAAAGATTCCAACGAAGGGAAGCTTTTGTGCTTTAGATATTGTTTTTGTTCTAGTTTACTTTGTTATTAGCTTTTGAACGTACATAATAGATGCATCCTCCACTCCTAATTGTAGATCATTTTGGCCTGGATCGATCCGTAAGACAAGACAACCGGCTGGGCTGCACTGTGGTTGGTGAACTGGTGGGCAGCCAAATGCACAGAAACCCAGTGCGGTTCTATCTGTGTATGCTTCATTCAGCTGGACCATGGTTGATAAATCAATCAAAATTAAGGTAGGTGATAGCCTACACGTAAGGGCGTCTGCAGTGAGCTTTTACAAATCGCTAACTCTGTAGAAATAGGAAACGATTAAAAAATAAAAAGCACATAGTGGTTCAGTACTGTCGAGACTGAAATTTTTGAAGATCGTGCGAGCTAAGCTCTTCCGACGTCGCTAGCGCGGTGATTTCCTCGTTGCTGATTGGTACACGCTAGCTCCTCCTCGCTAGCAAGTTGCAGAACCGTTGGGGACGCCCTAATTAAGAACCCACCACACAACCTGTTGGCTTGAGACATAACATGTAGAGTGTAAACATTTGTGTTCCCGATGCTTCACATTCTCATACATATTGTGCACCGAAGTTTTCTTCTATGGTACTCTGGATGAGCAAACTAATATATATTGGGGGAAGTGCATAGAGGACCAAAGAATGATGCATTGCAGCTCACCTCATGGCTTTAAATAGCCCTGCTTCCTCATAGCTTTAAATAGCCCTAGAAAATAGAAATAGTTAACTTAGTAATAAATCTGGAAAGAGTTAGCTGTGTTGAAGTAAATTCGCAATATAAAAAGAATACCCTACATTTAATTTCTTTTGATATCAAACAAGAGAGAGTAAGTATAACGCATCTAAAAAAGCTAAGCAGTTAACAATTAAATGTAACTTCAGGTGTGCCATCCGGCTCTTCCTCTCATCTGGCTTTTTAGATGCATCCCAATCTTCACAAACCCATGCCCATGCACAGGAAGCCCCGGTGCTCTGATTTCGATGGAGCAATCTACCATGAGAAAACTGTGGCACAGGTGGTGTCGGGGGTGCCTGTGGTTCGCTTTGTGATGATGGCTAGCTCTGGCAGGTGCCCAATCCTGCTCTTAGCTACGTTGCTCCACCTATCACAGCTCGGCCATCAATTGTTGTGTGCCATGTGCATTGGGATTGCACTGCGAAATCCTTCCTGACAGAGAAACGCCCCTCTTTCGCTGATATGGCCTTTCCGATGCATCCCAGTCTCATATTATTACCATCTAAATAAATGCTCTAGCATGTGAGGAAGGGTTATACATGGCCTTCAACAATCAGAACTCACTATGAAAAAGTTGAAAGGAGTCCATGGTTCTAGTGCCAATGAGACTCATGGTTTTAGGGAGGGTTGTATCTGGTTTTGTGGGGAGCTCTACTTGTATATATATGGTTGTGGGCAGCGTATACTATATATGCACATTGCCATTATGGCAGATCGAGGCTCCTAAAGACACATGGTGGCTCCAGAGCAGAATGTGTTCCATGTTCATCTATTTTATTACGGTTCATTGGTGTATCCTTTCCCTGTGTTGAATGACCACTACCAATATCGAACCATTAATAGTAAAATGGTTTCTTTTACACATGGTGTTGGGACATGGTGTCGACAGTGAGCGGAGGTAACCAAGGTCATACAGACATCCTAAACAATAATCGTGTGCTAAGGTATTCCTTGCAGGTACAGACGCATCACCCTAGTTCGAAGAAGTGGAGACAATATCTCCGCCATAACCTACGCCTAAAACCTCCGCCGTCTCCCTCCTAGGAGACCTTGCAGAGGTCTCGACAAGGAGCCGACAAGATCCGGAGAAGGTTTCTCTTGCACCCGAGATCATCTCGGTGAGGAACACAAGATCCGAAGGAGGTTTAGCCTGCGCTCGAGATGCGTGGAGGGCATGGTCTTGACGATGGTGGTGACCGCCGTGGCTGCCGGCACGATCTTGATGGCACTCATACCAGCTGGGGGCAAAGGTTGGCGGATCGTCGGCGGCGGCGATACCGTTCTCCACCGGTGAAGCCAATGATCCAGTCAGCCATATGGTGTCAAGGTCGTAGATGCCAATCCATAGGGCGTTGATGATTGTGGGCGCCGCGACCATCAACTACTCCAGCGTTATTGGCGAGGTTGTGGTGCCCACGGGAAGCGTAGACTACGGCGCAGGCGTGCCGGGCGTGGTGGACTTGGCGATGGTGGTGGCGGCGGCGTAGCGGGTGAACCGTAACCAGCCATGGCCGCCATGGTGGGGTACATGACCAACATAGCAGGGGGTGTGGTGGTGAAGATGATGAGAGAGGCGGTAGATCAAGGCCTAATCTCCGATACCGTGATTGTTATGAACGCAGGTTGGGACTAAGATCGCGGCGTGGGATTACTAGAGCGATGGGGCGCTACAATACCCATGGCGCTACAGTACCCATGGGTATTGTTCACAGAGGCGGTGGATCAAGGCGTGGTGGCATGGTGGTGAAGATGACAACAGAGGCGGTGGATCAAGGCCTGATCTCCGAAACCAGATTGTTATCAACGCAGTTGGGGACCGAGATCGTCGGGGAGTGATTACAGGTGGGCGATGAGCGCATTACGGTACCCATGAGGCGCGGCTAGGGTTTGGGGTTGTAGGGGCGCTAGTAACACCGGTTGTGGGGCTCGCCCACGATCGGCAAGAGGGAAGGATTTTCCTTATAATCTCTTGTTTAATTGTAAATTGATACATGTCCTCATTATATAGAGAGGTTTGACTTGGCCCCTAAGCAAGCCACTAATTAACCCTAATAGGTTAAGGTCCAATAGACTCTTGACTCCTCTAACACATGCAATGCTATATATATGTGCACGATGTCCGTACATCCGTACTCTATCTTGATTGTACAATGTTAATGCACACGGACAATATGTGCGAACACATGGTTGATTTAGGTCGCATGTGTTTAGTTTTGTGATGTAGTGATTGTCAATAGTCAACATTCTCCTTCTATTTTCTTTTATCTTTTATGCTTCAGCTATGTTTCACCGCACACGTGGAGTGTGTCGAAGACGATCTCTTGGTTCGTGGTTGTGCAGGTGTGGAACTCGGAGATGGTAGCCGACGGTGAGGTGGAGGGGCCAAGGAGGACGTGCCGGGCCGACGGACCGCGGAGGTGAAGGACGGACGTGAGGCTTGGACCAAGGGACCGGATCGCCGGGTGGCTAGCCATGGAGGTCGACATATCCGGGACATCGACGGATGCAAGAGGACGTGGCGGGACCGTGTCGATCGGGTCAAGACGGCGAAGCGCAAAGGGCAGCGGGGGAGCTCGGATGACTTGGCGACTTCGGGCGTCAAGACGGCGATGACACGTGTCGAGGAGGTTTGGTGGTTTGTCCTCAAAACCATCGGCGCTGGTTTAGTGGTTTGGGCCTCAAAACCCACAGCGCGGGTTTTCGCGGGTTTGGGCCTCAAAACCCGAAGTGTTCCTGACGGACGGGAAGGACGGCACGTGGTGGCATCGGGGAGGTTGCGTGGAGGCAAGGCTACCGATGAGGAGGCGCGGTGGCCGTCGGATCGAAGATTATCCGAGTCGACCGAAATAGCCTTAGGGTTACAAAATCGACTCATGTATCTTAGGGGTAGTTTAGGCGGAGGGAATTGGGGCTATTTAGCGAGAGGCATACCCCTTCATCCTCCCTTGCCTCTCATTTTCATATTTTCTAGTTAGGGTTCCGCACTCGGTGTGAGAGGTCCACCGATCTTGTGTCGAATTCGTTGAGCAAGGGCTAGCTCGAGTAGCCCTGTCACATGGTGGCGTTTGGGATGATTGGATCGGTGTTCTTTGTTGATCTTGAGCTGTGATTTTTGTTCATCACTTGTTCTTCCCGAGTTCATCCTCTCCCCCTCTATTCTCTTCGCGATTTCTTCGATTTGGCACCGTTTGATCTCGTTTTTCTTGCCTTGATTCGTGCTAGGACGTGAGAGGATCATTTCCACCCAAGGGTTTGAGCTAATTCCTCACGAGCACGTAGATCGGGGAGTTTTAGATCGAGGTGACATTTTGGGAGTGTTCTTGGTGTGATCCGCGATTTCTTTCGATTCACTCGAGTCAAACTCAAAATTTCAAAGGGGGAAATGGTCACCCACATGCCTAGATGCTATGGCTTGATTTTTGTGACCTGAGGTTTCGATTTGAGTGAGTTTGAATCGATTTTGGAGAGAATCGCCGGGCGGCGCCATTTGTTCGTCTTTGTCTGCACACAGCGCGGACAGTCCGACCCCTCGGGACTCGGCCAGTCGAGTCCGAGGCTGAGTCTGTTCTTGCCACGCTAGCAAGTGCGGACAGTCCGGTCTCGCGGGCGGACGGTCAGAGTCGCTTTCGGCGACAAGTCGTAAACTTGTTGTTTTCGGTGTTTTTGCGGGGCGGGACGGTCCGCAGTGTTTTTCCCGGCGGTTCGGTTTACGTCCCGAATCTTGTGTTTACGGGATTTTGACCTACGGACAGTCCGGCCGAGCTGTGGACAGTCCTTACACGAAGTACGCGGACGGTCAGGGCTTCCGTCGGCCGGACAACCGGAAGTTCCTGTGTTTCGGTGTCGTTCTACTTCTCCCGCTAGTGTGTTTGTTTCAAGTTGTTTTCGGTTGATCATTTGTGACTCTAGAGCAATCTCTAGGTCATCCACCTTGCATCCAAGGTCGTGATCATACCGAGTGGTGTTCGTTCTGCTCCGAGGGGTCGTGAGAGCTACACGTCCACTAATTCGAAAGAATTTAGTTGAGGCTCCCATTCACCCCCCCTCTGGTCGCCTATTCGGTCCTTCAATTGGTATCAGAGCAGGTTAAGGATCATATCCACCTTAATCGGTTCTTGATCCATGAGAAGGCGACATGGAGAGGTTTGGTCACTTTGGTGGCAAGCCTCCGGAGTTCGATGGCACCAACTATCCCTATTGGAAGATCAAGATGCAAGCGCATCTCATGGGGATAGATTGAGAGTGTGGGAGATTGTCGAGGATGAGAACTACTAAGTGCTAGCCGCTCGAGTGGGTGAGGATCAAATTGCCCAACACAATGCCAACAACCGAGCGAGGAGCGTCTTGTTCTCTAGCCTCAAGGATAGTGAGTTTGAGAGAGTTGCCACTTGTGAGACCGCTCGTGAGGTGTGGAAGACACTAGAGAGCTACCACGAGGGAACCCCACAAGTCAAGGCCCGCCTTTACGAGACCTACAAGAGAGAGTACAACAACCTCATCCAGCTTGATGGCGAGTCCATTGATTCTCTCTTTGCTAGGTTTCAGACGATCTGCAACAAGCTTCGGGCGAACAAGCCGTCGGAGAGGTTGGACGAGCACGAGAAGGCGATGCGGCTCTTATGCCCGGATCGGAAGGTGTGGGGACGTGAAGGTGTCCGCGATCATGGAGTCCGCCAACTACGACACCCTCACACCCGACGAGCTCTACAAAGCAAGCTCAAGTCTTTCGAGATCGAGGCCCGGATCCAGCGCGAAGCCGAAGAACCCTTCCGCGCCCGAACGTTGCACTCATCTCTCGGTAAGGGCGTTTCGGTTCTTACGCTAACCCATCACAAATTTCTTTCGCCTTGTTTTCCTTGGTGTCCGTGGACGGAGGAGCGGATGGAGAGTCTTGGGGATGATGAGCTTGCGCTAGTCATCGGTCGATTCTCGCGGTTCCACAACAACCGCTTGAACCGTCGGCGTGGCGGCCCATCCAAGGGCGGATGCTTCGAGTGCGGAGATCCGGACCACGCCGTCGCCGCATGCCCCAAGAAGAACAAGGACAAGTACTCGGGCGAGAAGTACTACTCCAAGTACGACTCCGACAAGCGCAAGGACAAGCGAAAGTACACCTCCGGCAAGCACAAGTCCAAGAAGGGCTTCGACAAGGAGGCGATCAAGAAGAAGTACCTCAAGCGTGCCAAGGAGCACAAGCACGCCTTCCTTGCCTCCCCTCGGCGACCTCGACAACGACTCTTGGACGGACATTCTTCCTCAAGCGACGAGGAGTCCGAGCGCAAGGTCGAGGACAAGATCAATGGACTTTGCTTCTTCACCGACTCCAAGCCAGGGGCTTCGCACCATGGCCCTTGATGGAGCGGTGACCGACGGCGCCAAGCCACACAAAGAACGACTCGCCTTCCTCTCACTCCGAGGTACCTCCCACAATCGAGTCTCTCTCGATGAGAGGTTGAATCTTTGGGCGTGCGCGCTTTGTGTGTCAAGAGAAGTTGCTTAAAGCGTGCCGCTAGGAGAGAAAGGAGTACAAGGAGAAGTGGGAGATGGTCGTGGATCGAGATAGAGTTGCTTTAGAAGCTCGTCGATGTCTCCGATGAGACGGAGTGTGATGCTTGCTTGTGCATATGTCTAGCATCATGTCTTTGCAGTCCAAGTATTCGGCCTTGCTAGATGAGCATGCTGATTTGAAGACTAGGTCGATGCCGTTGAGTGCGTGCGAGTCTTGTCCTGACTTGCGATCTGAGTTGGCAGAGAAGGCTGCCAAGCTTGCTGTGCTTGAGAAGGCCAACTCAGATAGCACCGTGTTGGGATGTGCTAAGTGTGAAGCTTTGGAGTTGGAGCTCATGTCTTGTAGGCATGACAAGCAGAGAGTCGAAGAGGAGATCAAGTATCTTCGCTCTGTCTTGAGTTGGGTGTCTTGTGGAGAGCCGCAACTTGGCATGATGATGAGTCGGGTTCAAGGGGGGGACCGACACACATCGGGTTTAGGCTTTGCTATAGGTGGGAAGGGAGAAGTCGGTTATGGCAAGGTTGGTCAAGGTAGTGGTTTGAGCTCGAGTGAGAAACCAACAAACACTCCCAAATTGACCAAGATCACTCCACCTAAGCCTACCGAACCCATTGTGCAAGATGGCATCCTCCAAGAGCCCACAAAGACTCCACCTCCCAAACAAGTGTGGCTTCCCAAACCGAACCACCTCAAGAACTCACTTGACACTTTGCCCAGGATCCCTGAGGAAACCCTTCCTAAGGCAAAGACCACAACAAGAGTGAACCATCCACCCAAGAGAGTGAACCAACCACCATCCAAGAGAGAGGTGAGGTATCACCGTGAGTATTGTCGAGAGATGGTCACTTAGTTGAGTTTTGCTTTAGGAGGAAGAGGGATGCTAGGCGTCGAGTCGAGTTTGAGAACCGTGACATGTATCACCCACCACTTGGCATGTATGGAGAGGGGTGTGCGGTCGGTTCGAGGCGTTTGCTAGGCCCGAAGGTAGGAGGCCTCGAGAGGTTTGGACCACGGTTTGTGAGACCGTTTGGTGGTCGTGCTCGCGCAGTGGATGTAGATCCTCGCTTTGGGAGCTTTGAGGTTGATAAGAGGAGTGCACCACGCTTTGTTGTGCGTGGTAGCGATTTGGTAAGATGGGGCGTGGAATGATGGTTTTGCCTAATGCTTATTTGGAGCAAGATGGTCAACACCGGTACTCTTCCAAGTTTACTAACCTTGGTGTTGTACCATATGCTCATCCCATGTTTTATCGTTGATACAGATTTGGAAGAATTTGGAGGACATGTGGCTCATTGACTCGGCCGTTCTCGACACATGACCGGTAACTCCAAGTGGTTCTCGGCCTCACCCGATGAAGACGAAAGAGTACATCACTTTTCGAGGACAAAGCAACAGAGGGAAGATTCTATCTCGAGGGTCAATCGGGATCAATGACCACTTTGTGCTTAAGGATGTGGGCGCTTGTCTCCAACCTTCACTTCAATCTCCCAATGCGTCTCTCGGCTCATGGCTGACGGGTATGAGGTACGCTTCAAGGTTGGGTGTTCTCGAGTTTTGGACTCTCACGATGATCTCATTTCTTTGGATTGTGCCATTTGGGCAAGTCTTTCATGCTGATTTTTCTCGAGGCTTTGGCACCTCTTGTTGCTTGTTGGCCGGGTCCTCCTCTCGATTTGTGGAAGTGGCATAGGAGACTAGGTCACTTGAGCTTCGATCTCCTCGCGAGGTTGAGTTCAATGGATCCGATCCGAGGATTGCCTAAACTCAAATTTGAGAAGGATTTGGTTTGCCACCCGCCGTCACGGGAAGATGGTATCCGCTTCTCATCACCCGATTTACTCGGATCATGACCTCGAGACCGGAGAGATCCTTCACATGGACACGTTTGGTCCATCTCGGGTGAGGTCGGTCGGTGGGAAGTGGTATTGTCTAGTGATCGTTGACGATTTTTCGAGATACTCTTGGGTGTTTTTCATGGAGGGCAAGGATGAGGCTTTCGGTTTTGCTCGTGATTTGATTTTGAGACTGAGAACTGAGTTGCCAGAGATAGCCATTCGAGCGATTCGCAGTGACAATGGCACGTAATTTAAGAACTCTCGAGTTCGAGTCTCTTTGTGCTAACTTGGGTGTCGAGCACCCGTTTTTCTAGCCCTTATGTCCCGCAAAGAGAATGGGATTGTTGAGCGGAAGAACCGGGACGCTTGTGGAGATGGCAAGGACCATGCTCGATGAACACAAGACTCGAGAAAGTATTGGGCTGAGGCAATCAACACGGCGTGTCACGTCTCCAACCGCATTTTCATTCGTGCTTTCACCAAAAAGACATCATATGAGTTGCGGTTTGGGAGATTGCCCAAGGTAAGCCACTTCCGTGTGTTTGGATGCAGGTGCTTCATTCTCAAGCAAGGTAATCTCGACAAGTTTGAGTCTCGATCGGTGATGGCATTTTCCTTGGATATGCTTTGCACTCACATGCCTACAGGGTTCTTAATCTTGAGACTAACCGCGTTGTAGAGACATGTGAGGTTACTTTCGATGAGACTGCGCCTTGTTCCTCTTCTGTGTTTGAGTGTGCAGGAAAGGAGGAGATGGAGCAGAGCATCTTTGTGGAGGAGGAGCAGGAAGGCGTTGGGTGGGGTGATCCCGGCGACTCCACCGCTTGCCCCCCAGTGACCGTGACGGCGGCGACCGCTCACGGACCAGACCCTACTACCACTACTTCACGGGGTCCCATGGAGCAGCTCCCTCGGGGCGAGGCGGCCACATGCACGAGGAGGTTCGGTCGAGGGGAGGCGACATCTTGGCAAGACGGCGCCTCGGCTCATTCAGCGTCACCATCCCCCCGAGACCATGATTGGAGGTCTTGATCGAGGAGGGTAACTCGTTCCAAATCTTATGCCATGTGTCATTTCGCTCATTCTGCATTTGTTTCCACTCTTGAGCCCAAAGATGTTAACACTGCATTATCCGATTCGGATTGGGTCAATGCCATGCATGAGGAGTTGCGAGAACTTTGAGAGGAACCAAGTTTGGGTGTTAGTTCCACCTCCGGTGAAAGTGTCATCCCATAGGTACTAAGTGGGTGTTCAAAAACAAACAGAGTGAGGATGGTGTGGTGGTGAGAAACAAAGCCGGACTAGTTGCCCGGGGTTTTGCCGTAAAAGAGGGAATAGACTATGAGGAAACCTTCGCTCACGTAGCCCGCATAGAAGCCATTAGGATTTTGCTTGCCTTTGCGGCCTCGAAGGGTTTTAAGCTCTTCCGGATGGATGTCAAGAGTGCCTTCCTAAATGGGTTCATAGAGAAGGAAGTGTATGTGAGGCAACCCGGGGGTTTGAGCATCCTAAACACTCGAGACTATGTGTACAAGTTGTACAAGGCCTTGTACGGCCCTGAAACAAGCCCCCGTGAGCGTGGTACGAGAGGTTGAAAGCCTTCCTTTTTTAGCTAAGGGTTTTTTGTGATGGGAGCCGTAGACAAGACTTTGTTCCGCTTAGGAAGGGCAATGACATACTCCTAGTCCGGATATATGTGGATGATATCATCTTTGGTGGCTCTTCACATGCTATGGTATCGAGTTTTGCAGAGATTATGAGCAGGGAGTTTGAGATGAGCATGATGGGCGAGTTGACCTACTTCCTTGGACTTCAAATCAAGCAAACCAAGGACGGATCTTCATACACCGGGGCAAGTACACGAAGGACATCATCCTTAAGTTTTGCATGGGTGAGGCCAAGCCTCTTTCGACGCCCATGTCGACGACGACGGCCCCGGGCGAGGACAAGGATGGAGAAGTGTGGACCAAAGCGGGAGTACGAAGCATGATCGGTTCGGCCTGGCTTGTACCGACGGCGACGCGCCCGACATCCGGTTTGCGGTGTGCCTCTGCGCGCGTTTTTCGATCTTCGCGGCGTACCTCTCTCACTTTCGGTCGTGAAGAGGATCTTCGGTACTTGCGGTTACCCCCGACTTTGGCCTATGGTATTTTCGGCCTCTTCTACCCTCTCCCGACCGGTTATTCGGACTCGATTATCTTTGGTGATCGTATGCATAGAAAGTCCACTTACGGTACTGTCGGTTTTCTTGGTACTTCTCTTGTGTCTTGGTCGATCTCGCAAGCGATGCGGGTGTCGCTCAGTCGACTGTTGAGGCAGAGTATGTTGCTGCTGCTGCTTGTTGTTCCCAGCTGCTGTGGATGGTTGCCACTTTGAGAGACTTTGGCCTGAGCTTTTCACGTGTACCCTTGTTGTGTGATAGCATGGGAGCTATGAGTGTTGCCAAAAACCCAGTCCTTCACTCCCAGACCAAACACATAGAGGTGAGGTACCATTTCCTGAGAGATCACCAGGAGAAAGGGGACATAGATGTACAGCATGTATACACGGAGCAACAGATTGCGGACATTTTCACCAAACCACTAGACCAAGTCCGCTTTGCCCAGCTTCGTGGAGAGCTGGGCGTGTGCTATCCCTTTTGAGGGGTAGTTTTGTAGTTGATGTACAGCTGTAGTTTTAGGTTTGTTTTGCTTTTTGTATCATACTTGCATATCATGAGCTTCACTTTTATATTGATTTGAATGAGGTTGTGCTCTTAGTAGTATGAACATGATAGTGCTTCTAGCTTGAGCTCTTTTTAATCATGTGATGTATGTTATGAGCTGAGCAACGTTTTCCACATGTGAACTTGATTAATGAATGATGAAACTTAAACTTGGTTCACCTTTGAGCTAGCGTCTATCATGAGTAGGATGTTGAGATCCTTTGAGCTTTTATGTGTATGCTTGGTAGCTATGTCTCATGCTTTGATTCATTCACTTGCTTAGACTTCCATGATAATACCATGCTAAAACATGAAGTCTAAAGCTAAAGTGATGAAAAGATCGAGTGGGTCCATTTTGCCACACTTTGAAGTTCGAGACTGCTTTCACTTGCACTCTTGAATGAACTTGGACTTCATTGTGTTTGACCCAGACCATTGTCTTAAGCTAATCATTGCTCACGCATAGGCTTGACATGGTTGATTAGTAAGGCAAGGCGGATGTGGATAACCACTCGCATGCTCTCTTGTAACTTGTGAACCGCAACTCGAACTAAAATGAACACAAGTCTCGTGCAACAATGTCTAGCATGATGTTTGAACGCCGCTTGGGGTAGTTCACCCGGTTTACATGTTTGAGCACTTAGTTGATCTCCTATCTACTTGTGCTAGGTGCTATGTTTGATGGTGAACCTCCTTTTGCAAGATACTAAAATTTGCTCAAAATGCTTTGTGCCATATTTCATATCATCGATTAGCTTGAGCTTTGGCTAGCACTTGTAGTTTGTTGCTTTTGTACCACTTTGAGCACTCTCTCATTCGGTTGAATATAATCTTGAAGCTTTGCATTGTGACATATTGCATTTCATAGCTTGATTAGTGCATGTGCCAACAAGGGGGAGAAAGATACAAAGACGGTGTTTGCTTTTGTCCGGGGGAGTAGCACTTTGAGCTAGATGTGTAGAGCCTTTGCCTCCGTCTTGAGGGTCTAGCCGCTTGTGTGTGAAAGTAATTGGTTTGGAGCTTTGCTAGTGGTGTTGAGCCTATTCTACCTCTTCTTGAGGACTAGCCGTCTGTTTTTAGCTTGGTTGTGTCGAGCCTTTTGCCCATGTCTTTGGGAACCAAGTCTTTTGCTCCATGTTTTGCTATCCAGTGAGTTTGTCTTAGCTTCTGCATAGATTTTGTTCACTTGGATGTGCTATCTTCTATCTTCTTACGTCTTTGTGTTGAATGTTGACAATGCACTCATCAAGGGGAGATTGCGAACACATGGTTGATTTAGGTCGCATGTGTTTAGTTTTGTGATGTAGTGATTGTCAACAGTCAACATTCTCCTTCTATTTTCTTTTATCTTTTATGCTTCGGCTATGTTTCACCGGCACACGTGGAGTGTGTCGAAGACGTATCTCTTGGTTCGTGTTGTGCGGGTGTGGAGCTCGGAGATGGTAGGCGGCGGTGAGGTGAAGGGGACAAGGAGGGACGTGCCGGGCCGACGGACCCGGAGGTGAAGGACGGGCGTGAGGCTTGGACCGAGGGACCGGATCGCCGGGTGGCTAGCCATGGAGGTCGACATCCGGGACATCGGACGGATGCAAGAGGGCGTGCGGGGACCGTGTCGATCGGGTCAAGGCGGCGTGCGGGCGGCGGAGCGGGGAGCTCGGATGACTTGGCGACTTCAGGCGGTCAAGACGGCGATGACACGTGTCGAGGAGGTTTGGTGGTTTGTCCTCAAAACCATCGGCGCTGGTTTAGTGGTTTGGGCCTCAAAACCACAGCGCTGGTTTCGCGGGTTTGGGCCTCAAACCCGAAGTGTTCCGGGAGGGACGGAAGGGCGGCACGCGTGGCGGCATCGGGGGAGGTTGCGTGGAGGCAAGGCTACCGATGAGGAGGCGCGGTGGCCGTCGGATCGAAGATTATCTAGAGTCGACCGAAATAGCCTTAGGGTTACAAAATCGACTCATGTATCTTAGGGGTAGTTTAGGCAGAGGGAATTGGGGCTATTTAGCAGAGGCATACCCCTTCATCCTCCCTTGCCTCTCATTTTCATATTTTTTTGTTAGGGTTCCGGACTCGGTGTGAGAGGTCCACCGATCTTGTGTCAATTCGTTGAGCAAGGGCTAGCTCGAGTAGCTTTGTCACATGGTGGCGTTTGGGATGATTGGATCGGTGTTCTTTGTTGATCTTGAGTCGTGATTTTTGTTCATCACTTGTTCTTCCCGAGTTCATCCTCTCCCCCTCTATTCTCTTCGCGATTTCTTCGATTTGGCACCGTTTGATCTCGTTTTTCTTGCCTTGATTCGTGCTAGGGACGTGAGAGGATCATTTCCACCCAAGGGTTTGAGCTAATTCCTCACGAGCACGTAGATCGGGGAGTTTTAGATCGAGGTGACATTTTGGGAGTGTTCTTGGTGTGATCCGCGATTTCTTTTCGATTCACTCCGTCAAACTCAAAAATTTCAAGGGGAAATGGTCACCCACATGCCTAGATGCTATGGCTTGATTTTTGTGACTGAGGTTTCGATTTGAGTGAGTTTGAATCGATTTTGGAGAGAATAAGCCGCTGGCCTTTTATTTATTCGTCTTTGTCTCTGCCGCGGCGCGGACAGTCCGGCCTCGGGGCGGGACGGTCCGGCCCCTCGGGACTCGGCCGGCTTTCGAGTACGAGGTGAGTCACATTCTTGCCCACGCTGGCAAGTGCGCGGACCGATCCGGTCTCAGGCGCGGACGAGTCCGAGCTGCTGGGGCGACAAGTCGAAACTTGTTGTTTTCGGTGTTTTCTTGGCGGACGGATCCGCCTCTGCTGTGACAAGTCCGCGAGTGTTTTTCCGGCAGTTCGGTTTCTGTCCCGAATCTTGTGTTTACGGGATTTTGACTGCGGACAGTCCGGCGAGCTTCATGGACGATCCGCACCTGAATGCAGCGGACATTCGGGCTTCCGTGTCGGACGGTCCAGAGTTCCCGGTTTTGGTCTTCGTTCTACTTCTCCCGCTTGTGTGTTTGTTTCAAGTTGTTTCCGGTTGATCCGCTGTGACTCTAGAGCGAGTCTCTAGGTCATCCACCTTGCATCAAGGTCGTGATCATACCGAGTGGTGTTCGTTACGCTCCGAGGGGTCATGAGAGCTACACGTCCACTAATTCGAAAGAATTTAGTTGAGGCTCCCATTCACCCCCTGAGTCGCCTATTCGGTCCTTCAATATGACGGATCGTGGCGGCTAAAACAATACACCTATATTGGTAAAAGAAGTCTACAGTACCCACGGGTATTGTTCACGAGAGGCGGTGGATCAAGGCGTGGTGGCATGGTGGTGAAGATGACAACGAGGCGGTGGATCAAGGCGATCTCGAAAACCAGATTGTTATCAACGCAGTTGGGATCGAGATCGTGGCCAGTGATTACAGGGCGATGAGAGCGTTACGCATACCCATGAGGCGGCGGCGGCTAGGGTTTGGGGTTGTAGGGGCGCTAGTAACACTGGCCGTGGGGCTACGCCCACGATCGGCAAGAGGGAAGGATTTTCCTTATAATCTCTTGTTTAATTGTAAATTGATACATCTCCTCTCATTATATAGAGAGGTTTGACTTGGCCCCTAAGCAAGCCACTAATTAACCCTAATGGGCTAAGGTTCAATAGACTCTTGATTCCTCTAACACATGCAATGCTATATATATGTGCACGATGTGCTCCGTACATCCGTACTCTATACTAATTGTACAATGTTAATGCACACGGACAATATGATGATCGTGGCGGCTAAAACAAATACTACCCATTTATTGGTAAAAGAAGTCATTTTAGATAAGGTTTTGGTCAAACATTGAAAATATAAATCATCAATAATTTTTTAAGTTGTTGAGTTTGTAAATGTAAAAACTATATGAATAGATTTGTCTTAAAAAATACTTTCATATAAGTACAAATATATCACATTTTCATAAAAAAATTTATAATAACAAAAGGTCAAAGTTGTGTTTTGAAGACCGTGTCGCAGTCCTAAATGATTTTTTACCAATACGGAGCGAGTATGCGGCATGGAAGACTTACATGTCAGAATATTTTGTTTAACTTGGAAAAAAAATTTGATTTATTGTTGCAGCGGCGGGCATAGTAGTTACTTCACTAGTACCGAAATCTTTTTTTTGTGGCGGTCAAAAAATTACCGTGGCGGCACAGGCGCCGCCACCAACCCAAGGCCACGGAAAATGCGCACGTTATCCGTGGCGGGCAATCGCCCGCCACGGTTAATAAAAAAAAAAAAAAGCACGAGCCCAAGACCGAGCCCATACGGCCCGACACCAAGCCCAGGTCTGCAAGCATCAGGGGTTCGGCCGCCGCGCTCGATCCGGCCGCCCCGTCATCGATCCCGCCGTCCCGCGCTCGCCGTCGTCGATCCGACCGTCAGCCGCTCGCCGTCGTCGATCCGCAGTCGATCCGCCGCCGTGCGGGAGCACGGGCCGGATCCGCTTTTACCTTGTCCGGGCCAATTGGCCGGTGGAGCGCCACCTCCGCTGGAACCGCCCACCTTGTCCGCCACCGCCCGGATCCACCGCGAGGAGGCCGGATCCGCCGCCGAGATGCGAGGTTCCGCCGCGAAGCGAGATCCGCCGCCGGGAGGTCGCCGCCCGCCGGATCCACCGCGAGGAGCCCGGATCTGCCGCCGGGAGGTCGGATCCGCCGGGGAAGGAGTGGATCAACCGCAGCTGAGCGAAGCGGAGATCCGGCGCCCGTAGTCGGACGCCGCCTTGGATCCGCCCCGAGCGGCTCGCTCCCGAGCCCTCGGCCGTGAGGCCGCCGCCGTGATTGACTCCGAGTTCGGGGGAGAGCGAGGGGGCGCCGTCGGGGGAGGGGAGGTGTGGGGGAAGAGGGGCGCCGTCGGGGGGGGGTGTGGGGGAAGAGGGGGCCCGGCGGGAAACGGAGAGGCGAGGAGGAGGGGAGTGACGGCTTGAACGGGCGCGACGAAGGGGAGAGGAGAGTCAGGCGACGGGAAGGAAGAAAGAAGAGAGGGGGGATGGGGGCGGCGTTTTTGGGCTGTTGGGTGGGAATGGTTTTTGAGTGCCAAACCCTAACTCTAAGTATTTATATGCGGAGAGGAAAAATTGGGCCACGTTTTGGGCTGTTGGGCCTCTCCATCTCCGTGGCGGGCCTTTTTAAGATGCCCGCCACGGGAAAGATTTTTGCGTGGCGGGCATCTTAACACGCCCGCCACGCAAAAGATTTTATTTTGCGTGGCGGGCGTGTTAAGGTGCCCCCACCCAAAAAATCTTTCCCGTGATGGGCAAAAAACGTCCCGCCACATAATAAAAAAACGGGGCGTGGGGGGGTATTTTCCGTGGCGGGCAAAAAAAGTGCCCGTCACGGAAAAAGATTTTGCAAGTGCTTTCGCAAAATCATTTCGTTACTAGTGCTTATTAGGTCCCTCCTGTGTCTCGTTATAAATGTCGTCGAAGCTTACGCCCAGATGCTCCCAACATTCAATAGAGTTGTACAGGCTTGCGCCCAGATGCACCCATCGTTCTCTGAACATGGACAGCTCATAGCAACGCTAGGACGACTTTTATAAATGGGGCATAGGCAGAACGCACTTCTATTGCTTCTTGAGAAAAATATATAGAATGTATATTCACCAATTGCATGTCCTTTACCATGATATGCGAAGCAAAAAAAAACAATAAAAATTGAAAAAAAAAGTTAAAAGGAACGCTTTAGCTGTTTAATGGTGGATTTGTGTGTAGAGTGGAGAAGAAACAAGCTTGTCAGTTAATTTTAAACATATATTGCAAAAATGTAGTAGGGCACTTTCGGCAATGAAAAGTTGCCGTCACGGCTCGGGCGCCGTTGATGGTAGCTTTGCCGAGTGTCACACTCAAACAAATATTTTTAGTTTGTTTTTTTAAAAAAAAAATCCTTTGTCAAGTGCAACACCCGGCCGAGAAATTTTTCTTTTTTTCTTTGAAATTTCTTTACCAAGTGTTGCTCTTGGCAACAATTTTTCTTTTCTTTTTGGGAAAATTCTTTGTTGTCTGTCGGGGCTAGGGCACTAGGCAACGCCTCCGGCCTTGCCGAGTGTCATGAACAGGGCACTTTGTAATGCTGGAGCCTTTGTCGGGAGCCATGGTCATGGGCAAACCTGCGAAAATGGATTTCCCAGCCCCATTTACCTCGGTTGCCATGAACATTGCACTCAGCAAAGGGTCCCCGGCAAAGCTTTGCTTAGCCCCATGTTCCTACTTTTGCCAAGCGCCATACGGTGTTTGCCAAGTGCCCAATATTTGGCACTCGGCGACTGGCACTCGGCAACATGCCTGTTTCCAGTAGTGACACAAGGTGAAAGGTGATTAGAGCATTTAGTTTTCCCAGCTGTTCTCATCCATACTTTTCTACACTGGGATTCAACTGGCATTTAACCTAGAGCCATATCGTCATGGAAGATAATTGATAGGATTTTGGGATCTAGAGCGGAGTAATTTGAAGAATTTGGGATTCCAGAGAAAGAGCAGTTAGGATAGCAGGGAGAATAGAAAGAACGAACAAATTACTTAGCAGGTCAGCCAGTGCAGATGCCAGAGTCGTTGGGCCTGAATCCACTAGTTCCGCTAGCTCAAGAAGTTTCATCATCTAGTTAATGAAGTTCGAGTGAGCTGAGTTCTTAGCACCTCACCAGTATCTCTCGTCTCGTATGGCTTTTCCAATGCATCCCATTCTCATATAAACTAGAATCACTAGTACCCAAATTCTTTTTATGGCGGGCAAAACGCGCATTTAGCGGCGGCACGGCTGCCGTCACTAATGAAAGGTCACGGATAATCGTGGCCTTGGCGCGTGGCGGCGCCGTGCCGCCACGTAAAAATTTGAAGCCGTGGCGGGCGGCATAGAAATTTAACCGTGGCGGGCACGTTCGCCGCCATACATGGTTAAGTTCTGGCGCGTGGCGGGCGAGTTATGTTACGCCACGCGGCTTCAGGCCACAAAAATAAAATACCATATATATATATATATATACATATATATATATATATATATATATAAGGTAATCTTGTTGGGGGCTCTAAAGCTTCCAATAGTTATGGGCTGCAGCCAGCTTCCTGGTCTGATCACACCAGGCTGGGAGGCGCACGCACGTGAGTGGTCCCCCGCGGCCCAACCAGCCCACCCAGCCCAACCAGACTGGATGTATATAATCCAGGTCAGAAATGCGTACGAACTTTTTATTGCGACGATGCATACGAAGCAGTGGTTTGA
Organism: Hyparrhenia diplandra; assembly: GCA_015847255.1. Lineage (NCBI taxonomy): Eukaryota > Viridiplantae > Streptophyta > Magnoliopsida > Poales > Poaceae > Hyparrhenia > Hyparrhenia diplandra. The sequence goes on from JADLZK010004110.1 coordinate 70,450, forward strand.
GTGAATTTGAACCAGTTCTGTCGACGCATACAAACCTCCCTCCCCCGAGCTTACTGTTCCATCTGACACATGCTGACACAGGCTGACACATACTGACATGCGCGCACCCACTCGAATTTCTTCCGTTTTTTCACGATAATTCCTCAACGAAGCATCAGATTCAAAAACGGTTTTCACCATTGAACTACTGACACTTTTGTGTACGATTCAAGCTCCACTTTGAATATTTTTCAAAAAATTTGAAATTCAAAATTTTGTGCACGAGGACAAAAATTTTTCTATCTGTGCATATTAACTTGTGTGCGAGTGCATATAAACATGATAGGTGCTCTCATCTTCTCCAAATTTTGAATCATACCACATAAGGGCTGATTTGCGTGCATATATTCACTCGTCGTGGTGCATATAGATGTTTTGGCATCAATGTTGCCTAGAAACTAGTGGTTGAGATACATATACTCACTCGTCCAGATGCATATAAACGTTTTGGCATCGGTATTGCTTCTAAATTAGTGGTTGAGATGCATATATTCACTCATTCGGATGCATATAAAAGTTTTGACGTCAACGTTGCATATAAATTAGAGATCAAGATGCATAAATTTACTCGTCCGGATGCATATAAATTCACTCGCCTGGTTGGGGGAGGAAGCGGCGCTGGGCGAGGACCGTCAAGCGACCAAGCTCGTAGTTTGCCCTACCCCGTGCCCATGGTTGTCGTCCAACATCCGCCGTGCTTTCGTCATCATCTCCCCTTCACACCCACAGCGCACAAAAAAAAAACGAGAGGATGTGTCAAACATTACAATCCATTGCGCATTAAGCATACAAAATAGGGTGGAGGTACATACAAGCATAAAAACAGAACAGTGCATACAGATCAAATAATCACAATCCATTACCCACATGAAGCATACAAATTAAGATGGAGGTGCATACCAGCATAAAAAATTAATAGAATAACAATGCGTATGGATCAAACAATCATAATCCATTGCGCATGAAGCATATAAATTAAGGTGGAGGTGCATACAAGCATAAAAAAGAACAGTGCATACAAATTAAATAATCACAATCTACTATGACGCATACAAATTAAGGTAGAGGTGCATACAAGCATTAAAAATTTAATAGAAGAACAGTGCATACAGATCAAATAATCGCAATCCATTACACATGCTTACATTGTCACCTCATACAAATCTATCACACCATGCATACACATCACACGAACATACGAGAAACACATCACACACCGCATACAAAAGCTGTTTCCACACGTCGTTGTCGTTGTGCCCTACGCCCATGCGGCGCCGTCACGATTCCATGCTTGTCGGCGCCGCCACCATCGCCGTCGTCGTCGTGCGGTACACCAGCGCCGTAAGACACCATAGCCTGCTGCGCCCACGCCGTCGATCTGCCGGTCGTCGCCGCTATTGCCGTGTATGCGCGCCACCACAACTATCAAGATGCATAGACATTTTATTATGTGTGCATACGGACAAAAAAAAAAAAAAAAAAATAAGAATAAAAAGAATCACAAAAGGTTGGGTGTTTTGGCATACGGAACCAATGAGCGATAATTTAATTACACATCATATGATAGACTTCATACAAGCCCGCATCATCCCTAAGGCCCAAGCAAAATAATTCAGATCAAAGCTCAAGCATCGAAAGTATTAATTTGGGAATAGTGCATATGGAATAGTGCATACAAAAATTTGAATTGTAACTAGTGTGCACGTGAATCCAAATTAGAAGCATCTGAAACTACCAAATGAATCATCTTCAAGTGCCTCCAACTATCCGATGACACAAAGGTGAAAAATAAAAATATCTTCGCTATCTTTATGCGGTGCATACGAACCGCCATCTTGCTACTAGCCAATCACCAACATGCATACTGAACCGTCATCTTGCTACTAAGCGTGATGGAGCCAGGTGGACCCGGCATTTGGACAAAGCCGCTCATGGCCGGAGGAGGACTCGAACGCGTAAACTGCGGGGGTGGTCGGGTTGTCGCCGTTCTTTGGTTGGGGCGGGGGTGGTCGGGTCGTCGCCGTTGCTGGGTGCTTCGGGCGGAGGTGTGTTGAACACTAAAAATAGTGGCAGCATCATTGCATCTTGCATTTTGACCGCCAAACTGCATAAGAATGAAGGGGAAAAGCTAAAAATAGTGGCGGCGCATTGATTCGAGCTTGATTGAAGCCACGGACATGCACATCGAGAGGAAGGGGCTAAAAAAAAAAGTCAGATTTGGAGACAGCCTCACCGTTTGCTTTGCTGGCGTCCCTCGCGGCTACAGTTTGAAGGCGCCTCGTTTGGAGGTCCCGCATGCATGTGGCCATCGGCTGCATCGTCGTCGTGGGGGATGCGGCGCCTCCAATGCGCATGTGGGCATGCGGCCACCTCCTCGGCCATGGCGCTAGTGATGTGGGGAAGCGAGGGCGAGCCGCCGTCAAGCGAGGGTTGGCGAGGACCGGCGCCGTGGGCGGTCGGTGTAGGAGCTGCGCCGTCGCGAGAGAGAGGAGAGAAGCCGATCTATTTTTTTTTGAAATTGCCGATCCGGTTTGGGTCTGGGGGTGGTGACGGCCAGGATGGATGGGTGAGGGATTAGGGTTTTGAAGGCATATATATAGGGCCCAAAAAAAAGGTGGGTCGGTGGGCTTGATTGGTTGGGCTAGTGGGTAGGTGGTTTTGAGGCGGTGGATTGGCTCCGGGGCTTCCCTAGCTATTGGAAGCCCAAAGCTCCCAATAGTATATATATATATATATATATATATATATATATATATATATAGGGTGCACTTTCTAAATAGGTGGCAACAGCCGGTTAGCACTAATGGGTCGCTGCCGCCAGACTCGCTATGAGCAGCTCCGTCAAACACGCGCTATTTAAATTTGTCTCCCGTACCTTGCATGCAGTCAGTTGGAGAGCCCAATAATTGCGCATGCATACTAGTGCGTCACCAAAATAAACAGTAGTATGAACTAATACTATTTCACAAAAATAAAAGTATGAACAAATACTTTTTTAGGAAAAAGCGAGTATGATGCAATACATATGAGTACACACACGTAAATACTTTTTTGGAAATAGAGTATTTACACATACTTTGGAATGGAGAATGTATACATACGCCAAGGTTTAGATAGTATATATATGCCTACATTCACGTGCCGAGATATACAAAATGAGTATATTCGTATACACAAAACTTGAGTGTAAATCCATATACTCAGCGGATTACTTTAGTATATCCATATATTTATGGGAGTATTTTAGTATATCATATACACAAAACTTGGAGTATATCCATATACTCATGGGAGTATTTTAGTATATCCATATACACGACGGAAAATTTTTAGTATATCCTAATACTTTTTGAGTATATCCATATACATATACATGCATCGTCATTTTTTTAGAACAAAAAATGTTACAATATCTCTCTATATATATACTCGACTATTGTATAGTAGTATGACTAAAACTAAGTATATAATAATATGAACGGTGAACAGATGCTACATACATATGAATTGATACTATTGTACACCGGCCAAAGCTGCCACGCATGCTGCCAAGAAAAACTACTAACCGAACATGCAAGTAGATAAGAGTTACTAATGAATTTGAATAGGAGTCGGTATTTAATTCACATATACATGCATGCCGCTCGCACCCTCCGTGGATCTGGTAGTTACCGCTAATTGTGTTTTACCCACGCGTTGCCTGACGAAGAGGAATAGACAGGAATAGACTGCGGGAGGAGGTGGGTGTAGCTACTTTCTAGGGTGTAGGAAAAATTTTACCCTATATATATATATATATATATATATATATATATATATATATATATATATATATATAGTAATGTTATTAGGAGCCCCCCTGTGGCTTCCAATAATTAAGGGAAGCCCCGAGCCAATCCAAATTGACCTGTGCCACCAAACCACTCGCCCACTAGCCCAACCAATCCAGCCCCTCCGGCCCATCTTTTTGGGCCCTATATATACACCGCAAACCCTAATCCCTCACCCATCCATCCACCATCCTGGCCGCCACCCACCCCCACCTCCAAACCTGGATCGTCAATTTCAGAAAAAAAAAATCGGACCGGCCCCACTCCCTCTCTCTCCCACGGTGACGACATGACCCCGGTGGGCGACGGCGCAGCTCCTGACCACGTCCAAGAACGTCTACGGCGTACGGGACAGCGACGGCCGGCGCACGGCGGGCAGCTTATGCGTGCAGCAGCGTCCTGGCCTTGAGCGCGGCACTGGCGGCCTTCATGCGCGTAGCAGCCACGCAGCGCAGCTCGGTGACCGTCCTGCTTTGCAGCTGCCGTGAAGAGCCCAGATGCGTGCGGCGGTCTCCGTCTTCAGAGCAAATTCCTGCACGCCGACTACAGGTGAGATCCAAAAAGGTGATTTTTTTTTTTCTTTGTTCTTCGACTTATTTCTAATCTGTATTCCCGTATGCTCCTCCGACTTGAGGTGAGCTCATCCTCCTGTCCGAGGGCTTGAGCGCCTGTTCTCCTCCCGGCCATAGCTGTTCCATGCTCTGTCGTCTCCGAGTGAGGACAAGTTGATTACTGGATCCCACGGCACGGAGTTGGCACGGATCCACAGCTCCGGTGATGCAGTTCAAAGCTGCCTCTCCGACAACGTCGTAGTGCTGCCAAGGCGAGGTCGACGCCCACTCCAGCCAACATGCATACAAATTTCTAAATTTAGATCCATGTTGCAGGTTTGTATTTTCATCACATCCCGCAGCTAATCTTGTATGCATGTTGTAGCGGTGAGCTGCCGGTCAAAAGGCTGCGAGTTCTATTTTTGTATGCATGTTCTGTCGCTGAGTTATCCTTTTTTTAACGTGATCCGGTGGTTGACTTTATCTTTTTATGAATCATAATGCTATTAGTTTGACATCTAGAGAATCATGTACTAAGCAAAATGTTGTTCCTACACTTGATATGCATGTTGTTAGTCATGTCCAAATCTAGATGTTATCGAATGCAGACATGCTTAAAAAATTGTTCCTAGTTTTTATGCACACCGTGTAATACCTTATATGTTTCTTTGAACAATTAACTAGCTTTATTTGGTTTGTATGCATTCTTATTTTGTTAATTACATGCCCCAAGAGCCTACAATTATTTTGTTTGTATGCACCGCGCTCTCCAACCGTCCCCCAACCCGGTGGCGCCACGCCCCTCCCCATCACCGCGCCGGATGTATCGCCCTCGGTGTCGGTGTGCGCCAGCCGTGCGCCCTATGGAGTCGATGCGCTGGCCACGACCGGGTCTTTGGCGGCGGGTAATTTGCCGCACGGCCGAGGCCATGGTGGAGGCAACACGGCTCGGGCAGAGGGAGGTGTGAGGACGCGCAAAGATGAAGCTTGGCCAACACGGGGTTTGATGTGTATGCATGGGGGCGTGCTGACCGTGAGCAGCCCCAGATCGAAAAGGTTGGTTTGTATGCATGTTCTATATTGTATGCACAAGTGAAAATAATGGATCCTAAGGTTTGTATGCATGTTTCCATACATTTTTTAGTTCGACATGGTGTGTTTCTCGCGGTTTGTATGCATGGTAGAAACCGAGAGATCAAAAATGTTTCTTTTTGCAGATTAGGAACATGGCACATACACCGCAGGCGCGGGCGGGCGACCAAAGATGGCATGGCGTCGGGCGGTGGCGGCGTGGACGAAAGCGGTGGAATCGCGTGGCAAAGCGGCATGGGCGTGTAGGGCGCTAAGGCAATGGTGTGTGGAAACAGCTTTTGTATGCTGTGTGTGTGATGTGTTTTGTATGTTCATGTGATGTGTATGCATGGTGTGATGGATTTGTACGCATGGTACTAGTGGGAGGCGACAATGCAAGCATGTGCAATGGATAGTGATTATTTGATCTGTATGCACTGTTCTTCTATTAATATTTTATGTCTGTATGCATCCCCATCTTAATTTGTATGCTTCATGTGCAATGGATTGTGATTATTTGATCTGTATGCACTGTTATTTTTTATGCTTGTATGCACCTCCACCTTAATTTATATGCTTCATGTGCAATGGATTGTGATTATTTGATCCATATGCAATGTTATTCTATTAATTTTTTATGCTGGTATGCACCTCCACCTTAATTTATATGCTTCATGTGGGTAATGGATTGTGATTATTTGATCCATATGTACAGTTCTATTTTATGCTTGTATGCACCTCCATCCTAATTTGTATGCTTAACGCAAGAATGGATTGTAATGTTTGAAACATCCTCTACTTTTTTTTCTAATTCATATGCATGCGTGTGGGTGTGAAGGGGGATGATGACGAAACACGGTGGATGTTTGACGACAACCACGGCACGGGTAGGACAACTACAAGCTTGGCCTTTGATCGACCCTCGCCCGGCAGCGCGCTTCCTCCCCAACCAGGCGAGTGAATTTATATGCATCCAGACGAGTAAATTTATGCATCTTGATCACTAATTTCTATGCAACGTTTGACGCCAAAACTTTTATATGCATCCGAATGAGTGAATATATGCATCTCAACCACTAATTTCTATCCAATGCCGACGCCAAAATGTTTATATGCATCCGGACGAGTGAATATATGCATCTCAATCACTAGTTTCTATGCAACGTCGATGCCAAAACATCTATATGCACCAAGACTAGTGAATATATGCATCAATCAGCCCTTATGTGGCATGATTCAAATTTTAGAGAAGATGAGAGCACTTATCGTGTTTCTATGCACTCGCACACAAGTTTATATGCATAGACAGGAAGCATAAACTCTTTATCCTCGTGCATAAATTTTTGAATTTCAAAATTTTTCAAAAAAAATATTCAAAGTGGAGCTTGAATCGTGCACAAAAGTGTCAGGAGTTCAATGGTGAAAACCGTTCTTGAATCCGATGCTTCGTTGAGGAATTATCGCGGAAAAAGGAAGAAATCAAGTGGGGTGCGTGCTTTGTCAGCATGTGTCAGCCTATGTCAGCATGTGTCACCCTCTATCAGGTGGAACAACCAGCTCGCGGGGAGGTTTGTATGCGTTGCAGAACTGGTTCAAATTCACTCAAACCACTGATTCGTATGCATCATCGTAATAAAAAGTTCATATGCATTTATGACCTGAATTATACGCGTTCAGTCTGCTGGGTTTGAGGGGTCCCCACCTGCGCGCGTCAGCACCTGAAACATGATTGGCTGGCTGGATTGGGCTGGTGGGTTTGCACAAACCGGCCGTTGCAGTTTCCAATAACTATTGGGAGCCTTAGAGGCCCCCAATATATATATAGGGTATTATATAGGAGCCCCCTCAGGCTTCCAATAACAAAGGAAAGCCTCGAGCCCAATCTGCGGTTCCGTGCCACCAAACCACCTACCCACCAGCCCAACTAATCCAGCCCACCGCCCACCTTTTCGGGCCCTATATATACCACAAACCCTAATCCTCCATCCATCCATCCCGCCTTCACCCAACCTGGATCGGGCATTTCAAAAAATCGGACCGCATCCCTCCACGACGCGGCCGCTCCGCATCGGCGGTAACGGCGGCCCCTCCCGCGCCCCGCGGATCCGCCTCTTCCCGACGATGGCGGCGAGCGCGGGCTTCCTCCGCACACCGGGGCCGCGGCGCTTCGACCTGGCCGGAGGGGCGTGGATGCTCCTCCCTCCCCGGCTTCCCCTCACACAGCGGGCGCATGGTGAGGATGTGGCGCAATGGAAGCGGTGGCGGCGGCGGCACACCGCAGGCGTCTTTGCCGCATGTGCCAACCGATGGCGGTGGATCCTGGCCGCATGTGCATGCGCCCTGGCGGTACGCCTCCGCCTTCTTCCAACACGCCGCGGTGAGCAGCAAATTGGAAAAGGAAAAGGTATGTGGTTTTTCTACTTTGCTATTTTTAGATTCCATGCATAGAATTTGTTTTGCATTTTTGCATGCTAGCAGGATTTGTTTTGCATTTTTGCATACGCATGGTGCGGATGTGCCTCTCCCTCCCCAGCAGCGGCGGTGCTCCCTCTCTGGCGGCCACTAGCGCGAAGTTCCAAAGACATCCATGGTAAAACTCTCCATCGAACACATCCCATTTTTTTTCATTTTTTTTTTTCATTTTGGTGTAAATATGCCTTGTGTGCGAAGGTTTATATGCATTGCAAATCTGTGACTATATGAATTGTGTATATTTTTACAAATTTGTTGATGCTGCCTCCATTGCATAGTTTTTGCAAATTTTTATGCGGTCTATGTCATAGCATGTATGCTTTGTGTGATGTGTTATTATCTTGTAAGATAGAGATGTCGGGATAAGGCCAACATGACGAAAAGCATCTTCTTGCTTGTCAAAATTTCTATGAATTTTATGCTTGTATGCCTGCTTAGTTTGGAGGCAGCGGGCCTAATTAGTTTGGAGGCAGCGGTGGAAAGTTTGTATGCATATTGTATGTAGTGAAGCAGCCAGGAAGGTTTGTATGCATATTGTATGTGTAGTGAAACCGATAATCGGATGGTTTGTATGCTTGTCTCCATACATTTCTAGTTTGGACATGGTGTGTTTTGAAAATTTGTATGCATGGTAGAGTAGAAGGTTTGTATGCTTTTGTCTCTACATATTTTTAGTTTGGACATGGTGTGTTTTGGAGGTTTGTATGCATTCCAATTTTGAAACAATTATCTAAATGCTTATGATTTTTCTATACATGTGTAACGAGTTTGTATGCATATCTAAATTGATTGTATGTTTATATTGCAGGAAATAATGGTGACCACAAGGATGGCTATTGTGTTGGGGGTGGTCGAGTGGGGTGGCCGAAAGGCATCGTTGGCCTCTCTCCCTTGTGCATGGCGTCTTGTGCATGGCCGTTGGTTACCTACATACACCGACGCTTGGTGGTGGCTGCACCGACCGCACCGGGCGGGCTGGTGTGCGAGCCAAGGCGGCGGCGCACCGGCAAGGCACGGACGAAAGCGGGGAATCGCGGCGGCGTGGGCATGGGTGTGTAGGCCACGCACGACAATAGTGCGTGGAAACAACTTGTATGCAAAGTGTGTGATGTGTTTGTATGTTCTTGTGATGTGTATGCATGGTGCGATAGATTTGTATGCATGGTACTAGTGGGAGGTGACAACAAAAAACATGTGTAGTGGATTGTGATTATTTGAACTGTATGCACTTTTTTTCTATTATTTTTTATGCTCATATGCACCTCCACATTAATTTGTACGCTTCATGTGTAATGAGTTGTGATTATTTAATCTATATGCATGGTTCTTTTTTTATGCTTGTATGCACCTCTACCTTAATTTGTATGCTTCACATACAATGGATTGTAATTGTTTGATCTATGCACTGTTCATGCATACCCCCTACTCGGCAATAGGTTTCGGGGCAAGTGTCTTTTTTAAATGCATGCCCCCTATCAGGCAATAGGTCTTGTCTTTTTGAATATATGCATCTCAGCCCCCCAAATTCTATGCAACACCAACGCTAAAACGTTTATATGCATCCGGATGAATGAATATATGCATTAAATCAGCCCTTATGTGGCACAATTTCAATTTAATATGCATCTGAATGAATATATGCATCTCAACCATAAGGTTATATGCATCTACCAAGCAATCTATCACCCTGAAAACCGACCATGTAACGTCGATGCCAAAACTTTTATATGCATCTGAATAAGTGAATATATGCATCTCAATGATTAATTTCTATGCAATGCCGACGCCAAAAGGTTTATATGCATCTATACTATTGAATATATGCATCTCCACCACTAATTTTCAGCAACGCTGACGCGAAAACGTTTATATGCATCCGAATTATAAAATATATGCATCTTAACCACTAATTTCTATGCAGCACCGATGCCAAAACGTTTATATGCATCTGGACGAATCAATATATGCATAAAATCAGGCTTTATGTGGCACGATTCAAATATTGGTGAAGAAAAGAGCACCTATCATGTTAGTATGCACTCACATAGAAGATTATATGCACATACTGGTACCACAAACTATTTATCCTCATACAAAAATTTTTGAATTTTAAATTTTTTTAAAAAATATTCAAAGTGGAGCTTGAATCATGCACAAAAGTGTCAGGAGTTCAATGGTGAAAACCGTTTTTGAATCGCATGATTCGTTGAGGAATTATCGTGAAAAAAACGGAAGAAATTCGAAAGTGCATATGCGAATGTCGCATGCGCCGCTGTGTCGGGCTTCACGTTAGGTGGAACAGCCAGCTCACGGAAAGGTTTGTATGCATCGCAAAACTGGCTTGAATTCACTCAAACCACTGTTTCGTATGCATCGTCGCAAAAAAAAAAAGGTCGTATGCATTCTCGACCTAGATGATATGCGCCCAGTCTGCTGGGTTTGGAGGGGTCCCCACCCGCACGCGTCGCCGAATTCTGATTGGCTGGCTAGTTGGGCGGGTTGGGCTTGATGGGTGGGTGGAAGCTGGCTGCGGGCTTCCCCTAACTATTAGAAGCCCTAGGGCTCCTTAATAGTGCTGCCCTATATATATATATATATATATATATATATATATATATATACACACACACACATATATATGTATACATATATATACACTTGTATCAATCCATACACACATATATATAACACGTACATATACTCTAATATACATCATATATACATATATATACATCGATTCATATATACAACTTTCACCGATCGATCGATCGATCCATTAGTTCATATCAAACATGTACTAGTTTCAATTACAACATATCCGTACAAACATTGCGAGCTATATGTTGATCGGATGAAGATAGTCCTTAAGACCTAGCTCTTCCCATCTCCTTAGCGCCCAAACTCTAAAGACAGCCCTTACCATCGTCCCGATTGAAGTACGGGCTGTTCTTCGTGAACTACCATGTCTAGAACTAACTTGCGGATATGCGTTGCATCAGGCGCTGAACCGCATCTCGTCGGTTGCATTTTGTATCACCCCCGTGAACTTGTTTCTGCGCCCTGAGCTGTTGGTAGCTGGATTTGTACCTTTTGCAGGCCCGAGGTACTCACAGATCGAAGAATCCACACAAGTTTGATCCGAATGGTTGTTTGAGGCACTACACACAATAAAACGTTGTTATTAGTAATATCGAAGCTATAGCTAGCTAGTCCTACTAAGAAAAACTATGTTTCATTTACGCACGGAAATTTCGCTTGATTTTGAGTCTATCTCCATTGCGCCTTACCCTTCTGGGATCGACGATCCCGCCAGTTCGATCCTTCAAGTATTTCTTGTAAGCGCCGCACTAAATGCACTATATTGTCAACGATATATGATATTGAACTCTAGTATATAATTGCATAAGGAGTTCATCGATCACTTACAATCTCAAGATTTTTTCGAAGTGACGGGTACTGCGGCGGGTTCGCGGCCTCGTAGTGAGTCAAAGATAATGGCCCTCCCGTCCCCGAGGAAAGATCATGAAACAGATCCAATGTCCTACCATCCCTATTCCATATTGGTAAGCGCGCGTAATACATCGAGGCCCATTTTCCTTGACCTTTTTCATCATCGATATGACGTACTCGCTACCTCCAACTTCTTAGCTCTTTCATTCTTATCCCTGGATCTTCTGTCTTTCCTCGTCGTCAAGTTGACTGTGTCGGGATGGTCCGCTCTTAGCCTATAACCGACGATCTGTCTCTCACGCATGTGCCATGGAGAGAGGTAAAGAACACCACCGTTTAACTTCGGGATGCATCGGCGCACAACCTACAAGGACATGTGGTCGTGGCATAGGTACCTTTGAAAGAAAGAATTTTTTACGGATGCAAGGGACATGTGCAAGTAAAAATTGCGCTTACATCGTAAACAAGGTGACTTGGGCGACGTCAATGTCCCTGTCGACGGCGAAGTCTCGACATGTCATCGAATGTAATCGAGAACTGAGCTCGGTGTGGTAGTGGAAGCACTCCTTAGGAAGAAGGACACCGGCTATACAATCCACGCTTTGGCGCACTCCATGTACCATGCATGGAACTTCCGAAGTCTCCCGGTCCTCGGCATCGATGAGTCGGGCCTTTGGGATCATGAACTTTCCAAACTCGAACGAGCAGGGGGCATTCGTCGTGACAAACCCCTTATAAGGTGGGGATTTTGGCTGCAAAAGCGGCGGTACAAATGTTAATTACCTAGGCTTGCGAAAAGGAGTAGCTACTTATTACAACTCGTTGTTTCAAAGAAGTGCATACCTTTCGGATCGAATATCTATTTCTTTGGGCCTCTGGGTGGCGGGTACTTGGGTGCTGCGACCTCCTCTTCATCGAATGTGTGCTTCTTCGGTCCGAGGGCATTTGCTAGGTCGAGCCGCTTTCTCGCTTCCCCGACGCTTGAGGTGTTGTCCATTGGAGGCCTTGAGGTGTAGACGCGGTGTCTCGCCCCTACTCTCTCCTCAGGACACGGCAGCGTGTTTTTCGCCCCAGTTGCTTCCTCGTATATCGGTCGCCCCCCTCATGTGCCGCCTCCCCGAGGTGCCGGATCCCGAGGTGCCGCTCCCGAGGTGCTGGCTCTTGAGGTGTCGCTCTTTAGGCTCCTCAGGTGCCGATCAAATGCCGCCTCCTTAGGCTCCTCGGGTGTCGGCTCCTTCGGTGTCGGCCTCCCGAGGCTCGTCTTGTGCCGGTTCCTTAGCGGGGGGTACTTGGAACCATGAGGAGGGTCGTTGCCTCCGCCGGTCCCCACCATCTTCATCATCGTCGGAGGAGTCACCATAGGGGTCCGTTGGCGTACTCGGGTCATTCTTTGTCTTCTTTGTTGAGCCGGAAGGTGGAGTCAACGTCGACATATTCAGCTCAATGTCCACCTTCGGCCACAAAAGACGTTGTAACATAGAGCAGCTCCTGCAGTGTTCACCTCGTTATGACCGGGATAGTCCAGCTCGATCTTCATGTTTCGCGCCCACGAACCCAATGTTGACTTTCAAAGACATTCCGGAGGGATCTCGTGCGCTTCTCGTGACTTTTGCAAGATCCGGGAGGAAATACCACCCCCTTGGCCACTACCTTTTTCTTGCCCAACCCGCCCATAGGTATCAACATATTGCATGGTGTCTCTTCGGTGATATCATCCACCGGGGTCCTGTCGGTCAAGAGCAGAGGTCTTGCCTGGGGTTGCTTTGGGGTGGGCACGGCATACCGGCGTTGCGGAACATCCGCTCCCGGACTTCAACCATCATCGGGGGTCGTTGCTCGTGAGGGCCTCTTTGATGGACCGTGTGATCATTTGCCGCAAGGCCTCATCACGCCCTTCCGTCTCGCAGACCCTCCTTGTACCTCGCCCTCGTGTGATGTGAGGCAAGATCGACCGCCACGAGCCCACCGCCGCCCAACTCTTCACGGAGCTCATGGCACGGACGCCGCCGCGATGCTCGGGGGGTTTCCCAAGGCCGTCGGGATTGTGTCCCCGACGAATCTCGAGGGTCCCATTTGTTCTTAGCGTGCAGTGGCCTCTATGACCTTCTCGCTCGACCTCCTTCATCCGGGCTTGGGCCTCCGGGCTTCTTTGGCTTGTGGGCGTAGAGGAAGTCCGGGTCCTTTCATCACACCCTCGTACGGATCCGGCTCCCCAGCTTCTGTCTTTCTCCTTTCTTTCGCCCGCCACGCCCGGCTTGTGTCCGGCGTACCCAACACTTGCCCATGTAGTGGGGCGCTTTTGTTCCGTTTGGCTAGCTCGAGAGAACTTCTCGCTCTTCGCCTTTGCTTTCGGGCGTGCTTAGCCTTTGCAGAACTCCTCCCATACTTTTCCGAGATCATGGTGTACTTGATGAAGGGTAGGCGTCCTTTCTTGTAAAAGTCCCGTGTTGAGCCGTACTTCGATTCGGAAGCTTCTTCAGCCGAGGACGTATACATGCTGCTCCACCTTTTTTCATATCGGCGCTGGCGGATAAACGGAACCGTTTGCGTACCTCGCTCCACACCGAACTTGTCGGTGTCGGGGACTCCGCTTTCCGTCTTCGGTAAGAATGGAGACCTTATCCTTCACGAAACACAACACCGAGTCTTTGTGCTTCGCGATGACCGGGAGGCAAAGAAGTGGCTCGCCCCCCTCGGCCCCAACTCTTGAATGACAAGGACCTCATTGATCTTCTTCTCGCCTCCCACCGGCCTCCCCCTTTCTCCGCTCGGCTTGTCTCCCTTTGCTTTGCCTGAAGAGGTGGCCGTGGGACGAAGGGGGGTTGTTGCTCGAGTCGCTTGTGGAGGGAGCAATGGCGAGCCGTTCAGCACCGTACTTCCTTAACCCGACGCTTCTTGCTTGGTTCTTCGTCCCTCGGGTTGAAATTAGGATCTTCTTCCTCGTTTGACACGTTTCCTTCTACCCTTACACGGGCTATACGAGGCCCGCTGGCGTCTTGCGGGAGTACCCGAGTCGCCGCCACTTCACGCCCCGAGCTAGGCGAAAGGAGTTCAACTTTACCGTTTCGGAAGCCCGTAGCGTGAATTTCCGGTCGGATGCCCATGTCAACAAGATCCTGACGTGACTTCACACCATCCTTCGTCTTGGTCTTGATATCCATCGAGACCGATCGTGCTTTCAAGACATTTTTCTCAAGGTGCATCCGATCGATCGCGTGGGGTGTATGCGTGTATCTTCCAAGACTTTAGATACTTGAAGAAGATTGACTTCTTCTTGAAAGGAACTTTGGAGGCGCTTCTTCCTCCAGTTTATCCCTCTTTCGCTTCTTTGTCTTGGAGGTGCCGTCTTCCTTATCATCGTCTTTTCTTCTTCTTCTTCTTTCCAAACTTCGCACTCCAAGTCCTTCACCATGTCAAACACCTTCGGACCATAACTAGTCTCAGGCCGGGCCGAGGTTTCGACTCGCCCTTGTTGTCAAAGTACACATTCATTTTTGCATCTCTCGTACCTATGCTTGTGTAGAGGAAGCGTCTATGTTCCATGTACACGGTTTTGGTGGATCCCTTCGTGTAAGTGGAGCGAGGTTTCTTCGATGCAAGCTACACAGCGGTCTTCCCTTTAATCCGCCCCGATAATGAAAACGGGCCGGGGTAATCAGTGATGGTGACAAAGATGATGGCACGAAGAGTGAACTTCTCCTTGCGGTATGCATCAAACATGCTAACCCCATCATCAAACAAAGTACCTCCATCTCCTCCATGAACGGCTCCGAGAACACATCTATATCGCTGTCGGGCCGCTTCTGGTCCGTAAAATGAGCATGGTCGACGAAAACATACCGCGCTTTTGACAAAGATGTGGAGGTAGATTGTACATGGTGAGGACGACCGGCCACGCCCCGCGCGTGCTGCTCAGTGTCACCGAATGGGTTCATTCCGCCGGTACTCACGCGAACCTAACGTTCTGGGCGGGCTCGGCAAAGTCGTGGTAGGCGGCGAAGTCTTGCCATCGCTTAGCATCCGAAGGGTGCCGTAGATTCCCCGTCATCCTTCACACGATCGCTAGATGCATGCCACGCCATGTGCTTAGCATCCTCGTGGTTCCCATAGAGAGCCCACAGCGTCGATGAAGGACCGGAAGGTACCACATTGACACGGCTGGACGTTTTCGCTGCGTGTAACCCTTCCTCTTCCTCGCCGTCCTGACATGATCTTCTTCGCGCGGCGACCGGTTTTCTTCTCGCCCCTTCTTCTTCTTTTTCGCCCGTCCCGTTCCCCTCATCAACGTCATCGCCCACGCGACATCCCGCATTTCGCTTGTATCGACTAGCGCCACAAAGGCGGACAACCGGGTCAAATTCTCGCATCGATCGCCCCGATATAGGATACGCTGGTTGGGGCGGCATCGAACTTCTTCACTTTCATCGCCATCGGCGGATCAACTTCTTAGCGCGATACGCGCTAGCAGAACCTTTGTTAGGCGATGGATACGCGGAGGCCGGGTAACTTACGAGCTCATTGAAGCTAGTGTCGACCAGCCATGGCGAGACTTCAACATCAGCAAGTTCGTGGTAAAAACTCGCCGCGTGCAACCCTCAGGACCGTCTTTGTAGAGAGGATCAATCGCCGCCGCTTCATCTGTTTTGAAGTTTTCCAACCATCTCTCGGCACCCAAACGTAATGTCGCCCTCACCGAAGTCGGTTGATCAAATCTTCAAAAACCCGACATCCTCGCCGCTGGCCATAGGATTCTCCCCGCCCCGCCGTCCTCCACCACCACCACCGCCATCGCCGCCATCGCCGACGCCGCCCGTGGTTTCAACAAATCTGATGGAATTGGACCGCCGGTGGACTTTTCGTATCGCAGATCGGCCGGGGACCGCCCGGTACTAGATCGACCGGTGGATCGGCGGGTGGAACTTCTTCCCCGTGAAAAGTCCGCACCAAATAGTCACCGACGAAGCCATTCATGATTAGGTGAGATCGCACGACGATGTCGAGAACGCTTTTCAGATTCTTGCATTTTGGCGCGACGGACAGATGATCGCTCGCTGAATTTCGGCCAGGTCGCTTCGCCGAAAGCAACAAATTTCTTCACCTCATCAAAGTATTCGCCATCAACCATCTTCATCTCATACATCCAAGTCGGCTCGGTGCCTCTCCATCCCCGATCGATCCCCGCTCTTCCAAAAGCTTAATTAGTGCCATTACATAGTACTCAAACCAAAAAAAAAAAAAAAAAAAGAGAAGTCCCACCATAGATCTAGATCTAGAGAAAGGCAGTTTTTCTCTCCTCCAAAACCAAAAAAATAAAGATGAAGTTGCACCAGAGATCTAGATCTAGAGAAAGACAGTTTTCTATCTCCTCCAAACCAAAAAAAAAAAAGAGTCCCACCATAGATCTAGATCTAGAGAAAAGATGCTTTTCTCTCCTCATGTGTCTCTAGATTTAGAGAGGGGATGAAAAAAGAGGGAAAGAAAGATCAAAAAAGAGGCATTAACTGACCAATTAGTGTCTTCTCCTCCACCAAATCAAAGCCAAAACACCCAAATCAAAGTTTTTGTCGGCTTTTTGATCAAAACCTCCCCCGCCCCCCACAAGAGTTGGAAGAGGAAGTTCAGTAAAAGATGACCTTTTGCGGCGGGCGCCCTAATATGCCCGCCACGCAAAAGAAGTAGGACGCGCGGGCGGGCGCCCGCCACGCTAAAGATCATCTTTTACGTGGCGGGCGCCGCAACGCCCGCCACGTAAAAGAGCGCCCCCCGGCCGAGCAGGGGCCCGAGGGTGCAAAATTGCGCCCGCCACGGAAAAGATCCGCCCCCGCCGTAAAAAATCAATTGCTACTAGTGAATCTACAAAACTATAATTTGAATGCGAAAACTAAACGTACATGGCCATAATGGCGTTATATTGACAACCAGCAGCATGGATGATGTAAAAGGACTTCATGGCAGGGGCTTGTGCCATGAGGTAGTTATATATATATGTTCTGGGCACCATATGGGTACGTATTCTGCCTTCTCACTACTGTACCATGGGCATGACCAGTATGACACACTGTGGCCGCTAAAAGGCTGGAAGATAATTAACTTTCAGATACTTTATTTGCAATAAACATTAGAATTTATTGTCACAGTAGCCATGGCGTTTTTTGGTACACAGTTTTCTGGCATCTTAAAAAACAATTGCAAGGATTATTGATCATTTTGAACGTACATAACAGATGTATCCTCGACTCCAAATTGTAGATCATTTTGGCCTGGATCGATCCTTAAGACAAGACAACCGGCTGGGCTGCACTATTGGAGAACTGGTGGGCAGCCAAATTCACAGAAACCCAGTGTGGATCTATCTGTGCACGCATCATTCAGCTGGACCAAGGTTGATAAATCAATCAAAATTAAGGTAGGTGACAGCCTACACGTAAGAACCCACCACACAACCCGTTGGCTAGAGACACAACATGTAGAGTGTAAACATTTGTGTTCCCTGGTGATTCACATTCTCATACATATTGTGCATCGAGTTTTCTTCTATGATACTCTTGATGAGCAAAGTATTATATGTTGGCGGAAGTGCATAGAGGACCAAAGAATGATGCATTGCAGCTCACCTCATGGCTTTAAATAGCCCTGCTTCCTCTTTTTTGACAACCGGTGGCCCAGATTAGTTGAAGTAGCAATCTGCCATGAGAAAACTGTGGCACAGGTGGTGTACGGAACATCAAGGGATGGGGGTGGCTGTGGTTCTCTTTGTGATGATGGCTAGCTCTGGCAGGTGCCAAATCTTGCTCTTAGCTAGGTTGCTCCACCTATCGCAGCTCGGCCATCAATTGTTGTGTGTCATGTGGATTTGGATTGCACTGCAAAATCCTTCCTGACAGAGAAACGCCCCTCTTTCGCTGATATGGCCTTTGCGATGCATCCCAGTCTCATATTATTACCATCTAAATAAATGCTCTAGCATGTGAGGAAGGGTTATACATGGCCTTCAACAATCAGAACTCACTATGAAAAAGTTGAAAGGAGTCCATGGTTCTAGTGCCAATGAGACTCATGGTTTTAGGGAGGGTTGTATATGGTTTTGTGGGCAGCTTTACTTGTATACATATGGTTGTGGGCAGCGTATACTTAATATGCACATTGCCATTATGGCAGATCGAGGCTCCTAAAGACACATGGTGGCTCCAGAGCAGAATGTGTTCCATGTTCATCTATTTTATTACGGTTCATTTGTGTATCCTTTCCCTGTGTTGAATGACCACTACCACGGCCGAACCATTAATAGTAAAATGATTTCTTTTACACATGGCGTTGGGACATGGTCCCTGCAGTAAGCGGAGGTAACCAAGGTCATACAGACATCCTAAACAAAAATCGTGTGCTAAGGTATTGCTTGCAGGTACAAACGCAGCACCCTGGTTCGAAGAAGTGGAGACAACATCTCCGCCAAACCTCCGCCTAAAACTCCGCCGTCTCCCTCCTAGGAGACCTTGTGGAGGTCTCGGCAAGGAGCCGAGATCATCTCGGTGAAGGCGAATAGATCTAGAGAAGGTTTCGCCTACACCCGAGATCATCTCGGTGAGGAACACAAGATCTGGAGGAGGTTTAGCCTGCGCCCGAGATCCATGGAGGGCATGGTATTCACGCTGGTGGTGACCGCCATGGCTGCTGGCACGATCCTGATGGCACTCATACCAGCTGGGGGCATAGGTTGGCAGATCGTCGGCGGCGACAGCCTGTTCTCCACCCGGCAAAGCCAACGATCCACCGTAGATGCCAGTCCAGTGGGCCTTGATGATTGCGGGCGCGGCGGCAATCAACTACTCCAGCGTCATTGGCGAGGGCGTCTTTCATGGTAGCTTTGCCGAGTGTCCCATTCAGCAAAGATTTTTTAGTTTTTTTTAAAAAAATCCTTTGTCGAAAGTGCAACACTCGGCCGAGAAATTTTCTTTTGTTTCTTTGAAGTTTCTTTACCAAGTGTTGCTTTTGGCAATGATTTTTCTTTTCTTTTTGGGAAAATACTTTGTTGACTGTCGGGGCTATGGAAATGGGAAAAGCCTCCGGCCTTGCCGAGTGTCATGAACAGGGCACTTTGTAAAGCTGGAGCCTTTGCCGAGAGCCATGGTCGTGGCACTCGGCAAAGCTGCGAAAATGGATTCCCCAGCCCCATTTACCTAGTTGTCGGTTGCCATGAACATTGCACTCAGCAAAGGGTCCCCGGCAAAGCTTTGCCTAGCCCCATATTCCCACTTTTGCCGAGCGCCATACGGTCTTTGCCAAGTGCCCAATATTTGGCACTCGGCAACATGCCTGTTTCCAGCAGAAGGTGAAAAGTGATTAGAGCATTTAGTTTTCCCAGCTGTTCTCATCTATAGTTGTCTACACTGGGATTGCATTGGCATTCAACCTAGCCATATCGTCATGGAAGACAATTGATAGGATTTTGGGATCTAGACCGGAGAAATTTTGAAGAATTTGGGATTCCAGAGAAAGAACAGTTAGGATAGCGGGGAGAATAGCAAGAACGAACAAATTACTTAGCAGGTCAGCCAGTGCAGATGCCCGAGTCGGTGGGCCTGAATCCATTAGTTCCGCTACCTCAAGAAGTTTCATCATCTAGTTAATGAAGTTCGAAAGTGACCCGAGTTCCTAGCTAGCACCTCACCAGTATCTCTTGTCTCGTATGGCTTTTCCAATGCATCCCATTCTCATATAAACTAGAATCTACTAAACGTACATGGCCATGATGGCCTTATATTGACAACCAGCAGCATGGAAGATGTAAAAAGGACTTCATGGCAGGGGCTTGTGCCATGAGGTAGTTATTATATATATATGTTCTGGGCACCATATGGGCACGTATTCTGCCTTCTCACTACTGTACCATGCGCATGACCAGTATGACACACTGTGGCCGCTAAAAGGCTGGAAGATAATTAACTTTCAAGATACTTTGTTTGCAATAAACATTAGAATTTATTGTCGCAGTAGCCATGGCGTTTTTAGGTACACAGTTTTCTGGCATCTTAAAAAATTGCAAGGATTATTGATCACACCATGTAAATCCTTTACCATGAAATGTGGACATTAAAACTAATTTTATGCCATAACCAAAATATTACAAGGCACACTGGCATTCTATTCGCATAGTAGTGCGCATTTCACTTACTCCTTCTTCTCCGTTCCAAATCAGAAGTCGCTTTGGAACTTTTCATACATCGATTTTGCCATGTATCTAGATATACATTATGTCTAGATTGATAGCAAATTTGATGTACCAAAATAGTCAAAGTGACTTATTCTTTGGAGCCGAGGAAGCACAAGACAACACGCCAAATAAAATAAAAGATCACATTAGCTAGGACCCTGCTTCTTAGATCTGGAATGTTAGAAGATGCACATGGATGGTGATGGACATGGTGATGGACAGGACGATGCATTGAGTTGGTTGAGTCCATGAAGAGTGTTAGTCCTGTGGGTTTTCATGCACCCTCTCCAATCCCAGAAATTTTAATGGCTAGGAAAATTCAAACCTATCAGCACTTCCTTCCAGCCGAGGCATCATCACACATGCAGAGGGCGCTTACCGTTGTGGTTCCTTCTGCAAGACTCCTTGCCTGCCTTGGCGAAGTCGCGAGCAACGAGTCCGAGCCATGCCACAGTGCGAGATGCCAGTAAGCCGCGCCGAGTACCCCTACTGCCAAACTGCCATCCCAGCTCTGCCGTCCGCTTGGCAGTCCGCACCTAGCCGGCGCCTGACTCGCTGAGCACCCCATGCTCTGACTGCTGCCAACGGTCCGTGTTCTTCCCCTGCTTTTCCTATTGGCCATCGCCCATCGCTGCCCCCCAGCCGACTGCCGATCAGTGTTTTTGTTTATCCTTATGTTCATTCTCACTCAAATTATTTTTTGCGATATGTGAATTGTTAAATTCACGTTGCAGCCTAAAGATTTGAGGTAGAATCTAAAACCGTATGCAAGACATTGTTAACCATGGCGCAACTGACTCCGTTGCCAAGAGAAGGCTACTGATTATATCCCACTAAAGCTTTGTTCTTGAATCTCAATTTGTTTTATATTCTGCGTCGTGATACCGATAATGCACAATTCTGGTGACATGTCCATCGTATTGCAATAGAGACCACTTGCATTGCAGGCTGCAGGATTGAACAGAATGGCTGAAGCTATTGAATCTTCTTGTAGACAAACACTGGTCTTCTTGTCATCTGGCATTTCTGATGCATCCCAATCTCACACAATACCATAAAATAAACAAAAAGAACTATTCTAGCAGGCAACAACTATACCTGACCTTCAGAACCAGTAACCAATAACGAAGCAAGTTGAAAGGAACTCATGTTTCTAATGCTGAGGCTCGCAACAGTGAGGCAGTCGTATATATGTGGGTTGGGCGCTGCTGCATCCGTATTAACACTGTCTTCATTGAACCATGCACATGGCTCTTTATGACGGATGGTTGTTGGTAAATCGAGAAAGGTGGGTGACAGTCTATACATTGACAGCTCTATGGGTACACATTTGTACTATCTGTTGATTCTTCACGTTTACATGTGCAACAAGCTTTGGATGCTTTCAAAGTAAATAGTTTACACATGTAATTTGGTCTTATACAGGAACCACCAGAATGCAAGTACTTTACATGTCTGGATCACATGGAAATGAATGGTGGCCTTTTTCTGTGTGCAGTTGAAATTACCAACGGGATGCAAGCAACCGTTGCTCATAATACAAAACTTAAAAATTGAAATAAAGGAAACAGAGCTGCACAAGCACACAAATGTGTTGCCTAGCTAGCTGTGCAGCCTTGATCGTCCTTTTGCATCACCTTGCCACACCAGCATGATGGTATGATGCACATTGCATGCAAATATCAATTTTTTTGGGCCAACTCATGCCGACTCATGGCCAACTTATGCCACACCAAAGCTCACGACAAATTAAGCCCCTGCTTGTTTGGGCTTCCTAGTAGCTTTAGCATCTCAACTTTTGAACTTGTCAAAAGCCAAAAACCTCCCAAAGCCAATAGCGGCACTATGGCGCTTATTAGCGTTTAGTCGTGCTTAAGCCAAATAACGCCAATAGCGTGCATAGCACCTAAATAGCGCCAATAGTGTCGCGGCACTTGCTTTTGCGCCGCTGTAGCGAAAAATAGTGTGCTATTTTTTTTCTTGGCAAAACCCAATAAGGTTTTTGGGCTTTTGGCTTCTAGAGTCAATTTTTCTTTTGAAAAATCCAAAAGGTAGTACTCCAAAGCAGCCAAAAGTTCAAATTTGCAAGGCCTGAGACACTAGGAGCAGCCCAACCAAGAAAATAGCTATATGGGTGAGGATTATTACACATTATGTGTTGTACTACCCTCAGTAGTATTTAATGGGACTAAACCTGTTGCAATATTTGATGCTTGTGGCCCTAGCGAATTGATGTAGAGCGTAGTCCTGTGAGCGGTGACAACCTGTGCCCGAGGACGAGACTACATGAATATTACATTGACATGTAAATCTTTTTTGACACATATATATAGTAAAGACAAAAACACTAACGTATATACAACTCCAAGACAATGAGCTGATTAATCTGAGTTAAGATTAAGTTGCAATAGATAGTTTGTTAGCAAAGAGCCATTAAAGATACCGACAAAGGGAAGCTTTTGTGCTTTAGATATTGTTTTTGTTCTTGCATTTGTTACTAGCTTTTGAACGTACATAATAGATGTATCCTCCACTCCAAATTGTAAGTCATTTTTCCCTGGATTAATCCGTATCACATGACTACCCGGCTGGTGTGCACTATGGTTGACGGTCAGCCAAGTTCCCACTAACTCAGTATTTGCTTGTATTTGTGCATGCATCATTTAGGTGGTCCATGTGGTTGATAAATATTATCTAAAAAAATGTGGTTGATAAATCATTGAAAATTAAGATAGGTGATAACCTATACGTAACAACCCACCAACAACCAGGTTCTTGATGAGTGGAAACACTAATTTGTATTCCCTGATGCTTCACATTCTCATATATAGTGTTCATCGAGTTGTCCTCCAGAACTCTTTGATGAGCAAACTAATATAATGGGGAAGTGCATAGAGGACCACATTTTGCAGCTCGCCTCATGGCACCAGGTGTGTGTCTTCTCATAGCCCTGCTTCCCTCTATTTTGACACCAGGTGTACGTCTTCTCCCAAGAAAAAAAAAATAAAGATAACTTAGTAATAAATCTGGATTAGCTGCGTTGACGTAAATTCGCAATATAAAAGAATATCCTACATTTAATTTCTGTTGATATAGGAAGCAAAACAGAGTAAGTATAACACATCAACAAAAGCTAAGGCAGTTAACAAGTAAATCTAACTTCATGTGTGCCATCTCTAGCTATATATATTTCGACATATTTCCTCACAACACATGTAGATATAAAGACCCATATATGCTTCACACGTTTCACATAAAAAGTTTCCCAGGTCTCTGGTCTGAGAGCTACATTGGTAAGTAACGTGGGAAATTTTGGCGCCGCTACCGGCTGTGCAATGCAACAGTAAGCATTAACAATGGCGTGGTGCTGACCCGTGTGTTTGCCATTTCTCCACTGGAGAATTAATCCCAGACCATTATGCTAGCACTGAACATTTTAGAAGTTTGTGTACCATCAGAATGCCTTGTAAATATTTTGTTAGACCATGTGCCAAGTTTCCTGCCTTTCCCTCTTCCTCTTTGCTTGTAACTATTCTCCTCTACTTCAATATAAATTTGATCTGCCGTGGGGATGTCCCCAATGGTCTTTTGCCTCAAAAAAATCACAGAATGCCCAAATCTGTCAACCCCTATGTCATGCAAACACCGCGGTCTCATCTGCCTTTTCTGATGCATCCCAATCTCATAGATTACAAAGTAATTATTCTAGTATGTGACATCTATACGTGGTTTTAGTCCGGGAGGCTCGCACTAGTGAGACACCTAGCATATATGTGGCTTTGGGGGCTAGTGTGCATCCGTATTCTGCCTGCCTTCAATGTGTAATGGATTGCATTATTTGCCAATCAATAACAAGGTCCATAGCAGTAAATCCATAATGCAAAACAAATACTCCTCTTGAACTCTTTGGAACAGTAGCTTACCCTCAAGCTTTCTCACAGCCGTCCTTAAGCACCATTTGGACACTGAAGTATTAAGAAGAAAAAAAAACTGCAGTTTTAGCAATACTATGTTTACAAAAAGTTTTTTCTCTACATCCAAATATTATATGGTTCTTCATTTGGTATTTTACAAAACCGGGGTAACTTTCTAAAACTCCAAAATACTTTGTTCTCAGCCCCCATGGCTAGCGCTAACTATAATAGGTCCCTTGTGCTTGCCCTGTTGCCACACTGGTGTGCCCTCATTTCTCCCAGGTCGCTCATAGCATGTTGCTGGCTTGCTCCAACCATGTAGTCATCGCAGTGCATTGCAGCTCAGCACTGCCAGCTCTGCTGCGCGGTGTCGAAGAGATCTGGAACCAGCAATTGGCAACCAGTAGTGTGACCATTGCATCGGCAATGCAATAATGGAGGTGCCAGATGGACGTGGAGAGAGCAGCAACGTGCCTGATGCGGAGGACGTGCAGCACGTAGTCCCTGCATGAGAGGTAGTGTGGCACCATCGTGTAGCTACATGCCATCACGCACGGAGGTCGTACAATTTGATTGAATTTCCTTTTCTGATGCATCCCAACCCCAATTTCATATTACAGTGACTTCACTTGGGTACTAGTGCTAGGCCTCATTGCAGAGTGAGGTGGTTTTGAAAGTTTGGTTAAAGAGATGCCTCGCCCAAGCACTCGGTTCGGTCTTTATAGACACGGAGAACAACCCTCTGGAAAACTCACATGAGCATTTTCATTGCCAATAACTCTTAGGTACTCACTTCACGAGAGGTAAGGAAGATTATTAAGTGGTCCCACAGAATACAGTGTAGCAATAAATTTGTTAAATGGTCATTAATCCTTGTTAAACAATGCCACACACTGAGTATTTATAGACCATAGGCAGAGTGAAATTATATGACCCCATTTGCTCTAGGCAACTTGTTTCACTATGCAAGAAAATTTTATCAGTGATGTCTCGATTAGCGACTCAAAATATAAGTGACGCGTGTGAATGGGACGCGTCACTGATTAATTGTTGCCCATGCTCTAGGAACAAGACGCGTCACTAGTGACAACATATGATGTGCATCACACATATATGGCTATAGTGGTGACCCTGGTAAACAAGACACATCACTGATAAGGAATGTGACGTGTTTTGTCTAGACATCTCACTAATACGACAATGACTGTTAAGGATGGAACCGTGTCACCGCCGAGTGCCAACCAGCTCCCTAACCATTTCCAGTCTTAACTCCCTAACCCTACAACTCCCAGCCGCGCGTCATATAGCTTGTTCGACTGCCATATAGCACAGGAAGCGGCGCTACGTCTCACATTCTCTTTGCGTCATCTAGGGTTCCCCAACTCTCAGCCTGTGCTCCTGACTCCGCTGCCTTCTACACCCCCGCAAGCCATGCTCGATTCCTCTCCCCTCGCCTTACATGGGGCTACCATGGTAACTTTTTTGTGATGGCACCAACCAATCCGATGATGGCGCCTATCCACGCCATATTGTGTCCACCGCCTTCCATTTTTTGACATGCTGTCATGGGGCCCACCTTAATTAGGCAGAGGTCTCCCCTAGTCAACGCAGCGATGGACCTGTAGCTGCATAGAAGAGGGTGATCTTGTAGGAAGAACCATCGCCATGGTCCTTGCCCTTCAAGTTGTCAAGGGTCTGCCGGAGCGCCCGAGGCTTGTTTGCCGGGTGACTTCCCGGAGGTCCTCCCCGAACATTGAAACAAGTATATGGAACAAATATATATGTAGATCTTGATCCATGAGTCCATGTCCTTTACCATGATATACGAAGCAAAGAAAGCAATAACAAGTTATAAGGCATGCTTTAGTTGTTTAGCCGTGCATGCATGGGTTGTATGTATAGTGGAGAAAAACAAATGTGACGGTTAATTTGAAACATATATTGAGACAATAAAATGTAGATATAGCTGCTAAATCTAGCTGGCAAAAGGATAGATACGAGGAATGCTACCATCCCCTCACGTCGGCTTCTTCCTCGAGTCGCTATCCAAGCTAGGTATGATTGTTAAGCTCTTAGTAGGTGGATTCTCCGCCGGATTTGCGCGAGAATTTAAGGTCAATTTTGGTGACCATTTGACGAATGAAAGAGAGATGTAGATATGTGAGTTATTTAATAAGAATCGCAAACACCGCAGATAAACCCTAAGGGTCTCAAGGACCAAGAAAATAATGTGCTCTGCATTACCGCAAACATTGCTGATGATTTGGCATACGGTAATTCATATAAAGGATAGACAATTATGAGTTCATGTGAGTGAATGACATAGCATAATGCTAGTTAGTGGATGTTAATCATGTTTCTTTATGACACGTAGATCATGATTGCAAATGCTAGTTGACCATAAATGCATAATTGACCAATGAGGTGGATAGTTTGCATGTTGGTAGAAATAGCTAACGAGATTTATCTTTGTAGGAGTATAAGATAAGATAAGGTGGAAGGAGCGATCTTCAGTTCCACAACGCGTCTATGACATACCCGAAATTAATAAATGGTTTTTGATATATGGACCTTGCATTCACCAGTCGGTTTGAGCACTCTATGTATTTGTTATCTGTCAACACCAGACGTTGTTCAGAACATATATTTGCCTAGCTTATCTGTCAACACCAGACGTTGTTCACACTCAACAGTTTGTCTAGCGACTTCACCAGTACTCTTCTCCCTACAAAAACAAAAACAAACATAGAAATGAATTCAGTTTATATAAAACTAGAAGAATTTTATGTTGGCATAAATTTGCAATACAAATTAAAACAATATAATTAATTGGAGATCCTACATCTAACTTCTTCCTTATATTTAACATATTTTTCTAGGATGTTTCTCACTATATATGTATAAATTAGTTTCTTCCTTTTCACCGCAACTTTGTTTGGTTAATAAAAATGTATTTGATAATTAATTAATTTATTTGTTTTCGTTCTTGTAGCCCATTTTGCATTTCTTACTTCAGCCTCAAGTTCTTGAAACAGCTGTATATATATACAATGACATCAATGACGGTGTTTGGTAGCAGCAGTTGCCACATGTATCGTGTCATCAGCGTGAGACGAGAAGGGATCACTCCTTTGCAAGACTACAGCATGCAAGGATTGGAAAGGATTGCCTTGAGCCAGCTGGGCGGGTTGGCTGCTTTGCATGTTCTCATCCCCATCTTCACAAACCCATGTCCCAATTTGCTCTGATTTCCACGTCCCAGATTAGATGAAGTAGCAACCCGCCATGGGAACTGTGGCACAGGTGGTGTACAGAACACCAAGGTACGGGGGTGGCTAGTGTTCTCTTTGTGATGACCGCTACCTCTGGCACAGTGCCCCATCCTGCTGCTGCCCCATCAAATGTCGTGTGCCTTGTCATTGAGATTACACTGCAAAGTCCTTTCTAGCAGAGGAACGCCTCTGTTTCACTCATCTGGCCTTTTCCGAGGCATCCCAGTCTCATGTTATTACGATCTAAGTAACTGCTCTAGCATGTGAGGGAGGGTTATACATGGCCTTCAACAATCGGAACTCACTATGAATAAGTTCAAAAGACTCCTGTTTCCCAATGAGACTCATGGTTCCAGGGAGGGTTATATATGGTTTTGTGGGCAGCTGTACTTGTATATATATGGTTGTGGGCAGCGTATACTATGCACATTGCCATTATGGCAGATCGAGGCTCCCAAAGACACATGGTGGCTCCAGCTTCAAGTTCAGCATCTACTTCGTGACCTCCACCTCGACGCTTTTTCGCCGACAACGACGCCAGTTGTCCGCGAACGACGACTCACGACAAGTGCGGTCCTCTCGCCTTCTACTTGGTTGGAATGGTCACCTCTCCGATCGGGCTGCCTTCGCCCCACGCGGTGGGTTGGGCGGCAAGTGGACGCCGCCTCGCCGAACGGTGGGGAGATGTCATGAACCAGAATTGGGCCGCCCGAGAGTGGCTAGATGGGCCACAACGCAACGCCGCCCGCCCGAAGGGGGGGCAGGACGTGCAGGGGGGCCGGCCCCCCCGCCGCCACCTTCCCTCTCCCGCACGAGTCCCAGCTTGCTTCATCTTTAAGTTAGGATTATCTTAGGTAATTTTGGTGTGCAAGGGGATATCTCATCTACAAGGGAGACCCTTATTAGGAAGAAATAAGTAAAAAGGTATTCGATCGTATAAGGAAACCTTATAAAGATTGCTTAGATTAGAAGTCCCACTAGTCGGACTATAAAAGCAAGAGGCATGTAATCTCTAGGGGATAAGCAAGCAAAATAAAAAATATCTTTTCGCCTTCAGCCCTTAAGAATCAAGAGCCGCACGCCGCCGCCCGCCCGCACGCCCCGCCCAGCCCCGACCCGCTGGCCAAGGCCGGGCGGCGCCGCTGCGCTGCCGGTCCCCCCTCCCACTGGCTCCTCCCATCTACCTCGATCCCGTCTGCTGCTGCTCGTCACCACCGGGCGAAGTTGCAGCCCCGTACACCCTCTCCTAAGCTTCAAACGAAAGAACACGTGTCAATTCCGCCCAATCAGCCGGAATCGGCACAGCCGGGTATCCAAGACCGGGACGATTCCCACCACCCATGGCTTCCGAGATACAGGAGCTCAACGATGCGCCGAGGGAGCTCCTCCACGCCCATTGCGCCCGGATCGCAAGCACGCCGATGACACGGAGGACCGCCTCGCTTGGATGGAGCACGTCTACACCACCGCAAGGATCCCAAAGACGCACGGCCACCACGCCGAGGGCGGCCCAGCGGGCAGCCGGGCCGCCGGGGGCACAGGGCGGCCCCCGCCGCCGCCCCCTCCTGCCCGGCCCTCGACGCCGGCTCCGACCGCTATCCTCCGAGGAGAGAGAGATGATGACGCGTTGTGCTTGACGACCGGCCGCCAACGACGCCGGCATCGACAAACACCGCAAAGATCGGCTGCACTTTCTTCTCTCCTCCGACACCTGCAACCATGCAGATTCTCCGGCGCAGAGATGGCATCACCCGCGGCGCCCGCCCTGCCCCGGGCGCCACCCGCGGCGCCCTCGCTCCTCGCTGCCAGGCCGTCCGCGCCACCCGCGGCACCCAAAGACCGTGCTGCCATCGGGCGCCGCACTCCCCACTACGCCACGCGCCTTCAAGTCCGGCAGTTCGATGGCAATCAAGACCCCGACCTCTGGATTCAAAGCTGGAGCTCTTCTTCGAGCTCAACGTGGACATCAACCCGGACTACACGTAAGTTACGCCGCATTCCACCTCACCGGTCTTGTTGCCGATGCGGTACATCGACCTATCCAACAAGAAGTCCCCGCCGAGTGGGACGAGTTCACCAGCGCCTGCGACATCACTCGGACCGCCCACGACACCTCGATGCCATGGCGGCATATGCGCCACCCTCCCGGGGGCAAGCCGGATTGACTACATGGACGCCCGAAGGTCTATGCATCATGCATGGATTTTTAGGGACAGCGCCACCGCGTCAGCCTCTTCGTCGAAGGCTTAAGCACTCCACTACGGACAGCTCTCGAATGGTTCGAGCCCCGTTCGATGGAGGAGGCCATCGACCACCCACCAGTACAACAACGACAAGCCGGACGACGCCGGGCGGCACCGAGATCGGCGCCCGGCAACGCCGCCACCACGGCGGCACCGCAACATCGACAACGACATGATGGTCGCCCCTGGTTGATCGCGATACCGGGCCAGCAGCGTCTTTTCGTTGCTATGGGACGACATCGACGACCGACATCGAATGACATGATCACGGAGCTACACCTGCCACGACGACCAACAAGGAGATTGGGATCATCTCCAACGCCATGCTGGGGGCTGGCGCTAGAGTGGAGCCTCCACTATGGAATCGTGAGGTACTTCCACCGCTACTACATCCCCGCTCGCCTCAGCCCAGACTTCATGATGGGGGAGAACGCCCCGCGCATGGCGTAGCAAATGGGCTTCCACCTCCCAATCGCCCGGAGGATCACCAGCGTTCAAAGATACGCCCTCCTCCTTTAGGCACGCCCGACGAGCGCATCGAGGGTGCCACCGTCCTCCTCTTCGACAACAATGGCGACATCTTCTTCCCGCATGGGGAACATCACCGCCGATGCAGCATGGACGCAGAGATCCAACTGGGGGCCGCCCGTGAGCACTCCCAGACGACCTCCCCCACGGCTGCCTCCTCGACTTCACCCCTCGCCGCCCACGCCGATCCGTCACGTCTACACAGGCAGCTCCATGCTAAGGTAGCCGGTGCCGACGACCTACACCTACACTTCTCCTCCGCCGACCGAGATGATCGAGCTGTCGGGACCCTCAGCGCCTCCGTCATGCGTTGTGCATGGGCGGCACGTCCCCCCCGTGCAGCCCCTCGCTGAGCTTCAAGTTCAGCATCTACTTCGGCGACCTCCACCTCGACTTCGCCACGACAACGACGCCAGTGTCGCAACGACGACTACGACAAGTGCGGTCCTCTCTCGTCTTCTACTTCGGGCCTGGAATGGTCACCTCTTCGACAAGTTAGGATATGCTTGTAAAAGGTATTCCGATTGTATAAGGAAAACCTTATAGAGATTGCTTATATTACAAGTCCCACCGGCCGGGCTATAAAAGCAAGAGGCATGTAATCTCTAGGGGATAAGCAAGCAAAATAAAAATATCTTTCGCCTTCACCCCGCAGCACCGCCGCCGCCCTCGCCGCGCGCCCCCCGCGTCCCAGGCTCAAGCCGCCAAGCGCGGGCGCGCCGCCCGGCCCGGCCCCTCCCTGTCCTCACCTGGCTCCTCCCATCTACCTCGATCCTCGTGCTGCTGCTCGCCGCCGCCGGCGAGAAGCTGCAGCCCCGCACACACCTCTCGTAAGCTTCGTCGAACGAAGAACACGTGTCAATTCCCGCCCAATCTAGCCGAATCGACAATCTATTTTATTACGGTTCATTAGTGTATCTCCTTTCCCTCGTTTGATTGACCACTACCACGATCGAGTCATTATAGTAAAATGATGTCTTTTAGACATGGTGCAGACAGACCACAGGGCGTGGAGGAGTGGGCGGCGTGGGGCATCCAGTGGGAAGCGGCGGTAGGCTCGATGGATCCGCAGGTTGCCGCTGGCATGGGGGAACAGGTAAAGCACCGCTGTTGCCGTGCCCCTCGACTCCCGCGAGGCAAGCAACCGCCGATCAGTGAGTCCGACAAAGACAGGATGCTCCACGCCGGTTGGGAGCCGCTGTCCGTGGTGTGGAGCAGAAGGGGCGACGGGGGGCGATGGAGGCGAACTGTGAGGCTTTGGGTTTGCAGCGTGGCGGAGGGTAGGGAAGGATCTCGCGACGTATCGAGGAGTCGCGCGCCCTTTTGGAGGCGCTATTGCTCTCGAGGTTCACGCCGTACATCGGAGAAGTGAGTTGAAGCGAAACACCATGTAACCTAAGATTGGTCCTTACTTGAGGACCGTTAGATTGGACATCCACATAGATCGAACGGATGAGATCGAGACACGTGCCATCAAATTCCTTCGCTTTGGGATAGATATGAAAATGATGATGTGATGTGTAGACGGCTGCATGTGGGGAACCCACTACACTGATCCAACATTGCACGAGCAGTTAGGGGGAGTAACCATCCATGGGAGGGGGCTTGGTTCTGAGCAGTGGGTTCCTCTCAAAGAAATTTGAGGGCCGCAGCTCGAACCGCGCCGCTCACCGTCGGCATCACCGGGAAGTCCTCCTGGTATGGGACGTGGTGCAGGCCCACCGTGTAGCACAGCACGATGTCCTCGTCCATTATCCTCCTGTTCCTCTTGCTCCAGGCAGCCAAACTACCGTCTCCCGTGCTCTGCTCCCGCATACATCCCCGAACCCACTTCTCTGACCTGTCATAAGGTGTCACCCATACCTGCTTCTTGGTGTAGCTAGCACGGCGCTGTGGTAGTCATCGTCAGTCAGGAGCGAGGTCGCCGCCGCACCTAACGGACAAGACTGTACCCGACCTCGTTGCCTACCTTGGTCTTCTTGCTTGGGTTGATGAACAGGAGCTCTACCGGTGGCGCGCCATTGACGTTTGCGTGGCCATCAGCCTCGGTCTCGACAACATTCGCGTGCACCGCCCAGTAGCTCCTCCTTGGGGTGTCCGCACCGCCCGGGTCGTTGGGTTCCCGTGTTGTGCAGTGGGGTGATGGTGTTCTTGATGAAGGAGTTCTTGGTGCCGTCGACGCCGATGTCCAGGTGGTATGTGATAAAGTGGTCGTGGGTAGACGCCGACGGTGTTCTCCGCCAGCAGCGTGCCGCGGCGCGTCCCTCCTTGATCTGCTCGACGCTTGTGTATGATGTTGCCTTCATCTCCAGGATGCCAGTAAGGGATACAACACACTTGATGGTGCCGCTGGTTTTGAACTCCCAATCTAGTATGTAGTCATAGTTTCCAACGGTTGCCACCATCCTGACCACTAATGTCACGTCCGGCCGGACCTCCCGATCTGCAAAACCGGTGTGGCGCCACGCAATGTCACCACCGTAGCGCTCGAAGACGCAGATCACGTCCTCGGCCTGTATAGGTTGGCCGTCCGGGTCACTGTAGTAGCCGTCGAAGTAGATGGTGTTGCCCGCCGGGCAGTCGGCACCGCGCTGGAGCGCTGATGCCGAGACGCCAAGGCCGTACCCTCCGGCGTCCAAGAACGTGTGGAAGTACCACTCCTCCTCTGGGTCCATGTAGGGAACAAAGATCTCCGACACGAAGCCGCGGTAGAGCACCCGCCGGCGATGGCCGGGCGCCGCATCAAACACTGAGGCAAGCGAGATGACCATGCCGCACGCATGTCGGCCGATGTGCATCTCCCAGTTGGCCCATCTGCGAGTGGCTGTGCACGTCAGGTTCTGTGCGTTGTGGTCCTTGTTTATTTTTTTGAAACCGTGTGGTCCTTGTTTATCACCACCAAATAATAAAGTTGCTATGAAGTTTCTAAATTCGTGTGACTAAGAGATGAATAAATAAGGCAGTGTTAGTTGGAAAATGTCAACAGTCACTCTCACTCTTAACTTGTTGCAACGTCATTTTCCTTTATTTATTTGTTTAATAATTACAACCGCAATTCCAATCACATCGGTACACATAATCAAGAATATGTATGTACCTGACATGGTGACCATCTACGGAGATGCCGCTCCCCTCCGGCTGCACTACCACGCCAGGCACAGTGGCCGCCCGTGAACGGTGGCCCGAGCTTGTCTGCCCGGTAGTCTGTCCCCTCCGCCTTGGGCACCGGCTCCACCACCCTATCCTTGTACCCGATGATGGCCACCTGGTCGAGGTCGACCACCAGCGCCACGCCATCGAGCGGCCGGGCAAAGACGTTTCGCCGTGGTTGTGGCATCACCATCCAGATGACGCACAAAACACTGGATCTTAGCCAGCCTTCCTCCGCCGTATGCCGGCTCGCTTTCACCGAACCATCCCATGGAGAAGAGCCCGCAGCCGACGTCGCTGGCGTTCAGCCTGCGCCGTCGTAAGGATTCCAGGAAGGGAGGGTACTGAGGCAACAGCGCAGTCGCGGCGGCCTGGTCCTCGGATGTGAGCATTGGGAAGCCGGGACCGTGGTGGATCCCATGCGAAACGATGGAGGGTGTGGAGGCATCAGTGACGTCGACGATGAACTCATGGGACTGGCCACCGACTCGAGCGATAACAAATGCACGACGGCAAAGAGTGGGGGACGAGGAGGTGGTGGCGGCGCCTGAGGCGTAGTAGGATATAACGTCTGGCTTATCAGGCTCATCAAGGCCGACGTAGTGGAACTGTAGTGGCCGGGCTGGTACCGCCGGTGAGGCTAGCACGGCTGCGCGGACAGCGGTGAGCTCCGAGGCAGCGAGTGGGTCGAGTGGGTGAGGGCGGGAAGAGCCAGAAGCTTTGGTGGCGGCAGAGAAGATGGCCAAGATGGACAGGATAGTGGGGAACATTTTGGCTGAGAAGGATGAAAAATAGGCCGTCATGTTTAACTTGTAGATATGAGATAAGATATATATAGGATGATTCTTCATTCCTTGTCTTGATGCACTCACTATGGCACCTCTCCATCTTTCAAAATCCGGCCTGTTACTTTTAATATAGAAAAGATCAGATAAGACATTAGGCGAAGATATGGTCAAAGAATCCCAAAAGCGAAAGGTCTTCATTCCTTGTCTTCATGCACACATCTTCTAGTGGAGAATAATAGCAACTGGACCTAGAGACGTGGCTATTTATCAAGATAGCATTTTTCTAGTCGGACAATACAAGCAATCGCCTTCATTGGCCACGAAAACCGGCCAGACACATATACATGTCACATTATATTATTCCTTCATTGTATCAAACTATACTCCAAAACACAGATTGACTATTCATAGTTTATGGATTACGGCCACAGATATGATTTTAAATTGTGTCTCTCCTACCTACTCTAGAAAAAGATGATTTTCAAGAACCGTGTACTCCCTATCTTATTCCGTGCTTGATAATTTTAATATGTTGCTAGACATTATATGGTAAAAAAATTAGTGTTTTGTTTCTCTCTCTCTCTCTCTCTGTCTCTCTCTCTCTCTCTCTCTCCCTCTCTCTCTCTCTCTCTCTCTCTCTCTTCCGTGGTAGTTGATGTATTTATGGTACAAATTGTATCAAAATCTTAGAAAGTATTTGGGTAAATTAGAAGGGCAACTACCAGCAGGCACTATAATTATGGTATTGCGTGCTTTCATCTAGGATTATTAGAATTTTGAATTTTGAAATTCTAAGGACTAGCTCAAAATATATGTTTGGGTACCCAAACAGTCTATATTTAGATTTTTTTTCCATCAGCTATATAGTTTAAGATCATGCCGAGCCCTTCAATCATGATACATGTTTATTTTTCATCTATTTTTGCGGCATTTATTTCTCGGTGATCTACATAACCAACTATCAGTAGAAAATGACTTCTAGAATCTTTTTTTTTGGTTGTTTTTTAAGTTTGGCTAGCCATATTGTATAGGCAAGACAGTAGTGTTCCTGGAAAGTTATATTTCCCAACCATTTCTGCCTGAAGCTAATCTGTGATCCAAGTGTCGCTACAAAGCTTCAACAGCATAAGCAGCCGGCCTGGCATCCTGAAGTCAAACTTCACGGCCGCCATGTCGTCCGAGCTACAATCCACATCAATTGAAAATGCCTAGCTCCTGCTGAATTTGCAGCGCTCCATTTGTCGTGGTAAATAGTGGTCGTCAAAGCGTCACCAGAAAAATTAGGGGACGCGCAAAAAATAAATGCAATGAAGCCCTACTAATCTGGTATCCATCGACGATGGCGAAGTCATGCTACTGATCTGCTGAATTATGGTATCCATCGACGATGGCGAAGTCATGCTACTGATCTGGCCATTAACAAAGGCCTACTAAAATAAATAGACGGCCCTGTGACTAACAAAAAACTACAGCAGCATATATATCAACATTTCTTGAGCTTCCTGACCCAATAAAAATAAGTGTAGATTTTCAAAGGATATTCTCGGCTGCCACCATTATCAGAGAATCCTGTCCAGCCCCATATGTTGAATTCGGCTAATCGCCAAAGTCTTGTACCTTAATTAGGAGATTGATCAATTATAAAGCCATAAGCTGTTGTTTCTCCTAAACATAGGACTCACATTTAGACTAAATTCTATTAGATGAATAATGATACCCTATGTATAAAGGAGCTTGATTCATGATCCTAATAAATAGAATATATGTTTCTAGTATTTTCATATTTAAGATTTAAGATCCTATGGTTGTGATCATACTTAATGACCTCTGGTCCGATTTAGGATCACAGTTTTGGCAACCTCATTCTTCTATAATATCACATAATTGGTTAAGGGCGAGATGTATGGTCAGAAAGGTAATCTCTGTAAACTTGCAGTGCAAAGAAGTAGCTGAAAATTCACTATATTGATACTGATGAATCAATAAGATCGCTACCATAAAGCTAAATTACCTCTCTTATACACATTAGATCAATGCTATTTTTTTCTCTAGCTGAATTTTCAAGGTTTTGCTATCTCTGATAGTATAGTTGGCTTAAATTATTTTGTCATTTTTATTTAACTGAATTACATTTAGGAAGATTATTCATTCTTGCATATATCTATAATGGAACACAAATAAATCAAACTGAATGATGCAAGCCTGATATAAAACTCTAAAAGTCTAAAAAAAACAACTGTCTGCAGCTAGATCAAATCGAATGATAAAAGCCTGTTACATCAACTAAATGACCTGGCATGGTTAAAAATCAGAATGTGGTGTCATGATATTTTGGTACAAATTTGACGAAAGCAAACTATGATAGGGGAGAAGAAGCAGATCAAATGCTGGATCCCTCTTATCCCCAACATCTGAAAACAATTTTTGTTCACAACTCCTGAGTCATTATTGCCTCTGGATAAAAAAAAAAATATAAACAT
This sequence comes from Hyparrhenia diplandra, assembly GCA_015847255.1. NCBI lineage: Eukaryota > Viridiplantae > Streptophyta > Magnoliopsida > Poales > Poaceae > Hyparrhenia > Hyparrhenia diplandra. Next base: position 107,449 of record JADLZK010004110.1, read on the forward strand.
GAAACAAGCATTTTTTTTTAACAGCTAGCAAGCAATTGAGTAGCTGCAATTCAGCACAAGTACAACCTGACCGCAGAAATGCGGTTGATCACATGAGAATAGTACAGGGGCAGAGAATCGCCACAAATGGCATTCATTTGGATGATGGAAGAGATAAATGGCCACAAAAATATGTCTTTGTTCTGCTATGAAGCCTTTGTCTTCAGAATTGGATATGGATTTCGAGGTATCAGTGCACAACAATAGATGGTGTGGCAGAAATAAGTATAGGGATGGGCCTTCCACGAAACGAAATGAGATGAACCATGAGCCTCTTTGGTAACACAAAAATAAAAGCATACATGGTCCAGTTTTGAAATACATGGAAGTTGGAACCAAGCAAAATAACCTTGGTCTTGTACTGAACGGAAACTACTTCATCTCCCAGTTTGTAAAGCTCAAAAGTATAAATTTCAGTTTAGAAAATAATTAAGCATATACAATGTTAAATATGTAAAGGATATGAAAATAGAGTGAACATGCTATATATGAGTCTTTGCCTTGACAAACTGAACTCCTATAATTACCAGCGTATAGGAATTAGGAAATAGTAAGATACACCTGACAAGGAAAAGCATATTTAAATAGTTTTGCGTACATTTAGCTACGAACCTTAATGGAAACTATTGTTATCAGCGGTGAGATATGGAAGAGAACACACCTACACAAGGAATACTAAATTTGTACCAGCGCTATGTAGCAACACCAATTGTTCACAACTATATATGACAAATATTTCATGAGTAAAACTACTTACATAAGAAAGAATGCACATTAGTGTGGCTGAACTGAGCTACTTAATGAGAACTGGTATGGTCTCAACACCTATTTACAAGAACGTAGGATTAAGTGCAAATATAATAGACTACTGCAGTTTAGTAAAATCAATCATAAAGGTATCCTATAATCAACCACTACTCTGAGCTACTCCTAGTTCACAAAAAATGCAGGCATACGAGTTGGGGCTGCACAAATGAGATGCTGAAATGAGGGATTCAATCTCATTCAGCAAGATGGATTAAGAGCGTGGAAAAATAAAGGGAAATTGAAGGGGAATAGAGAAATCACTTTCCTGTGTGCTCAGCTTCGCCAACTAATCCCTACACAGTTTCATCCACAGAAATCACTACTGCAAAAAGAATTGAGTCAGAGAGGAGACATTGGTGTTGATGTGAATATCAGGTGCTCAATCAATGCACATAAAGTTTAAACACTCCCTCCCAGACTTATATCCATAGGTTACACAGGTTGGTGTAGCAATAATCAAAGAAATTCCCCAAAATATATAATGATCAAAGAAACAAAATGGTGCATCTGAATTTCATAGAGATGAACTCACCAAGCTGGGAGAATGGTATTCTAGTAACTGTCCAAGAGGAAGCTTCGTTGGTCAGAAAGGATCAATACAAAAAACAACTAAAATCATGAGGTTACTCAATGATTATCATTTGCAGCTGCAAGTGTGATAATAGCAAGAAAAAAACTATTGCATGCTCGGGGCTTTTGAACCATCAGTTACAGACCATAAATAATATATAGGAGCTTCAAGGATACATAAGAAGATATTAGCAAGCTGCAAATTGAAATAAAGAGAACTGTCATCAACGGTGCCTTCTCTTCTTACACCAGTTTCATCTTGTTGCTCCCACTCTTTCTGAAGAGAAGAAAGAAATGCAGAGATTAAAAACAAGACTTCTCCCAACAATAACGATGAATCTTGGGCGAGGAAAGGGCTTCAAGCCAAAACCACAGGGATGAGAAAGAAATACAAAATCATGTGAGGCATTTCAACAAACATCACATGTGCAAGTGGAACACGCAAATCACTCCATTGAATCTGCTGTGAGCAACACCGACCAAGGTGTCAAGGAGTTCCATGCGGCGCCGGAGCTGATGCAGGTGCCGCGAGGGGTCGGATCGGCCACAGTGAACTTGTGGAAGCGACGGGCGTCGAGCCGGGCGACTGTAGAGCATGGCCTGCAGCGGGCTGGTGGCCATGAGCAGAACGGACTCAGAGGCGGCACGCGCACCGAGCGGCAGCCGGACCACGCCTTCGCAGCGTTGCCGCTGCCTCCTCCGCCGTGTCGCGCCCTCCACCGTCGCGGACACGAGTCGGAGCCATCGGCCGGCCCACGGGCGACACCGACGATGCGGCGGCCGATCCATGGGAACCCTAGGCATGGGATCCCCGACTTCTCCCTACTTGTCAGCGCCGCTGCCGACGCCTAGGGATTCTACCCGCTTCAAGGAGGAGCTGAGCCACACCTCGTGGCAGCAGGAGAGAGGAGGGCGGTGTCGTGAGGAGGCGGAGGATCCTGCTGCGTCTCGTCGGGGCAGTGCATGTCAATCTCCCCAGGATGATTGGATTGTTTCCAATTTTGCACCGGCGGTTTCCTTCTGAAGAGGCGTAGGGAGGAGGACAGCGGGGGGCGGGGCGGGGCGACGGTGGTTTCGTCGCACAGGCGGACCGATGGATCGTAGTGTTTTTTTACCACACGAAAAATGATCTCCCTTTTATCCTATTATTTTTAGTATAGAAGCGATCGGATAAGACATTAGGTGAAGATTCTCAATATGTGGCTATATATCAAGATAGCATTTTCATGTCAGACAAGTAATCGTCTTCACCGGTCTTGACTTCCAGTTGTGTCCAATGGTCGTTCTAGACAGTGAAATAAAAACCAGACATATACAAGTATGCTTGCTTTAAACTATATTACAAACCAGCGGAAATGAAATTCAACGCAGCCCCTTAGTAATCTGTGGTTCCTGTGGTCATCATAATTCCTATCTGCAAAAAGTAAAATAAACTTCTCTGACGAGTAGTTTGCACACAGGACCTGAGATATTTGTTAGTACGAGGCAGGGACATGATGCGGTTATGGTGAGTAGACAGGTCAGATGACATATGCCTGTCCTTGTTCGGAAGATGCAGTCAGGAAAATATAAAGCTGTAGATGGAAGCACTAGGAACACCACGATTTTCAGCATAGGAAGCTGCTGATGGATCATAAAGAAGGACCTTGGGGTCAACCAACCCCGATCGGATCGACCACATAGATTCGTCCTTTAACTCTCGAGCCTACTAGGTGCGGTAGTATGGAGGATTGTACTAGGGCCTGTGTAATGCATTGGCTTATTTATATGCACACCCACCTAACAATTGTTGGATGGATCGTCAAGAATGTGCTCCATAGAGCTATATATATACCATGACCATGTAACAAAGCGTGGAGCACAGATGAAGTCCATGGCAATATTGCAAAGATGGAGCTGTGATGAGGGAAAAAATAGGAGTTGGAGGCATTAGGAACAAAAAGGATGCTCAATTAACGAAGCCTAGGAGTAATCTGTGACACAATCGCAGAGGGATCTCGGTATATGGGCTAAGGTGCTCGTGGTATACAAATACATGGAAAGGCTAGCCCAGTGAAAGACTTCAGTCATGCAATCCTTATGACGCACACCTTGCTGCCACTTTGTAGCACTCAGCATCCTTTTGACACTGGAGGTGCTACGGTCCAGATGGTCACTTCACAAGCTTGGCGTGTGGAATAGTGGAAACAGCGCCAGTACTGCTAAATGCAACTCATCGTCCACAGTGTATTAGAGTTCAATTCATCATGGCAAAAAGTGTTTGGTGCCAATGGATGTGCAGGTTGTTGCTTACACTAAGCAGAACCAATATGGCCTTCATGGAGTAAGTACCAAACATTGTAGATCACTTTGCGTTGATATATTCTTCTGTCAGACTGTTGGGGAGGGCGACCCTCGCCAGCCCCGGCAGCCCCCGCAGGCCTGACTTCACGTTCGCATGTGCAGCAAGCTGTACTAGCCATAAATGAAACAGAAATGTATTAACAACCTTTGTTAAACCAGTTCACCTCAGCTTCTTTTAATAGCCCAGTTGCCCCGATTTGTTTTTCTCCCTTTCTGGCATTTTTTGGATGCTTTCAAAGTAAATACTTTACATTTGTAATTTGGTGTCATAAAGGGAACCATCAGAACACAACTACTTTACACGTCTGGATATATCACTTGGCCTTGAATGGTGGCCTGCTTTGCGTGCAGCTCAAATTACCATCGGGATTCCAGAGAACCCACCCTAATTTCCACATGTAGCATGAGAAAGCGCATGCAAGCAACCGTTGCTCATAATTCAGAACTTTGCATCATCTAGGTTTGATGGTAGGGTGCATGGTGGATACTAATCTAGGTTGTTGTACTCTCATGCCCAACTCATGCCATAGCAAAGCTCATGACCAATTAAGTTATGTTTGTTGTTTGGGCTTCGTAGGAGCTTTACAACCTCAACTTTTGAACCTGTCAAAACCCAAAATGCTCCAAAAGCCAAAAACCACTAAGGTTTTGGGCTTTTGGCCTCTAGAAGCTATTTGGGTTTTGAAAAATCTAAAACCTAGTACTCTAGAAGTGGCCAAGAGCACAAATTTACAAGGCTTAAGACACTAGGACTAACCTGACCAAAAAGATTAGCTATATAGGTGAGGATTATTACACCTTATGTGTTGTACGCCATCGTCAGTATTTCATTTTGCACGGCCAAGGACCAGTTTCCTGTAGTGAATGCAACACTTGAAGCGTGGAATTTCACGCAAAAAATGTTGCGGGTGGCTGACAAGTGTGGCCTCCCCTAGATGAGAGAAGAGATCTCTTAAAGATAATAGTTACATGCGATGAGATAAAGATAGATACATACACACATCTTCTTTCCTTCAAAAATATACTTATAAGATAAGACAATACTGACTTTAAGTCAAGATGTTCAATATGTGGCTATATATCTAGATAGCATCTTCATGTCAGACAAGTAATCGCCTTCACCGATCTTGACTTCCAGTTGTGTTCAAGGGTCATTCTAGACAGTGAAACAAAACCGTCCATATATATTTGCTCTTGCTTCAAACTATATTATAGACTAATCTGCGGTGCCTGTGGTCATCATAATTCTTATATCTGGAAAAAGTAAAATGAACTCCTCTGACCGAGAAGTTTGTGCACAGGATCCAAGATATTTGTTACAAGGCAGGGTCGACAAGACGCGGTCATGGTGGGTAGGACAGGTCAGATGACTTGTCCAACGTAATGCAATGCACGCTGGCCTCGTGTTTGTGTTCGAACAGAATGCCCGAAGCATATACTCTGCTTGAAGACAAACACATGCAATTCGATCTGACTGATATCTGGTAGACAAACACTACTCTCCCTCTCATCTGGCTTTTCTGATGCATCCCAATCGCACAGGATACCATAAAATAAAAGGAGCTAGTCTGGCAGGCGAAAGCTATACTTGACCTTCAGAACCAGTAACCAATAATGGAGTAAGTTGAAACGAACTCATGGTTCTAATGTGAAGACTCGCACCAGTGAGGCAGTCATATATATGTGGAGTGGGCGGTGCTGCTTCCGTATTAATTCTGCCTTCATTTGTGCCATACTGCCATGCACATGGCTCATTATGACAAATCACTTGAGCGAGGACAATTACGTAACAAAAATTTTGTTTTCAACAGATTCTTAATTCATTGAAGTGATGCTGTTGCAAACACATGGTTGATTTAGGTCGCATGTGTTTAGTTTTGTGATGTAGTGATTGTCAAGCGATCCAACATTCTCCTTCTATTTTCTTTTTATCTTTTCTTCTTCGGTTATGTTTCACCGGCACACGTGGAGTGTGTCGAAGACGATCTCTTGGTTCGTGTTGTGCGGGTGTTGAGCTCGGAGATGGTAGCTGACGGCGAGGTGAAGGGGCCAAGGAGGACGTGCCGGGCCGACGGACCGCAGAGGTGAAGGACGGACGTGAGGCTTGGACCGAGGGACCGGATCGCCCGGGTGGCTAGCCATGGAGGCTGACATCCGGGACATCGACGGATGCGAGGACGGGCGGGACCGTGTCGATCGGGTCAAGACGGCGGCGTGCGGGCGAGCGAGGAGCTCGGATGACTTGGCGACTTCGGGCGGTCAAGACGGGCGATGACACGCGTGTCGAGGAGGTTTGGTGGTTTGCCCTCAAAACCATCGGCGCTGGGTTTAGTGGTTTGGGCCTCAAAACCACAGGCGCGGGTTTTGGCGGGTTTGGGCCTCAAAACCGAAGTGTTCGACGGACGGAAGGACAAAGACGTGGCGGCATCGGGAGGTTGCGTGGAGGCAAGGCTACCGATGAGGAGGCGCGGTGGCCGTCGGACCGAAGATTACCCCAGTCGACCGAAATAGCCTTAGGGTTACAAAATCGACTCATGTATCTTAGGGGGTAGTTCGAGGCAGAGGGAATTGGGGCTATTTAGCGAGGCATACCCCTTCATCCTCCCTTGCCTCTCATTTTCACATTTTCTAGCTAGGGTTCGGACTACGGTGTGAGAGGTCCACCGATCTTGTATCGAATTCGTAGAGCAAGGGCTAGCTCTGAGTAGCCTGTCACATGGTGGCGTTTGGGATGATTGGATCGGTGTTCTTTGTTGATCTTGTGCTGTGATTTTTGTTCATCACTTGTCCTTCCCGAGTTCATCCTCTCCCCCTCTATTCTCTTCGCGATTTCTTCGATTTGGCACCGTTTGATCTCATTTTTCTTGCCTTGATTCGTGCTAGGGCGTGAGAGGATCATTTCCACCCAAGGGTTTGAGCTAATTCCTCACCAGCACGTAGATCGGGCGAGTTTTAGATCGAACGTGACTTTTGGTGTGTTCTTGGTGTGATCCGCGATTTTTCTTGATTCACTCCGTCAAACTCGAAATTTCCAAGGGGGAAATGGTCACCCACATGCCTAGATGCTATGGCTTGATTCTTGTGACTGAGGTTTCGATTTGATCGAGTTTGAGTCGATTTTGGGTGAATCGCGCTGCGGGGCGGCGGCTGTTCGAAATCTTTGTCTACGCACAGGGCGCGGACAGTCCGGCCTCCCTGGGCGGACAGTCCGGCCCTCGGGACTCAGCCAGTTCGAGCCCGAGGCCGAGTCAGTTTTGCCACGTTGGCAAGTGCGGACAGTCCGGCTCCCAGGCTCGGACAGTCCGGCTGCTCTGTGAAGTGAGTCCAAAACCGCTCGTTTTCTGTTTTCGACTAGCGGATAGTCCGGTCACCACACGGACGATCCCAAGTCATTTTTCTTGGGCAGTTCGCATCCGTCCCGAACTGTTGGTTTTAGGAGTTTTGGCCTGCGGACAGTCCGGCCATCTAAGCGGACAGTCCGCCACAGCAAATCCAGCGTACTGCGATTACGTTGTTTTTTACGTTTCGTTGCCTTGGACAGTCCGGCCAGAGCTCGTGGACAGTCCGCACCTGCATCGGGCGGACAGTCCGGGCTCTCGGCGCGCACAGTCCGAGCTCCCGTTTTTGGTGCTGTTTTTCCATCTCGTGTTGGTGTGGTCGTTTCGAGTTGGTTCGGTTGATCCGCTGTGACTCTAGAGCAATCTCTAGGTCATCCACCTTGCATCCAAGGTCGTGATCATACCGTGTGGTGTTTGTTTTGCTCGAGGGGTTGTGAGAGCTACACGTTCACTAATTCGAAAGAATTTAGTTGAGGCTCCTATTCACCCCCCTCACGGTCGCCTATTAGGTCCTTGACTGTTTGCTAAATCAAGTGATAAGGTGGATGACAATCTATATATTGACAGCTCTATGGGTACACATTTGCATTTTCTCTGTTGATTCTTCACGCTCACATGTGCAGGAAGCTCGCTACTAGCTACAAATGAAACAGAAATATATAAAGAACCTTTGCCAAACCAGTTCACCTCAGCTGCTTTTTAATAGCCCAATTTCCCTCATTTTTGGATGCTTTCAAAGTAAAACACTTTACACATGTAATTTGGTCTTAGAAAATGAACCATCAGAATGCAACTACAGGGCCAAAAGCTATTTGGTTTTTGAAAAATACAAAAGCTAGTATTCCAAAAGGGGCCAAAAGCTCACATTTACAGGGCCTAAGACGCGAGGACTAACCCGATAAAAAAATATTAGCTATATGGGCGAGGATTAGTATGCCTTATGTGTTGTACGCCACCTTTTTTTTTTTTTTTTTTTGAAACAAACGTCTTGATGCTTGTGGCCCTAGAGAATTGATGTAGAACGTAGTCCTGTGTGCCATGACATCCTGTGGCAGAGGATGACACTGCATGAAAACTACATGTTGACATGTAAGTCTATTTTCAGACATAGTACAGGCAAAACCATTAACATACCGATATCTTATCTGAATATATAGAGATTAATGAAGTTACAATAGATAGTTTGTCAGCAACAAATAGCCATGGAAGATTCCAACAAAGGGGATATTTTGTGCTTTAGATATTGTTTTTGTTCTAGTTTATTTGTTATTAGCTTTTGAACGTACATAACAGATGTATCCTCGACTCCTAATTGTAGATCATTTTGGCCTGGATCAATCCGTAAGACAAGACAACTGGCTGGGCTGCACTGTGGTTGGAGAACTGGTGGGCAGCCAAATTCACAGAAACCCAGTGCGGTTCTATCTGTGCATGCATGATTCAGCTGGACCAAGGTTGATAAATCAATCAAAATTAAGGTAGGTGACAGCCTACACGTAAGAACCCACCACACAACCCGTTGGCTAGAGACACAACATGTAGAGTGTAAACATTTGTGTTCCCCGGTGATTCACATTCTCATACATATTGTGCATCGAGTTTTCTTCTATGATACTCTTGATGAGCAAAGTATTATATGTCGGCGGAAGTGCATAGAGGACCAAAGAATGATGCATTGCAGCTCAACTCATGGCTTTAAATAGCCCTGCTTCCTCTTTTTTGACAACCGGTGGCCCAGATTAGTTGAAGTAGCAATCTGCGATGAGAAAACTGTGGCACAGGTGGTGTACGGAACATCAAGGGATGGGGGTGGCTGTGGTTCTCTTTGTGATGATGGCTAGCTCTGGCAGGTGCCAAATCCTGCTCTTAGCTAGGTTGCTCCACCTATCGCAGCTCGGCCATCAATTGTTGTGTGTCATGTGGATTTGGATTGCACTGCAAAATCCTTCCTGACAGAGAAACGCCCCTCTTTCGCTGATATGGCCTTTCCGATGCATCCCAGTCTCATATTATTACCATCTAAATAAATGCTCTAGCATGTGAGGAAGGGTTATACATGGCCTTCAACAATCAGAACTCACTATGAAAAAGTTCAAAGGAGTCCATGGTTCTAGTGCCAATGAGACTCATGGTTTTAGGGAGGGTTGTATATGGTTTTGTGGGCAGCTCTACTTGTATATAATGGTTGTGGGCAGTGTATACTATATATGCACATTGCCATTATGGCAGATCGAGGCTCCTAAAGACACATGGTGGCTCCAGAGCAGAATGTGTTCCATGTTCATCTATTTTATTACGGTTCATTGGTGTATCCTTTCCATGTGTTGAATGACCACTACCACAGTACCACGATAGAACAATTAATAGTAAAATGATTTCTTTTACACATGGTGTTGGGACATGGTCCCGGCAGCGAGCGGAGGTAACCAAGGTCATACAGACATCCTAAACAAAAATCGTGTGCTAAGGTATTGCTTGCAGGTACAGACGCAGCACCCTGGTTCGAAGAAGTGCAGCACAACATCTCCGCCAAACCTCCGCCTAAAACCTCCGGCCGTCTCCCTCCTAGGAGACCTTGTGGAGGTCTCGGCAAGGAGCAGAGATCATCTCAGTGAAGGCGAATAGATCTAGAGAAGGTTTTCGCCCTACACCGAGATCATCTCGGTGAAGGCGAATAGATCTAGAGAAGGTTTCGCCTACACCCGAGATCATCTCGGTGAGGAACACAAGATCCGTAGGAGGTTTAGCCTGCGCCCGAGATGCGTGGAGGGCATGGTATTGACGCTGGTGGTGACCGCCATGGCTGCTGGCATCATCCTGATGGCACTCATACCAGCTGGGGGCATAGGTTGGCAGATCGCCGGGCGACAACAACCTGTTCTCCACTGGCGAAGCCAACGATCCAGGTCAGCCATCCGTGCTGAAGACCGTAGATGCCAGTCCATTGGGCGTTGATGATTGCGGGCGCCGCGGCGAAATCAACTACTCCAGCGTCATTGGCGAGGGCGCCGTTGATGGTAGCTTTGCCGAGTGTCACACCCAGCAAAGATTTTTTAGTTTTTTAAAAAAATCCTTTGTCGAGTGCAACACTCGGCCGAGAAATTTTCTTTTTGTTTCTTTGAAGTTTCTTTACCAAGTGTTGCTCTTGGCAACGATTTTTCTTTTCTTTTGGGAAAATTTTGTTGACTGTCGGGGCTAGGAAATGGGCAAAGCCTCCTGCCTTGCCGAGTGTCATGGACAGGGCAGTTTGTAAAGCTGGAGCCTTTGCTGAGAGCCATGGTCCTGGCACTTTCGGCAAAGCTGCGAAAATGGATTTCCCAGCCCCATTTACCTAGTTGTCGGTTGCCATGAACATTGCACTCAGCAAAGGGTCCCCGGCAAAGCTTTGCTTAGCCCCATGTTCCCACATTTGCCGAGCGCCATACTGTCTTTGCTAAGTGCCCAATATTTGGCACTCGGCCAAGACTTCGGCACTCGGCAACATGCCTGTTTCCAGTAGTGACACAAGGTGAAAAGTGATTAGAGCATTTAGTTTTCCCAGCTGTTCTCATCCATAGTTGTCTACACTGGGATTGCATTAATTGGCATTTAACCTAGAGCCATATCATCATGGAAGATAATTGATAGGATTTTGGGATCTAGACATGAGTAATTTTGAAGAATTTGGGATTCCAGAGAAAGAACAGTTAGGATAGCAGGGAGAATAGCAAGAACGAACAAATTACTTAGCAGGTCAGCCAGTGCAGATGCCAGAGTCGTTGGACCTGAATCCACTAGTTCCGCTAGCTCAAGAAGTTTCATCATCTAGTTAATGAAGTTCGAGTGACCTGAGTTCTTAGCACCTCACCAATGTCTCTTCTCTCGTATGGCTTTTCCAATGCATCCCATTCTCATATAAACTAGAATCTACAAAAACTATAAATTGAATGCTTAAAAAACTAATTAAACGTACATGGCCTTATATTGACAACCAGCAGCATGGATGATGTAAAAAGGACTTCATGGCAGGGGCTTGTGCCATGAGGTAGTTATATATATATGTTCTGGGCACCATATGGGTACGTATTCTGGCTTCTCACTACTGTACCATGCGCATGACCAGTATGACACACTGTGGCTGCTAAAAGGCTGGAAGATAATTAACTTTCAGATACTTTGTTTGCAATAAACATTAGAATTTATTGTTGCAGTAGCCATGGCGTTTTTCGGTACACAGTTTTCTGGCATCTTAAAAAACAGTTGCAAGGATTATTGATCATACCATGTAAATCATTTACCATGAAATGTGGACATTAAAACTAATTTTATGCCATAACCAAAATATTACAAGGCACACTGGCATTCTATTCGCATACTAGTGCGCATTTCACTTAATCCTACTCCGTTCCAAATCATAAGTCGCTTTGAATTTTTTCATGCATCGATTTTGCTATGTATCTAGATATACATTATGTCAACATTGATAGCAAATTCGATGTACCAAAATAGTCAGAGTGACTTATACTTTGGAACCGAGGGAGCATAAGACAACACGTAAAATTAAAATAAAAGATCACATTAGCTAGGGACCCTGCTTCTTATATCTGGATTGTTAGAAGATGCACCTGGATGGTGATGGACATGGCGATGGACAGGACAATGCATTGAGTTGGTTGAGTCCAAGGAGGGTGTTAGTCCTGTGGGTGTCCAGCACCCCTTCCAATCCCAGAATTTCTTAAAGGCTAGCAAAATTCGAACCTATAGGCACTTCCTTCCAGCCGAGGCATCATCGCACATGCAGAGGGCGGTTGTGGTTGCTTCTGCGAGACGCCCGCCTGCCTTGCGAATCGCGAGCAGAGTCCGAGCCATGCCACAATGTGAGACGCCAGTAAAGCCGCGCCGCGTACCCCTACTGCCAAACTACCGTCCCAGCTCTGCCGCCCCGCTTGGCAGTCTCCACCGAGCCGAAGCGTCTGACTCGCTGAGCACCCCCTGCTCTGACTGCTGCCAACGGTCCATGTTCTTCCCTGCTTTTCCTATTGGCCATCGTCCATCGCTGCCCCCCGCCGACTGCCGATCAGTGTTTTTGTTTATCCTCATGTTCATTCTCACTCAAATTATTTTCCTATTGTTAAATTCACGTTGCAGCCTAAAAAGATTTGAGGTAGAATCTAAAACCGCACGCGAAGACATTGTTAGCCACGGCGCAACTGACTCCGTTGCCAAGAGAAGGCTAGTGATTATATCCCACGAAGTCTGTGTTCTTGAATCTCAGTTTGTTTTATATTCTGCGTCATGATACCGATAATGCACAGTACTGGTGACATGTCCATCGAATTGCTATAGAGAGCACTCGCAGGATGGATTGAACAGAATGCCTGGAGCTATTGAATCTCCTTGTAGACAAACACTGGTCTTCCTCTCATCTGGCATTTCTGATGCATCCCAATCTCACACAATACCATAAAATAAATAAAAAGAACTATTATAGCAGGCGACAAGCTATACCTGACCTTCAGAACCGGTAACCAATAACGAAGCAAGTTGTTGAAAGGAACTCATGTTTCTAATGCTGAGGCTCGCAACAGTGAGGCAGTCGTATATATGTGGGTTGTGCATCCGTACTAACACTGCCTTCATGAACTATGCACAAGACTCTTTATGACGGATGGTTGTTGCTAAATCAAGTAAGGTGGGTGACAGTCTATACATTGACAGCTCTATGGGTACACATTTGTACTCTCTGTTGTTCCACATTAGTTTTTCTCCTTTCAAGCATTTTTTGGATGCTTTCAAAGTAAATAGTTTACACATGTAATTTGGTCATGTACAGGGAACCACCAGAATGCAAGAACTTTACATGTCTGGATCACAAGGAAATGAATGGTGGCCTTTTCTGTGTGCAGCTGAAATTACCAACGGGATGCAAGCAACCGTTTCCCATAATACAAAAACTTAAAAATTGAAATAAAGGAAACAGAGCTGCACAAGCACACAAATTTGTTTCCTAGCTAGTTGTGCAGCCTTGATCGTCCTTTGCATCATCTTGCCACACCAGCATGATGGTATCGTGCACACTGCATATGCAAATCTAGGTTGTGGTACTCTCATGGCCAACTCGTGCCACACCAAAGCTCACGACAAATTAAGGCACCTGCTTGTTTGGGCTTCCTAGTAGCTTTAGCATCTCAACTTTTGAACTTGTCAAAAGCCAAAAAGCTCCGAAAGCCAATAGCGGCACTATGGCGCTATTAGGGTTTACCAGCGCATAAGCGTGAAATAGCGCCAATAGTGTCACGGCACTTGCTTTGGGCCGCTATAGTGTGAAATAACGCGCTATTTTTTCTTGTCAAAACCCAATAATGTTTTTGGGCTTTTGGCTTCTAGAATCAATTTTACTTTTGAAAAATCCAAAAGGGTGCACTCCAAAAGCGGCCAAAAGTTCAAATTTACAAGGCCTACGACACTAGGAGCAACCCAACCAAAAAAAAAAGGATTATTACACCTTATGTTTTGTTCTACTGTCAGTAGTATTTAATGTGGGACTAAACCTATTGCAATATTTGATGCTTGTGGCTCTAGCGTATTGATGTAGAGCGTAGTCCTGTCAGCGGTGACTTGTGCCAGAGTATGAGACTACATGAATATTACCACTACACCACAGCCCAACTTGCGGCCCGACCAAGGGTCGGTAAAAGTCTCACAATAGCGTTGGACGGTCGGTCACTACATATTAGTGACATACGGTCGGCCGCTATATCTTTTTTTCTCGTTGGGTGGTCGGACGGTATTTTTATTTCTCGCCTGCCGATAGACGGTCGGTCGTTAAATCGTATTTCTGCGTCGCCGGGTCGGGTCGGTATATTGATTCAGCATGGGCGCCCAGGGTCGACCGCTCCGCAAAAAAATTAGCATCGCACTTGTTGGCGCCGCTCTATCTATTTTTGGCGCCTAAAATTTAGTAGACCCCACTTGTCGGCTAATAATAGTAAAGCAAACCCTATCCATTCTTTCCTCCCCCCGCCGCCACGGGGCCGAGTTCACACGGCTAAAAATCCCCCCAGCGCCCCCCGTTCGCTCCCTCACCGCATGGCGCTCCCCCTGTGCTCCCCAACCCCGACGGCTTCCCGGCGCGCCCCAACGCCGGATCGGATCCAAATCGTGGCGGCTCCCGTGTGCTCCCACCGCGGCTTCCCGGGCCCGCACCCAACGCCGGACGGATCCACATCGAGGCGGCCCCCGCGCCGCCCGACAACCCTAGCGGCTCAACAGCCCGGCGCCTCCCGGGTGCTCCCCCACCCCGCAGCTTCCCGGCGCGCGCCCACAACGAGGCGGCCACCCCGCGCCCCCACACCCCGGCGGCCCCTCGGGTGTCCTGCTGCCCCCCATCCAAAGAGCATACGAATCGTGCCCGTCCCCGGCGCCCTCCATCCAAATCCAGCTTGTTCCTTTCGTCTCCACCGACCACGTAAGTCATTGCCTCCCATTTCATTCATCTTTGACAATGGTCAAGCCCCCTCGTGGTGTTTCCTTTGCTCTCTCTTCAATCGTTTCGATGAAATGCTCGAAGAGCACTGATTATTGATTTTGCATTGTCCCGTAGTTATGTTTACATAATCACGTTGTTACCCTTCCACAAACTCACCGCTGGTCTAATTTATCATTTGATTCGAGTGATTGAAGCAATAGTGTTTTTAGTCATTGTTGCTCAAGTGGTTCTTTTCTTCCTATTTTGTAACAGTTGGGACTTCTCCAAAGCACAGGACATTACATGAGGGAGTAGGAGTTGTGAGGTGGTGTTGTGCTGAAGGCAGGAACAGATCTGGGAGGTTTCATCCCGCGGAACCGGGAGTCAAGATCCGGTGTTCTCGTGAACATTGTGCAAGTCATTGTTGTGTGCTGGGCTGTGGACCTAGAGGAAGTCATCGTGTTTGTGGATTTAAATCAAGAGGAACAGGTGATGCTCTCTCCCCTTCTCTGGTCTGCATGTGTGTTTACTTTTTATTCTAAGAGCAATTAATTTGTGGTGCCCAAGTTTCATTAATGGATTATATAATTTGACAGCTTGTTGTTCTCCCCATCGTAGCGATTAATGGAGAAGTCTTGGATTGATGATGATGCTAGGTAAAAAATAATAGCTTCATAAATAGTGAAAGCGCTATATGTGGCTATATAAATTGGCTTTTAACACACAAGTTTCATGTAGGCACGGCAAGTCATTTTTGCAAGGAGTGAACAATTTCTTAGATTTTTCATTTAGTAACTCAGCTGTTGGTAGAAAGATATTATGCCTATGTAGACAGTATGGCCATTGCATGACCTAAGTGCAAATGTGACTGGATATTGTAAATGGGGTGGTTCCTCCAGCTAGACCCGACATAGACGGTAAGTTTTTTTTTAATTGGTGTTGCTGCTACAATTATTCTATTGATCTTTTTACTAGTCCTTTGTATAGAACTAATTGTATGGGTCCTTTTTCAGGAAAGCAAATGGCAAGCGGAAGAGGGAACAATAAGGATCCTCCCCTTACCGAGTGTGAGCTGCAAAGGAATCGAAAAAGATTGCACTCGCTCCAAGTGAAGCTGAATTCCTTAAACATTCCTACTCTAGCTGATCCTAAACCACAAGCTAAGAAAAGAGCAAGGGTAATCTCTTATAAACTGTGTCATTTCAATGTCTTTGCTTATTTAATAAAAACTATTGACTTAAATCATGCTTCTTCTTGTAGAGAACTCCTACTACCAATGTTGGAGAAACCCATGATCATAATTTGCCTCAAGGACTCAAACAAACCATACGGTGGATCGTGAATGAACAAATTGAAGAACAAGATTTGGATTGTGAACAAATTGAAGAAGATTTAGAATATGAACCAATTGGAGATTTCTTAGGTGATAATGAAGGTGAACCCATGATCATAATACCCCTCCTCGTTTATTGTAGCCTAAAATACTTTGCCTTTGTGCTTGCTTCTAATTTTCCAAGTTATGTATACCAGGTTTTTATAGCAATTATACGTAAGAAGAGGAAAGGAAGAAGTATCACTCAACCGAAGGACATCTTTGAAAGGCCACCTGGCTTGCCTAAAATCAAAGTTGAAGTCAATGATCTTGGTCACCTGTTGGAGACAACTATAGGAAGTTTTCTAGTGCTCTTGGGGTCCAAGTGAGAAAGACAATATCGTTGCTTATCCGCACTGGAGGAAAATTGATATTGACAAAAAAGATGGTCTGTATGGTTGGGTCTTAAAGGTATGTCTTAGCTTTGTCCCTGTTTGGTACTGGGTATCAAGTATGCTGAAATATGAGCTGGCTGCACATTAAATTGTTATTACTGTAAGTTCTATTTGCTATTGGGTTGCTAAAATCTAAGTACTCGATCGTTTTCTATTTCCCATGTCTCATTAGGACACCTATGATATTGATGATGAAGTCGTGCCCTGGTTTTGGGGTCTTTGCTGCAAAAATGGAAGGATTTTAAATCAACCTTAAAGAAGCACTATTTTGAGAGCTTAATTAATGAACAGAAATAAGGAAAACATATGCTGAAAGGGTGAATGATGATGATTGGGATACACTAAAAGATTATTGGGCATCCGAAGAATCTGCAAATAAGTACATCAAATATATGAAATCAACTATGATTTTGTAGAATTTAATATTTTTTGTCATAGGCGCAAGACAATACAAGCCAAAGCCAACCGTGCAAAGTTGACCATACATCATACATCGTGCAGCAGGAGCTTTGCTCAAACAGCCATAAAATGGTATGTCAGGCTATATTTTAGTTCTATTTAATACACTATGTGCTGCATTTTTTTTTAGTAATGAGTGAAACACGTTTAGGGACTTGAACTAGGGCGCCCCTGCTCGAAGGGATGAGCTGTATGTCGAAACACATAAGACACACAATGGAGTTCCATTACAGACTGTAGAAGAAATCATTGTAAGTTTTTTCTTCAACAACTATTACCGCAACTTGAAAATCTAGTATTAACATTGATACTCCATATATTTAGAATAAACTGAAGTCCATTATTGAGGAACATCCTGAGTTGACACAAAAACAATACAAGAAGGTGATGTATTTGCTCGCCGCTTGTGGAGAGAAGGAGCCAAAAGGACGTGTCGTGTTTTGGGTCTAGGTCCAACTCCCCAAAGTGTTGGTACCCTAGGGGTGAAGTGTTACACGCCCACAAGGATTCAATTTGAAGTGATTGCCCGTGAGAAAAGCGTAAGCTGAGCAAGCAGCTCTACGACAACAAATAGTGGAGCTAGAATGTAAAACCGTTGGAGGAAAGGTTGGCGCATGACAGGTCAAATGTGGAAAACATCTCACAGAATGGCTCTAATTCACGACATCACATGGTAAATCATTTCTACCTTTTCTAATTCATGGCTAATAACTATAATTCATGGCTATCACATGCTACATAAATCTGACCTATAATCCATTTTGTATGTTTGTAGAGCCCAAGGTCTGAGAATGATGGTGATGAGACAAATCATGAAGATGATGATACATATGCAGAACATTCTAATGAGTGTGAATACACGCCTATGCGTAGAGATGCTACAGCCCACCTAGTCCAAAGAACGCCCCTCGGTCCAGCCCCATGAGTGCACCTCCATTTGTGCAGCCCCGTCCATTCATCCCTACTAGTGGAGCCCCATCGAACAACCTCCTCATTGTCAGTCCAACCTTGTTCAAGTAGGCACATCAGCCCAGCAGCCCCCTCAGTCCACCATGAGAGCTCCTCCATTTGTGCAGCCCTGTCCTGATATCTCTACTAGTGCAGCCCCATCAGTACGAGCCATATTAGCCCAGCAGCACCCTCAATCCACCATGAGAGCTGCTCCATTTGTGCAGCCGCCCTCTCCCGACATCTCTACTAGTGCAACCCCATCAAGCACAACCTGCTCGCCGTCAACCCAGCCATGTTCATGTCCAGCAGCCCCAGCCTTGTCCAGGCATTGATAAAAGGAATGGTGATACTAATCGTTTCTCACATGACGAATATGTAAGTTCTCATTCATCCTACAAGTTTTTGCTTCTAGTTTAATGGTGTTTTTATTTAGTTGATACACTTCTCATACATCCATCATTTGCTTCAGATTGGCCGAGAAGTTATACTTTATCCAAACATGAAGTCTCGATCAACCTCGGGCCAAGGGAACTGTTATTTCAACTAATCCTAGCAGAGTGCTAGCAGGGCAGGCACTTGGAAGGCAATTTGGTGAAGTTGATGTTAAGATTGTGATGAAAAGAGATGCGGTGTTGCCTCGCCCTTATGACGGTGTTGAAAAGATGGCCGATGCAAGGGACCTGACTATTGCATGGCCATATAATTGGGTAATAAACAACACCTTTTCTTGTTTCTTTTCATATGTGATGAGTGACAAGATTCTCAACTAGTGATGTTTCTAACAGATGAAACTTTGCAAGACATCTAAAGCCCCCATAACACAGGTATGCAATTCTGAATTTCTCAATCCCGACAGTTTAATACATGTCTTAGCTAGCCAACTACCTATTTCTTCTGTGTCTTAGCAGTCAGTTTCTTGTCTCCACTGGCTACCTAGGGCCATGGTAATTGGACACCATTGAGCTTCACATGTTTTAGCTGGATGCATACATAGACATACTCCCCAGTAATATTCACGAATTTTTGGGTGTGCCTTGTGGAAAACTTGGATCCTCCCCTGCATACTACCCTGTTCAGGGACTATTTTGTTTTATTTTTTATATGATGTATTTGTAAACTTCAGGTGCGTTCATTTAGACAAGCAGCTGTGAGCATGAACTAATTCAACGATTGGTCCACCATTGTTATCTACACTTTTAATACATGTTTTACTCATTTACATATCAAGATGCTTTTGCTGTCCGAGATGAATCCACTGAATCAACTTTCATTGTATGCAGTCCGAAGTGAACTTCCTCCGGATGCTTTTGCATCCCAATCTGGTGAGGCTGCAGGGGTACTACTGGGAGGACAAAAAGCTCCCGCTGGTGTAGGAGTCCATGGCAACCGCAGGCAGCTTAGAGAACCATCTCTTGCGAAATGAGCCACACAGTAAGTAAATTCCTATTGCACTATTCCTATTGCAATCTTTTATACAAGACATGGCACGGTTCTGACTCATCTGAGATGCAATCTTTATTTTCAGGTGGGAGGTAATGGCTAGAGGTAGCTTGATGCATGTAGGAAGCAGTTGGATCGAAGTGCGCATGGTCGGTGTATTATTTTGGACATCTTAACTAGAGGCGAATGCTTTTGTTAAGACTTGCTAGTGATGAGTTATTTTTTGTAATGAGTGCAAGCAAACCGTATGAAATGTGAGCTGTGCAACCGGTGCAACATCTTAGAGCTTGATAGCCAAACCGCATGCTGCCTTGATGTAATTTGTTTATGCAAGATTTGTGGAAAATTAATGACACAAGACAAATGGTTATGGCTATAATATATATATAAGTGTTAGCTATGATATCATTGATGTGCTTTCTTGTCATGCCTGTATTGTTTGAAATGGAAATGTTAATTGTATGACTTGATTCTGAGATTAGTGCATAAACAAATGATATTATATGTTGTTATTCCTTGGTAATCATAGTGGCTGATGGTTGGTCGCTACATAATATTTAGTGTCCAACCAATGGTCGCTATAGCTGTGTAAATAGCGTTGAACGGTTGGTCGCTATATCTTTCATGTTCTGTCGGACGGTCGGTCGCTATAGGTAAGGTCGGACGCTATAACTTATAGCGACGCCTTTTATTGCGACCGTTCAAGTTGGACGCTATATGTCTATAGCGACCGAACCGTAGGTCGCTATATTGACTTATAGCGACCATCAGTAGGTCGCTATAGATGGGCTGTGGTGTAGTGTACATTGACATGTAAGTCTTTTTTTGAGACATATATAGTACAGACAAAAACACTAACGTACACACATATCCTATCCGAATATATATATATATATATATACAACTCCAAGACAATGAGCTGATTAATCTGAGTCAAGATTAGCGAAGTTGCAATAGATAGTTTGATAGCAAAGAGCCATAAAGGATACCAACAAAGGGAAGCTTTTGTGCTTTAGATATTGTTTTTGTTCTTGTTTATTTGTTACTAGCTTTTGAACGTACATCATAGATGTATCCTCCACTCCAAATTGTAAGTCATTTTTCCCTGGATTAATCCGTAACACAAGACTACCCGGCTGGTGTGCACTACGGTTGATGAACTGGTGGTCAGCCAAGTTCCCACTAACTCAGTATTTGCTTGTATTTGTGCATGCATCATTCAGGTGGACCATGTGGTTGATATATCAATGAAAATTAAGATAGGTGATAACCTATACGTTACAACCCACCAACAACGAGGTTCCTGATGAGTGGAAACACTAATGGGGAAGTGCATAGAGAACCATATTTTGCAGCTCGCCTCATGGCACCAGGTGTACGTCTTCTCCTAGAAAAATCAAACGAAAATAAAGACAACTTAGTAATAAATCTGGAAAATGTTAGCTGCGTTGACGTTAATTCACAATATAAAAAGACTATCCAACATTTAATTTCTATTGATATAGGAAGCAAAACAGAGTAAGTATAACGCATCAACAAAAGCTAAGGCAGTTAACAAGTAAATCTAACTTCAGGTGTGCCATCTCTAGCTATATATTTCGACATATTTCCTCAGAACAAATGTAGATATAAAGACCCATATATGCTTCACACGTTTCACATAACAAGTTTCCCAGGTCTCTGGTTTGAGAGCTACATTGATAATTAACGTGGGAAATTTTGGCGTGGCTACCGGGCTGTGCAGTGCTACAGTAAGCAAGCAGCTTGCTGTTTGCCATTTCTTAATGCTGGATCAAGTCCGTGGTAATTAACATTGGCGTGGTGCTGACCCGTGTTTGCCATTTCTCCACTGGAGAATTAGTCCCAGACCATTATGCTAGCACTGAACATTGGCGTGGTGCTGTCTTTCCCTGTTCCTCTTTATTGTAACTTTGTCTTAGGTCCATTCCCCAACCTCCCCTCCCAACTCCTCATGCTTTGTAAGTAGGGAGCGTATCCTATGCACACCAACCTTGTATGCAAACGTGCACACTAGCGATCTGGGCGCTTGATTCTCCATCCAAAGGCTAGCAGCGTGAGCGACCTTTTTTTCATTTACACGCCCGCACGCCGCTGCAATCTTGCACGAACCCCTGCGCGCGTCCTGGCGCACCAACACCCGCGCCCGGCACATCGCTTCGGGCCGGCGGCGTTCCTCCCATCGAACAGGCCAGATCCGGGCGCAACGAGGAAGGCGCGGTGTCGGCTCTGCGCGAGGACGGTGGACGGGCGGACCCCTCACCCTCTACGCCCGAGGGCGTCGTGGTGCCGCACCCTCCGCGAGCAGCTTCGGCGCGACCCGCGCCCCTCCCTGTGCAGCGGTGGATCCGCCCCTCTCGGCCACGGCGACGGTGATCCAATCCTCCCGGCGGCTCCCTCCCTCACCGACTTGGGCACGAACGCGGGGCGGTGCTGACTAAGGATTTTGCGCGCATGCTGGCCCTGGGCGGTGCTGACCAGGATGTGCGCACTGAACATTCCACGTCCCTGCCTGCAGGTTACCCTCCACCGCATCCAGGTGTTCGGTACTTCTGAATGTTCAGTGCTTCTGTCTGAATGTTCAGTGCTTCTGAATGTACATTCCTCATTGCTGAGTATGGCCTGTTGTATGCCAATGTAAATTGTCTCTTCTGTGTATTGGCAATGAAAATTCTATGGAGAACGGATCAAAAATGTTTGTACATTATCTGTTTGGCAATGACAATTCTGTGTTTGGCAATGACAATGTCTGTGCATTCTTGTGCAATGACACAATCAAGTTTATTTTGAATTATCTGCATGCAAGTTTTCATTGCTGGAAAACTTGGAAGGTGCATTCAGAGGAAAAACTAGAGAGCGCTGGTGAGGTAATTTCTTTATTCTGCACTCTGTATTTTTGATCGTATGGATGCCTGGCTCAGAAATAAGGATGAGCTAACTCACGTTCAGCACTCTCGGTCTCGTCGTTGAAGTATAGGTTGGCCTTCCATCTTTCATAGCCTGTTGGAGTTGCTCACTCGAATTTCAGATCAAAGATCATGTATTAATTAATGCTGAATTTCAGAGGGTTTGGTGTTCAGTGAAGACAGTAAAGTTGCTGCGAATATAGGCTGAGCCAAGTGCCAGATTGTCTGACATCGTTGTTTGATGGGCATCTGATCGTGGCCAATGAGGGAAAACACAGATTCATTTGGATTCTTTGATTCGAAAAATAAATCACACAGGAAATATATTAGCAAAGCAACAAAACAGTGCATGCTCCAAGTCCGCCTCGCGTGATGACGACCAGGTCGGCCTCGCAAGGGCGCCCAGGCTTTGGCGTGATGACGACCAGGTCCGCCGCAGGGACGTCGATGCGAACTGGATCCGAGGCCGACGTGCCCTAGCCTTGCGGGCGGCGGCGCGCGGGAACCTCGCGAGGGCGGCGGCGGTCTGGCCTGTTCGATGGGGGAGGAACGCCGACGCCGCCCGGCGATGTGCCGGGCGCTGGTGCTGGTGCGCCAGGGACGCGCAGGGGGTTCGCGGCAAGATTGCGCGCGCGCGGGCGTGTAAATGAAAAGGGCGTGCTCACGCTGCTAGCCTTTGGATGGAGAATCAAGCGCCCAGATCGCTAGTGTGCACGTTTGCATACAAGGTTGGTGTGCATAGGATACGCTCCCTTGTAAGTATTCTCCTCTACTGTAATATAAATTTGATCTGCGTGGGGATGTCCCCAACGGTCTTTTTGCATAAAAAATAACAGAATGCCCAAATCTGTCGACCCCTATGTCATGCAAACACCGCTCTTCGTATCATCTGTCTTTTTCTGATGCATCCCAATCTCGTAGATTACCAAGGAATAATTCTAGTATGTGAGATCTATACGTGGTCTTGACAAACAACAATGAAGTAGTAAAATGGATTTCAAGTTTTTAGTCCGCGAGGCTCGCACTAGTGAGACATGTATCATCGCACTAGTGAGACACCTAGCATATATGTGGCTCTGGGGGCTGGTGTGCATCCGTATTCTGCCTGCCTTCATTGTGTAATGGATTGCATTATTTGCCAATCAACAACAAGGTCCATAGCAGTAAATCCATAATGCAAAACAAATACTCCTCTTGAACTCTTCGGGACAGTAGCTTACCCCAAGCTTTCTCACAACTGTCCTTAAGAACCATTTGGACACTGACGTATTAAGAAAAAAAACTGCAGTTTTAGCAATACTATGTTTACAAAAAGTTTTTTTTCTGCATCCAAATATTCTATGGTTCTTTATATGGTATTTTACAAAACCGTGGTATCTTTCTAAAACTCCAAAATACTTTGTTTTCAGCCCCCAAGGCTAGCGCTAACGATAATGGGTCCCTTGTGCTTGCCCTGTTGCCACACTGGAGTGCCCTCATTTCTCCCAGGTCGCTCCCAGCACGTTGCTGGCTTGCTGCGACCATGCATGTAGTCATGGCAGTGCATTGCAGCTCAGCACTGCCAGCTCTGCAGCGCGGTGTCGAAGGGATCTGGAACCATCGTGCAGATGGACGTGGAGAGAGCAGCAACGTGCCTGAAGTGGACGACGGGCAGCACGTAGTCCTTGCATCAGAGGTAGTGTGGCACCATCGTGCAGCTACACGCCATCACGCATGGAGGTCGTACAATTTGATTGGATTTCCTTTTCTGATGCATCCCAATCCCAATTTCATATTACAGTGACTTCACTTGGGTACTAGTGCTAGGCCTCATTGCAGAGTGAGGTGGTTTTGAAAGATTGGTCAAAGACATGCTTCACCCAAGCACTCGGTTCGGACTTTATATAGACACGGAGAACAGCCCTCTGGTTTGGTGTTAATATCATGGCAGCTTAATAAGAAGCCAGGAAAACTCACATGAGCATTTTCTTTGCCAATAACTCTTAGGTACTCACTTTTTTTTTGCTTCTTGTACGTGGTTCAGTCTCGGCCTCCCACCCTGGCTAGGGGTTGGGGGGTGTTCACGAGAAGTAGGAAAGATTAGTAAGTGGTTCACCAGAATACGGTCTAGCAATAAATTTGGAATTAAATGGCCATTAATCCTCGTTAAACAATGCCACACACTGAGTATTTATAGACCATAGGCAGAGTGAAATTATATGACCCCATTTGCTCTAGGAAACTTTCTTCACTATCCAAGAAAAGGTTATCAGTGATGTCTCGATTGGCGACTCAGAATATTAGTGACGCGTCACTGATTAATTGTTGGCCATGCTCTAGGAACAAGATGCATCACTAATGACAATGTATGAGGTGCATCACACATATATGTTTGTAGTGGTGACCCTGGTAAACAAGACGCATCACTGATAAGGAATGTGACATGTTTTGTCTAGACGCCTCACTGCCGAGTGCAAACCAACTCCCTAACCATTTCCAGTCTTAACTCCCTATACCCTACAACTCCCGGCCGCGCATCATACAGCTTGTTCGACTGCCATATAGCACAAAAAAGTGGCGCTCCGTCTCCAATTCACTTTGCGCCATCTAGGGTTCCCCGCTCCTAGCCTCGTGCTCCCGACTCCGTTGCCATATGCACCCCCACAAGCCGTGCTATGTTCCTCTCCCCTCGCCTTACATGGGGCCACCATGGTAACTTTTTTGTGATGCCACCAACCAAGCTGATGATGGCGCCATCCATGCCATATTGTGTCCACCGCCTTCCATTTTTTGACATGTTGTCGTGGGGCCCAACCTTATTTTGGCAGAGGTCTCCCCTAGTAAACCAGTGATGTACATGTAGCTGCATAGAACAGGGGTGATCTTGAAGGAGGAACCATCGCCATGGTCCTTGATCTTCAAGTTGTCAAGGGTCCGCCGGAGTGCCCGAGGCTTGTTTGCCAGGTGACTTCCCGGAGATGCTCCCCCAACATTGAAACAAGTATATAGAATTGATATATATGTAGATCTTGATCCACAAGTCCATGTCCTTTTACCATGATATATGAAGCAAAGAAAGCATAAAGAACTTAATAACAAGTTATAAGGCATGCTTTAGTTGTTTAGCCATGCATAGGTTGTATGTATAGTGGAGAGAAAACAAATGTGACGATTAATTTTATTCACATATTGAGACAATAAAATGTAGATATAACTGCTAAATCTAGCTGGCAAAAGGACAGCTACGAGGAATGCTTCCATCCCCTCATGTCGGCTTCTTCCACCAACCGCCATCTAGCGTAGGTATGATTATTAAGCTCTGGATTCTCAGCGGATTTGCATGGGAATTTAAGGTTAGTTTTGGTGACAATTTGCGAACACATGGTTGATTTAGGTCGCATGTGTTCAGTTTTGTGATGTAGTGATTGTCAACAAATCAACATTCTCCTTCTATTTTCTTTTATCTTTCTCGCTCGCTATGTTTCACCGGCATACGTGGAGTGTGTCAAGACGATCTCTTGGTTCGTGTTTGCAGGTGTGGAGCTCGGAGATGGTAGCCGACGGCGCAGGTGAAGGGGCCAAGGAGGACGTGCCGGGCCGACGGACCGCGGAGGTGAAGGGACGGACGTGAGGCTTGATCGAGGGACCGGATCGCCCGGGCGGCTAGCCATGGTGGCTGACATCCGGGACATCGACGGATGCAAGAGGGCGTGGTGGGACCGTGTCGATCGGGCCAAGACGGGGCGGCGTGCAGAGCGGGCGGGGAGCTCGGATGACTTGGCGACGGGCGATCAAGACGGCGATGACACGTGTCAAGGAGGTTTGATGGTTTGCCCTCAAAACCATCGGGCGCTGGTTTGTGGTTTGGGCCTCAAAACCATCGGGCGGCGGGTTTCGCGGGTTTGGGCCTCAAAACCCGGGCGGACGCTCCGTGGGACGGAAGGGACGGCACGTGGCGGCATCGGGGGAGGTTGCGTGGATGCAAGGCTACCCGATGAGGAGGCGCGGTGGCCGCCGGATCGAAAAATATCGAGTCGACCAAAATAGCCCTAGGGTTAGTGGTTTGGCTCATATGTATCGGAGGGCAAAATAGGGATGAGAAATAAGGACCATATATAGAGGATGGTAGCCATCCTCCCCTCTTTGCCTCTTCCATTTTCGTTTTTATTTTCCCCCAAATTTTAGGGTTCTTGTTTAGAGGTCCAAGAACAAATTTGTGGAGATTTTGTGGTGATTTTCGTTGGGGAAGGGGAGCTCCAAATCTCCCTGTCGTCTCCAACGTTTTGGATCAATCTCTTCTCCCTTCTGTGATTTTTGTTGGAAACTTTCGGATCTTGGTTGTTTTTGTGCGTTTCTCTGCTTGTGGTGGTGTGCAGGGGAACAGCAAGCTGCTACCGAGAAGCAGGGAGCAGGAGACTTGCTTGGGCGTGTGCAAGCAGCAGCTAGGCGGCCGGGGCTCAGCTCGGGCTCGGTGCTCTGCAGGCAAGGGCAGCAACGCTCGGTGTGAGCGCTCCCTGCTGCAGTTGACCGGCAGCTGCTCAGCCCGGCCAGCCGTGTGCGGCAGCAGGCAGGCCAAGGGCGCTCGCTCCTCCTTGGGGCTCGACGCACGGCCGGTCCACGCGCAGCAGAGGCAGGCGGCCTCCCGCGTCCCCAAGCATCGGTCGTCCGCGAGCGATTCAAGGCCACGCTCGGCAGCGGGCCAGGCAGCGGTCGGCCGACCACACTCGCGCGGACCTCGCGCACAGCTTCCCGGCGCTCGCTCCGAGGCCGTGCTCCGAGACGCGCGGATTCCCTCCGAGCGGCTCCAGTCCAGCAGCGGTTCTGCAGCAGCAGTTCAAGCAGTCCAAGCTTGATACTTTTCTCTACAACAAAGGTCGATTTCTCTCTTGCTGTGAATTGGCCTTCGAGCCAATCTTTCTCTTCTTATGCAGGGTAGCTAGATCGAGCTTTGCTTGTGCAATTTCACAGCTTTAATTCAACTCAATCTCGTTCTTTTTCTCTGCGCCCGCAAGGTGTTCGATAAAATGTCTGAGTAGATTTTCGTCCTAGTTTTTCTCAGTCTTTTTGCTAGAATTGTTCTAGGTTTAGTAGTGTTCCTAATTGTGTTTTTTGCAACCTGTTTTAGTTGTAGATTTTTAGTAGCATATTTTTATTGTCCTAGTATTTACTTTATTTCCGGCTAAATAGAAATTCCCAAAAATTATCTAAATTAGTTTTTAGCCCTTTTATCTTGTCAACTTGAGGATTTTGTCTAGTTACTCTCGTCACAAGTTGGCGTTGGTAATCTAGTTCCGGGAACCCACTTCTTTTCGATAGAAGTTGGGAATCTCGTCTCCTTGTCTCTCCGTTGAGGTTGGGGGTTGAGCCGATGACCCAAAAACTAAAAAGGAAATTTGAGGCTCCCATTCACCCCCTCTGGTCGCCGTTTCGGTCCTTCACAATTTGACGAATGAAAGAGAGATGTAGATATGTGAGTTATTTAATAAGAATTGCAAACCCTGCACATAAACCCTAAGGGTCTCAAGGATCAAGAAAATAATGTCCCCGCATTACAGCAAAAATTGATGATGATTTGGAATATGATAATTTATGTAAAGGATAGACAACTATAAGTTATTGTGAGTGAATGACATAGCATAATGCTAGTTAGTCGATGTTAGTGAATAATGTGTCTTTGTCACATGTAGATCATGATTGCAAATGCTAGTTGACCATAAATGCATAATTGACTGATGAGGTGGATAGTTTGCATGTTGGTAGAAATAGCTAACGAGATTCAGCTCTGTGGGAGTATAAGATAAGATAAGGTGGAAGGAGCGATCTTCAGTTCCACAATGCGTCCATGACATACCCGAAATTAATAAATGGTTTGGGATATATGGACCTTGCATTCACCAGTCGGTTTGATCACTCATGTATTTGTTATCTGTCAACACCAGACGACGTTCACACTCAACAGTTTGTCTAGCGACTTCTCCAGTACTCTCGACTTTTAAAGCGCCTATATTTGCCTTGCTTGCCAATTTGGACAGATCTCTTCTCCCTATAAAAACAAAACAAACATAGAAATGAATTCAATTCAATTAATATAAAACTAGAAGAATTTGGTGTTGCCATAAATTTGTAATACAAATTAAAACAATATAACTAATTGGATATCCTACATCTAACTTCTTCCTTATATTTAACATATTTTCTCTAGGATGTTTCTCACTATATATGTATAAATTAGTTTCTTCCTTTTCACCGCAACTTTGTTTGGTTAACAAAAATGTATTTGATAATTTTTTGATTTATTTTCGTTCCTGTGGCCCATTTTGCATTTCCTACTTGAGCCTCAAGTTCTTGAAACAGCTGTATATATACAATTAGTTAATAACTTTGTCTTCTGTATCGGAGAGGCAGACAGACAGTGTTTGGATCGTGTCATCAGCGTGAGACGAGAAGGGAGCACTGGAGAAACATGTTACAAATAAACGAGTAGAGCAATTAATTGAGATCACTCCTTTGCAAGACTTCTGCGTGCAAGGATTGGAAAGGATTGCTTTGAGCCAGCTGGGCAGGTTGGCTGCATTGCATATTCTCATCCCCATCTTCACAAACCCATGCCCATACACAGGGTCCCAACTTGCTCTGATTTCCACGTCCCAGATTAGTTGAAGTAGGTGGTGTACAGACACCAAGGAACGGGGGTGGCTGGAATCCTCTTTGTGATGACGGCTAGCTCTGGCAGGTACCCCATCCTGCTCTTAGTTCGGCGTTGGTCCACCCATCACAGCACCACGACCAGTTGTCGTGTGTCTTGTGCATTGAGATTACACTGCAAAATCCCTTCTAGAAGAGAAACGCCTCTCTTTCACTCATTTGGCCTTTCCGATGCATCCCAGTCTCATGCTATGCTATTACCATCTAAATAACTGCTCTAGCATGTAAGGGAGGGTTATACATGGCCTTCAACAATCGGAACTCACTCTGAAAAAGTTCAAAGGACTCCTATTTCTAGTGCCAATGAGACTCATGGTTTTGTGGGCAGCTGTATTTGTATATATATATATGGCTGTGGGTAGCGTGTACTATGCACATTGCCATTATGGCAGATCGAGGCTCCTAAACACACATGGTGGCTCCAGAACATATTTTTCTATTAATGTGTTCGATGTTCATCTATTTTATTATACGGTACATCAGTGTATCATTTCCCTGTGTTGAATGACGACTACCACGATTGAACCATTAATACTATCTTTGCCTTGGCAAGCAACTAACAATGAAGATTGGTCAAGAAATTATTTGAAAACACAAGCACTATTGGACACCACCATCATATAAATTGTAACACAGATTGGTCTGTTTATTTACATTTGGGGCTCGCATATCTTTGCACTAGAGAAAATCTTAGAAAGCTCTGATTTACATAAACAAAAAGTTTTATTTCACGAAGGTAGACTTATTAGTACAGGAACATGTTCAAGCGTAGAAGTATTAAGTCACAATGTTTTTTATTTTTCGTTGTTGGAAATTTGATGCATCTCTTCCAGCATTATATTTTCCATTTGCGTCTAGGCGTGTAGCCTACATGCAAGTCCCTTTCCTTATGGGTATATTCTCACTCTTTGTTGGAGCAAATGGCAGGAAAGATAATTTTTAAGTGAGAGTATGAACGAGTTTTTGTTAGGGATACAATTGTTTCAGGCGGCTAGAAGCTTTTGTGTAATTTTCCTTATGTCCCTTTACAGAGGTGTACAAGCTGGTCTCTAGTCATCGTCGTTGTTAATTAGTGGTTTGAAGAAACAAGCACTTGTGATAATATGACCGAAATGGATGAATCAAAAAGTAAGAATGACTTGCGCTACACTGATCCAACACTGCAAGAGCAGTTAGGGGAGTAGCCATTCCTGGAGGGGGCCTAGTTCTGAGCAGAGGGTTCCTCTCAAAGAAATTTGAGGGCCGCAGCTTCGAATCGCGCCGCTCACCGTCGGCATCACCGGGGAAGTCCTCCTGGTAGGGGACGTGGTGCAGGCCCACCGTGTACCACAGAACGATGTCCTCGTCCATTATCCTCCTGTTCCTCTTGCTCCGGGCAGCCGGACTATCGTCTCGGTCCTTCTCCGCATACAGCCCAGGCACCCACTTCTCCGACCTGTCATAAGGTGTCACCCATACTTCTTGGTGTAGCTAAGCGGCGGCTGTTGTGGGTAGTCATCGTCGGTCCGGTGAGGCCGCCGTCGCACCTAACGGAACCGAGGCGGTACCCCGACCTCGTTGCCTACCTTGGTCCTCTTGCTTGGGTTGATGAACGGGGAGCTCGCCGGTGGCGCGCCATTGACGTTTGCACGGCCATCAGCCTCGGTCTTGGCAACCTGGCGGTGCACCGCCCAGTAGCTCCTCCTCGGGCGTGTCGGCGCCGCTGCCGCAGATTGCCAAATATGTGCGACTTTGGAGTGATGGTGTTCTTGACAAAGGAGTTCTTGGTGCCATCGACGTCGATATCCGGGTGGTACGTGATGAAGAGGTCGTGGTAGACGCCGACGGTGTTCTCAGCCCGGCGGCGTGCGTGCACGCCCTCCTTGATCCGCCGACGCGGTGCGATGTTGCCTTCATCTCCGGGATGCGGTAAAGGGATACAACACACTTGATGGTGCCGCTGGTTTTGAACTCCCAATCTAGTATGTAGTCGTAGTTCCCCAGCGGTTGCCACCATCGACCACCAATGTCACGTCCCGGCGGACCTCCCGACCGCGAAAACCGGTGTGGCGCCACGCAATGTCTCCGCCCGTGGCGCTCGAAGACACGAGATCACGCCCTCGGCACATGCCAGCCGGGCCGTCCGGTCATTTGTAGTAGCCGCCGAAGTAGATGGTGTTGCCGCGGGCGGTCGGCACCACGCCGGAGCGCCGATGCCGAGACACCAAGGCCGTATGTAACACTACGGCGAATCTCTTGGTAGCTATAACGAATCAAATGAGGTTTAGTACAAGTTCATCGAGCGCCACGGCGATCGCCGGCCCCGCCCACCGCAGCCAACCGGCTGCCGGGATTCCTGAACGATAACTAAATCCCGGCGGCTAACAACGGGTTCTCCTCCTTTTACCGCGGCATCTCTCGTGCAGCCCGTTACATGGGCTTCAACGACGCAGCTTCAAATCCGGTTTGGGCCTCGATAACGCTTGTTGGGCTTGATGACACGCTTCTCTCGAGCAACCGTTGACGCCTTCCTCCCGATCCGCCTTCATCGGGACTTCGGAAGAAGCGGCTCAAATGAAGCATCGGGTTCAGGTTGAGTGATTACCGGCGTCTTTAGATCGTCCGGTGACAACCCCCTCCTTGAGACAAGGCTTGTCCCCAAGCCGGAGCTCGAGGAAAATCTTGGCATCATCTGACAACCTCATCTTCCCATGTAGCAAGTCGCGGGGCGGTCGACCATTTGATGAGAACTTGGTCGGCGATGCGGGCACCATCATGATGAATGCGCTGTCAAGTACTCGCATGGGAACCTGGCTGTAGAGATGTATCGGGCAATTCATTGTGAATCTCCACATTACTGGGAACCGCTCTCTTGAGTTGAGAGACGTGGAAGACGTTATGGATGGAGCCTGGAAGGTGGCAAGGCCGTTTATAAGCGATTGATCCAATCTTCTCTAGTATCTTGAATGGACCAAAATATTTGAAAGAGAGCTTGTTAGAAGATCTGCGACTTCGAGATGTTTGAACATATGGTTGAATCTTGAGGTAGACGTAATCCCCACCGAAAACTCTCTAAATGATCTCTTTGTATCGCATGTTGTTTCATTCTCTGTTGAGCTCTTAAGAGATCCGATGAACTAGCTCTTTGCATAAGGTCTCTTTCCCCGAGCCACTCTCCCAAATCATGATTGACACATGCATCGAAGATTCTATTCCCATCCGATTAGGCTCATAGCCATATATCACCTTAAAAGGAGTAGTGCCTAGTGATGTATGGTAAGAGGTGTTATACCAGAACTCAGCATAAGGGAGCCACTTAGACCACTTAGATGGAGTTGCATGAGTAAAGCATCTCAAAAATGTTTCTAAACATTGGTTGACTCTCTCAGTCTGACCATCAGTCTGGGGGTGGTAAGATGTGCTTAACAGTGATCAACCTTGAGCAATTTAAATAGTTCCTTCCACACCAAGCTAGTGAAAACCCGGATCTCTATAAAACCATAATCTTTGGGAGGCCATGTAACTTGTAAACATTTTGCAAGTAAGTCGATTGCCACGCATGAAAGCGGTGTATGGGTGAGACAATGGCACAAAATGAGCATATTTAGAGAATTTGTCCACCACAACTAGGATAGAGTTGAAAGATGCAGATTTAGGCAAACCTTCAATGAAGTCAAGAGTGACTGTTTTCCAAGCTCCATCAGGAACTGGCAGTGGTGCTAAAAGTCCGGGGGTAGGCAACTCTTTTTCGATTTAGCCTTTTTTTGTGGTGAGCATTGAGTTACAAAATCATGAACAGATTGTCTCAATTTCTTCCAAGCAAAGTACCTCTTTACCTTGACATAGGTAGCCTCAATTCCCCGAAAGTGACCACCGGCAGGTCGGAATGTAAGGCTTGCAGAATCTTGGAGTGCATACATGGAGAATTTCCAATCCATATCCACGTTCTTGTAGTAAATAAGACCTTCCTTGAGACTGAAATTACGAGAGGGTGATTTGGAATAACTAATTCTTGGAAAAGATCGAGAGGATTTAGGATCTTGTTTATAGGCCTCTTGAATGTCTTGGACCCAAGTAGGCGAGAACCACGAATACGGTGATAGTTCATGGATATCGGCATGAGATGCTCGGAGAGGGCATCGGCTACCCTATTGTCCTTGCCTTGCTTGTAAACAATCTTGAAAGTAAGCCCCATTAGCTTGGTAAGTGCCTTGTCTTTGCCATGGAGTTGATGTCTTTGGTCATCTAAAAATGTGAGACTCTTTTGGTGCATTCGATTAAGAATTCCCCATGGAGTAAATAAGACCTCCAATGATCAATCCGCTAGTAGAATAGCCATACACTCTTTATCATAGGTTGATAGACCTTGTGCCCTTGGTCCTAGAGCTTTGCTAACATATGCTATAGGGTGATCTCCTGCATAAGAACTGCTCCTATTGCCTTATCGGATGCATCGGTCTCAAGTATAAACCGTTTGTCAAAAAACGGAAGAGCAAGAACTGGAGCAAATAATAAGAGCTTCTTTGTAAGGCTTGAAAAGATGACTGTTCATTAAGCGTCCCCACGATATTCTGGGCCTTTTCTGAGTAGATTAGTTAATGGTTTTGCCAAATGACCCAAAATTTCTAACAAACTTCCTATAGTATCCAGCCATACCCGGGAAGCTTCTTAAACTCCTTTACATTTTGTGGGTGCCGGTCGAGAAATGATCTTGACTTTTCTTTGGATCAAGTAGCAACTCCCCGCCAAAGACCGACAACATAACCCAAGTAATGTAATTTGTGCAAAGGAACACTTAGTCAATTTGACAAAAATTCATGTTCACAGTAGCTTATCAAAGACCTTTGCGGATGAGATAAATGCTCTTCCCAAGTCTTATTGTATATGAGTATGTCATCTATGAACACAACTACAAAGTCTCTGAGAAAATCTGCCAGCAATTGATTCATGACAGATTGAAAAGTTCCAGGTCCTCCAGTAACTCCATATGGCATCACTCTATATTCATAGTGGCCATTGTGCACTTGAAATGCAGTTTTATACTCATCCCTTACGCCATTCTTATCGATGGAAACCAGAGGCGAGATCAAGTGAAGTAAACCATTTAGCTCCACCGAAGTTCATCAAGTAACTCATCAATCACGTGTAAAAGGGTATTTGTTTTTCATTTGTCCGAGCATTCAACCTCCTATAGTCCACACATAAACGCCAATCTCCTGTTTTTTTCTTTCTCACTAGTAAAGCGGGTGATGCAAATGGACTAGTGCTAGGTTGGATCATTTGCTTTCGAGCAACTCTTTAATCTGCCTTTCAATTTCATTTTTTTCAAAGGGGTTATACCCGTAAGGTTTCAGTCTAAAAGGTTGAGCTCCCAAGACTAGAGGTATTTTGTGATCCGTGGACCTCTTAGGTGGCAGTCCTGGAATTGGTTCAAAAACAGATTTGTATTGATCAACAACTTCTTGAATCTCCACTGGTAAAGCTGTAGCAGCTTGCTTGTCATCAGTAATAGCATTTAACTGAACCATATATAGTATAGAGTCTCTCCTAGCCATAGCATTCACTTGTGATGGGCTGATGGGAGATCCCAATCGATGTATTGGGTTGTATACCTCTTAGTCTAACAACAAACACCGAGATAATGAAATTGTATCCATTTTTCACTCCAATGTATAGTCATGGGGTTATCTTTGTGATAGCCAGTCCATTCCCAACAGTAACATCATAGCCTTGTAAGGGTATAATTTTGAAATCGACTTGAAAGAATTGCCTTGAATGCCCCATAAGCAATCCACCAGAGTTCATGAGAGCAATCAATAATTTCTCCATTGGCAACTTGCAATCGAATTTGGTTTCTCCAATGGTCTATGATCGATAAATTGTTTAGCTAGCGATCATTGATGAAGCAATGAGAACTTCGAGTCTAGCAAAGCATGAAAACTTCTTTGTCACCCACAAAACCTCTAAATCGATTGTCATGAAACTTTCAATGCCCTTGACAAACTTGTAAGGAAAGCGCCATAAACTCCTCCTCATTCTCTTCACTTTCTTGGATGTGAAACAAGGATGACTATCATCATCGAGACATTGCCACACTTCTTCCATGGTATGAAGAGAAACATCTTTGGGAGCGGACATGTGAAGGGTTCCATTTTTCACCACATTTGAAAGCGAGCCCCTTGGATTTTCTCGTAATTCTTGAGAGATGAGTCTTTCATCAGATCTTGTCTTGGTTGATTCAACGGACTTCCTTTCTTGATTCTTGGAGTAAATGGTCTTGAGTGGCTAAAATTGCCGGGTTTGACAAGATTATCATATGCTTGTCGTTTTGAATATCGAGAGAAATCCGGTCTTCTAGTCTCTTTGTTGAGACAGTCTTGCATAGCTTCCTCCTCAGATCGGGGCAAGGGAACCAAAGAAGTATCCGGATCTTGTGGACGATGTAACATTATAACAAAGACGAATTTCCTTTTTCAATCCATCAACAAATCTATTTGTGATAACAGATGTGCATGGTAGGATCATGTATGAGGATCCGGTGGACTATCTCACTAAATGCTTCAATATAATCGAGACGATTGGTTGTTTGTTTTATGTGGAAAAAAATGCCTAAGAATGTGGTTATGCTCATCTCTGTCAAATTTCCGGACATGCAGAACTAGTGAATTCTACCCATGTCATGGACTCAGGTTTTGTTCTAAGGGTATGCAACCAAAGCTGAGCTTGACCAATACAATGCATAGTAGCAATTTTGACCCACGAGATCTATCAACACCATAAAGCGAGAAATAACTTTTTCGCATTTGCTATCCACGGCTTAGGATTTGAACCATCAAAAGTCGGAAAGGGGTACTCGAGAGGCGAGCACTACTGGGGATACATGTGCATGTGGGGAAGCTGGTGTTGCATGTGTAAGGTGGATCCGGTGATGGTAAAGTAGCGATTAGGGATTGCGAGAGATGATTTTTTTTGATGGTGCTTGTTGGTCAAGGGACGGCGTGTACACCGCCCCGTGACCGGACAAGCCGTGGCCCTAACGGCCGGACGC
The DNA here is from genome assembly GCA_015847255.1 of Hyparrhenia diplandra. NCBI lineage: Eukaryota > Viridiplantae > Streptophyta > Magnoliopsida > Poales > Poaceae > Hyparrhenia > Hyparrhenia diplandra. Next base: position 143,245 of record JADLZK010004110.1, read on the forward strand.
CGCCGCCCGAGCAGTGGTCGACTCGGATGAGCGGAGCCGGCATCCCGAACATCGGAGGCAATTGAGGACCTCGGTTTGCTTCCAACGAAGACGCGATCGCTGAGCGATGGTGGCGGCGCTCTCGACGGGAAGGGCCGGGGAGAATCTCGGCGAGGGAGAGATCCACCTTTTTCCCCAACTTCGAGCACGCTAGTCTCCAAATCACCCATACGAGTGTCCATCTTGGGCTTCGGATCCGGATTTCTTCCTTCATGGTGGTCATCTCCTTCATGGAGGTCTTGAGATCATCGATTCCTTTCGAATTTTTTGCTCGATAGGGCAAGGATTTGCCCGTCTTGCTCTTCGGTGTCGCCTTCTTCATGGATCGGCGAGTGAGATACGAGTGCGTGGCGAGTAGAGAACCGGGCTGATACCAATGTAACACTACGACGAATCTCTTGGTAGCTATAACGAATCAAATGAGGTTTAGTACAAGTTCATCGGCGCACGGCGTCGCCGGCCTCGCCCACCGCGACCAACCGGCTCGGGATTCTGAAGCGATAACTAAATCGACGGCTAACAGCGGGTTCTCCTCCTTTTACCGCGGCATCTACGTGCGCCCGTTACATGGGCTTCAACGACGCGAGCTTCAAATCCGGTTTGGGCCTCGATAACGCTTGTTGGGCTTGATGACACGCTTCTCTCGAGCGGCCGTTGGCGCCTTCCTCGATCCGCCTTCATCGGACTTCAGCGGCGGCTCAAACTGAAGCATCAGGTTCAGGTTGAGTGATTACCGGCGTCTTGATAGATCGTCGGTGACACCGTACCCTCCGGCATCAAGAACGTGTGGAAGTACCACTCCTCCTCCGGGTCCATGTAGGGCACGAAGATCTCCGACATGAAGCCGTGGTAGAGCACCCGTCGGCGATGGCGGCGTCGGCATCAAACACCGAGGCAAGCGAGATGACCGTGCCGCACGCATGTCGAAGCCGATGTGCATCTCCCGCTTGGCCCATCTGCGAGTGGTACATTGCACGTCGAGGTTACGTGTGTTGTGGTCCTTGTTTATCACCACCAAATAATAAAGTTGCTATGAAGTTTCTAAATTGTGGGACCAAGAGATGAATAAATAAGGCAGTGTTAGTTGGAAAATGTCTACAGTCACTCTCACTCTCTACTTGTTGTTGCAACGTCATTTTCCTTTATTTATTTGTTTTAATTGACATGAAATTGACAAGGTTACCATCCACGGAGATGCCGCTCCCCTCGGGCTGCACCACGGCGCCGGGCACCGTGACCGGCCCGGTGAGCGGCGGCCCGAGCATGTCTGCCGGTAATCTGTCCCCTCCGCCTTGGGCAAGCGGCTCCACCACCCTATCCGTGTACCCGGCGATGGCCACCCGGTCCAGGTCCACCACTAGCGTCCACGCCATCGGCGGCCGGGCAAAAGCGTTCACCGTCGTTGTGGCATCACCATCCCGGTGATGCACAAAACACCGCATCTTAGCCAGCCTTCCTCCGCCCGTATGCGGCTCGCTTTCACCGAACCATCCCATGGAGAAGAGCCCGCAGCCGGCGTCGGCTGGCGTTCAGCCCTGCGCCGTCGTAGGATTCGGGGAAGGGAGTGTCTGAGGCAACTTGGCGCTTGATCGCGGCGGCCTGGTCCTCGGATGTGAGCATCGGGAAGCGGGACGTGGTGGATCCCATGCGAAACAATGGAGGGTGTGGGGCGTCGGTGGCGTCGGCGATGAACTCATGGGACTGGCCACCGACTCGGCGATGACAAATGCACGACCGGCGAAGATTGGGGGATGAGGGAGGTGGTGGCGGCGAGGCGTAGTAGGATATAACGTCGGCTTATCGGGCTCATCAAGGCCGGCGTAGTGGAACTGTAGTGGCCGGGCTGGTACCGCCGGTGAGGCTAGCACGCCGCGCTGGACAGCGGTGAGCTCCGAGGCAGCGAGTGGGTCGAAGTGGGTGAGGGCGGGAAGAGCCGAAGCTTTGGTGGCGGCAGAGAAGATGGCCAAGATGGACAGGATAGTGGGGAACATTTTGGCTGAGAAGGATGAAAAATAGGCCGTCATGTTTAACTTGTAGATATGAGATAAGATATATATAGGATGATTCTTCATTCCTTGTCTTGATGCAATCACTATGGCACCTCTCCATCTTTCAAAATCCGGCCTGTTACTTTTAATATAGAAAAGATCAGATAAGACATATTAGGCTTAAGATATGGTCAAAAGAATCCCAAAAGCGAAAGGTCTTAATTCATTCATTGTCTTCATGCACACATCTTCTAGTAGTGGAGAATAATAACAACTGGACCTAGAGACGTGGCTATTTATCAAGATACCATTTTTCTAGTCGGACAAGGCAAGCAATCTCCTTCATTAGCCACGACAACCGGCCAGACATATATACATGTCACATTATATTATTCCTTCATTGTGTCAAACTATATTACAAAACACAGATTGACTATTCAGAGTTTATGGATTACGGCCACAGATACGATTTAAATTGTCTCTCTCCTACCTACTCTGGAAAAAGATAATTCTAATATGTTGCTAGACATTATATGGTAAAAAATTAGTGTTTTGTCTCTTTCTCTCTCTCTCTCTCAATCTTGCGTGGTAGTTGAGGTATTTATGGTACAAATTATATCAAAAACTTTGAAGGTATTAGGGTAAATTAGAACGGCAACTCCCAGCAGGCACTATAATTTTGGTATGTACGTGCCTTCATCTAGGAATATTAGAAATTTGAAATTCCAAGGACTAGCTCAAAATATATGTTTGGGTACCCAAACAGTCTATATTTAGATTTTTTTTCCCATCAGCTATATAGTTTAGGGTCATGTCGAGCCCTACAATGATGATACATGTTCATCTATTTCTCGGTGATCTAATAACCAACTATCCGTAGAAAATGACTTCTAGAATCTTTTTTTTGTTTTTTTTTAAGTTTGGCTAGCCACATAGTACAGGCAAGACAGTACTGTTCCTGGAAAGTTATATTTCCCAACCATTTCTCCCTGAAGCTAATCTGTGTTCCAAGTGTCACTACAAAGCTTTGACAGCATTAGCAGCCGGCCGGCCTGGCATCCTGAAGTCAAACTTCACGGCCGCCAAGTCGTCCGAGCTACAATCCACATCAATTGAAAATGCCTAGCTCCTGCTGAATTTGCAGCGCTCCATTTGTCGTGGCGAATAGCGGTCGTCAAAGCGTCACCAGAAAAATTAGGGATGCGCAAAAGAAATGCAATAAATGAAGCCATAAATTAAGGTATCCATCGACGATGGCGAAGTCATGCTACTGATCTGGCGATTGACAAAGCCCTACTAAAATAAATAGACGGCCTGCACTGTTCTGTAAATAAATAGATAAAAGTTCCAACTTTACTAAGTTTAAGAAAAATGCTAAACATTGGGTGTTGAATTATTATGTGATGAAGCCATGTTGATGATACACAGATGCTATGGATGCAAAACACGTGTCAACCAAATCTACTCTAGGAGCGTACACAGATACTATGGATGCAAGATCGATCAACCCAATTGAACTCAGGATGATGTACTCGATGTTTCAACTTCAACAAATATGCATACTTATTTTGATTTCTAATTGAAATCAGTGTCCCACCAGGAATATGTTATTATCAGAAATTACTACGCTACAAACTAGAGGCACGTCTGAGTATATATCCATCTCTGAACTAGACAAAAAAGAAAAATCAAAGCTTCTAAATAAGTTGGATGAACTAGACAAAAAAGCTGAACTTACTTTGCTAAGTGACTCTGAGAGAGATCTAAAACATGTTTTGAATGAAAGACTAGCCGAACTTCTTAGAGAAGAAGAGCTAAAGTGGTACCAAAGGGCTAAGGTGAAACACCTTTTAGAAGGTGATGCTAATACTAAGTATTATCACCTTGTCGCCAATGGTAGGCACAGGAAAAGTCGCATCTTTCAACTTGAGGATGGGAATAATATTATAACTGGTGATGCTCAACTTAAACAGCATATCACTAGTTATTATAAAAATCTTTTGGGCCCTCTGATGAGTCGCTATTCTCCTTAGACGAATCTCAAAGGTCGATATCCCTCAAGTTTGGATGCAGAGAATGAGTTCCCTGGTTGAACCTTTTACTCAAGAGGAGGTTAGAGAAGCAATTTTTCAAATGGAACATAATAAAGCACCTGGTCAGATGGGTTTCCTCTAGAGTTTTATCAAGTTTTTGGGACTTAATTAAGGAAGATTTGATGGCATTGTTCGATGATTTCCATCAAGGAACCTTGCATCTTAATCGCCTTAATTTTGAGAACATTATTTTGTTGCCTAAAAAGAAGGATGCGAAAATGGTTCAACAATACAGGCCTATCTGTTTTGTTGAATGTATCTTTCAAAATCTTCACTAAAGTGGCAACAAACCGTTTATCTTCCATCGCTCAAAAATTGATAAGACCAACCCAAACTGCCTTCTTACCGGGCAGGGAATATTATGGAGGGAGCGGTCATCTTACATGAGACAATTCATGAGTTGCACACCAAAAAAACAAGATGGAGTAATTTTTAAAATTGATTTTGAAAAGGCATATGATAAGGTTAACTGGAAATTCTTACAAAGCAAACATTAAGAATGAAAGGGTTTTCTCAAAAATGGTGTGAGTGGATAAAAAAATTCACACAAGGTGGAAATGTAAATATTAAGATCAATGATCAACTTGGCCAATACTTCCAAACTAAAAAAAAGGCTTGAGACAAGGTGACCCCATGTCTCCTATACTATTTAATATAGTGGTGGACATGTTGGCTATACTAATTGCTAGAGCAAAGGAAGTTTGGTCAAGTAGAAGGGTCATTCCACATACTTGATCCAAGATGGATTGTCCATCCTTCAATATGCAGATGACACGGTGATTTTTTTAAGTCATGATGTTGAAAAAGCAGTTAATATGAAATTACTATTAAGTACTTTTGAACAACTATCTGGCTTGAAAATTAACTTCCATAAAAGTGAGATTTTTTGTTTTGGACAAGCTAAGAATCATGAGCAGTTTTATTCACAATTTGTTTGGGTGTGCCATTGGTAAGTACCCATTTAGATATCTAGGTCTCCCAATGCATTTGAAGAAAATTATCTAATAAGGATTTGGAAATTTATAGAAGAAAGAATAGAAAAGGCTTAGTAGCTGGAAAGGTAAACTACTCACGGTAGGTGGGCGACTAGTTCTTATTAACTTTCGGTGCTCTCAGGTTTACCGATGTTTATGATGTCTTTTTTTGAGGTGCCAAAAGGGGTCCTAGATAAAATTGAGTGCTTTTAGGTCTCGTTTCTTTTGGCGGAATGACCAACACAAAAGAAAGTATAGATTAGTCAAATGGGATGTTATACGACAACCTAAAAGATCAAGGTGGGCTAGGTGTTCTTAATTTGGAAATTCAAAACAGGTGTTTGCTTAGTAAATGGCTATTCAAATTCTTGAATGAAGAAGGAATTTGGCAAGAACTTCTAAGAAACAAGTATATTAAAAACAAGACTTTAGGCAGCTATGAGAAGAAAACCAACAGATTCGCATTTTTGGAAAAGTTTGATGAATGTTAAAGATTCTTTTTTAAGCTAGGTCATTTTATTGTCAATGATGGGGACGCAAACACGGTTCGGATTGATACTTGGTTAGGGAATAAACCACTCAAAGATAAGTTCGGACTTGTTCAATATTGTTAGAAGGAAACAAGATACGATAGCTAATATTCTAAGTTCTCTCGTACTAAATATTTCTTTTAGGAGAAATCTAGTGGGAGCAAACTTATCAAATTGGCTCCGCATTGTGTCGATCCCTTACAACAAGTTAACTTAAGTCAGGATAGAGATATTTTTGTTTGGGATCTGAAGGCATCAAGAACGTTTGATCCAGTCCATGTATCTTTGCTTTAATTAACAATGGGGTGAGAGTGTCACAAGATATTTGGAAGACAAAATTACCAATGAGAATAAAAAGTTTTTATGTGGTATATTAAAAAAGGTGTTGTTCTAACCAAGGATAATTTGGAAAGAAAAAATTGGAATGGGGATAAAAGCGATTACTCGTTACGTCATCTCCCGAAAAACAATTCAACACCTATTTTTGATTGTTTCCATGCTAAGTTTTTGTGGGTATTTCGGTTCATATACTTTTTGGTTTAACCCGCCTTCAAGTACTCATAATTTATTCTATAATTGGTCTAAATTGGGGAGCAAAAAAGTATAATTCATTGTTATTAACAGCGGCATCTGCTCTTATATGGACAATCGGCTAACAAGGAACGAAGTTGTTTTTGACAAATGCAAACCAAAATCTCTTTTTGGGGTACTATTCCGAGGAACTCATTGGCTGCGTCGGTGGGCAAGCTTGTAGCGGAATGAAGATCTACAAGATCAACTAATCGCTGCAGACAAGTCACCTTGAAGTATCGGCGCTTTCTTTCTGGGTCTAGTGGCTGGGCATCCGCACGAGACACATTGGTTATGTTTAGCCAAAAACATTTTTTGTTTGTGTGGTCGGATTTGAGTGTGGCTGGAGGTTGTTCCCAGCAAAACCTTATTTAGTTTTTGAACTCTGTAATAATTGGTCTGATTCTATCTACGGATAGATGAAGCCGGATTTATTATCCTTTATCTAAAAAAATATATCCATCTCTGCGTTTGATATCTAAAACTCAGTTTTAGACCATCTGAACGAGCAGTGCAAGTCGTGCGTATGCCGTATATACTTACTTCCTTATGCACAACCAGATGTGCTCAGTGGCACACAAAAACCTGTCTTTCTCTGGACAGCTGTTTGCGGGGACACTACTACACGATATGGCTGAAGACACATTTCTGCTGTCTCAGACTCACCATCCGCACGACATAACATCCCGATGCATCCCATTACCACCATGTGATGCAAACTTGGTGTGATTATGCATCAGTGCATGATGATAGTACTAGCGTCTATAGAATACAGAGTCAGACGGAATCACAAACTCAGCTATAGCTACAGGAATCGGCGGCTTTGCCGAGTGCGGACTGCACTAGGCAAAGGCAGTACCGCGACTCGGCAAAGGCTTTGCCGACTGCCAAACTTCGGTGAAGGCCACTTTCGGCAAAGATTGACTCGGCAAACCAATCTTTGCGAGTGCCAAAATCGGGCAGTTGACGAAGGGTTCGCCGAGTGCCATGTCGGTGCTTTCGGCGAACCCGGCGTCGACCGTTACATATGGAAGGTTCTTTGCCGAGTGCTAAGCGTCGGGGCACTCGGCAAAGTTTTTAAAATATTCAAACTTTGCCGAGTGCGGATCTCGGCGCTCGGCAAAGTATTTATTTTACGAAAAAACAAAATACAGTTTGCGAGTGCGGTGCGGATGGCACTCGGCAAAGTTATGGTCATTTTGCCGAGTGCCGGCTACGCACTCGGCAAATGCCAACTTTGTTGCCGCGGTACCCGGCTTTGCAGTCGCCGCACTCGGCAAAGCCGGGAGTTTTATTTTTTCTTTGTTTACGTTGATTGTTCTTTGCAAATACACGTATACATATAGACTCACCCGAAGTCCGCCATGATCTTCCGGCAAGGGTGCCCTCCTCCATGCGCACGAAGTGCTCCCGTCGGCGGCTCCCTCACGTCCCCGCGACGCACCGGACCCGGGGTAGTTCTCTTTAATCGCGGGGCTCGGATGCCATTGATATGGCGCGAACTGCCCCCTCCGCTTACAATCTTCCGATTCTTTGCCACGAGCCATTAAGGCGAATTGTTAGTCTCAAGTTTGATTTGCAACATGTCATATGAACAAGTAGTGAAAATATCAATGGCTACTTACTTGTCCTTTGTGGGGTCGAATCACGGGGCGGCGGGCGAAAGGGATCGCCCTCGTGGGAGGCTCGAGGCCTTATTTGGTAGACCTTTGCCGGCACTCGAGGAAGACGTCTCGACAGTGTGTCTTCGGCACCGAGTCCGAAGGCCCGAAGCGGTGTGGCCCGACGGACGGCTGGCCCGACGGCGGCCCGGCCGCCCGACGGCTGCCGCCCCGGGCCGGCTCGGCGAATACTGAAACTCAAGCCTCCTCGTCGGCGTGGGGATAGGGTGGGGGGTGTCTCGCGTGAGGGGCTGGACCCCGTCGCGCCGTTCCGCCTTCCGCCTGGCATTTTGTCGAGTCCCCTCGCAAAGACAAAGAGTAACAACGGGAGAGTGTATCCAGGAGAACAACGGGGAGGTGCTTTGAGAAAATCCGGCTCGGACGGGAGCCGAGCATGGATGCTAACCCATCTACGCATCCACGGGCTGTCCAAAAAGCGTGGACAATCGAGAAGCAGATATGCTCGCGAGATATGCATAGATCGCATACCAGCGCTGTATCTCTTTCGGACGGGAGGAGGCCTAACTAGGTCGCGCTATGTAAGACAACTACAAGGGCGGGGACGGAGTTGATTCATACCTACGGTGTCGGTGGAGACGTGGTGCGGCAAGACATGCGGCGCCACGAGGACAATCGGGGTCGCCGAGTCCCTCCCACGGGTCCTCCTACAAAACCGGGGCAAAAAAATAGTTAGTGGCGACTCAAAATCGGCGGCGGCACCTCCCCGCACGGGAGGTTCCCAAAACTGCAAAAACATGGCACGAAGGCCAACAACCACATGCATATACGAATATGGGCATGACGGCCACCAACCACCAATATGGGCACGAAGGACACCAACCACCAATATAACAACCACATTACTAGTAACCCTACAACTAACCCTACTAACTACTAGTACTAACCACTACTAACTACTATTACTAACCACTACTACTACTAACCCTACTAACTACTAGTACTAACCACTACTACTAACCACTACTAGAAGGATAGGGCTTACCTTGGCGCGAGAAGCGGCAAAACAGCGGTCGGTGATGGCGGCGTCGATCCTGGCGGCGGCAGCGATTCGGCGGCGGCGGCGTCGATCACCACCGGCAACAACGGTTGGCGGCGGCGGCGGCGGCCGTCCCGGCGATTTCTTCCTCCTCCTCCGCTTCCCCTTCTTCCTCCTCCCCTTCCCCTTCTTCCTCCTCCCTCTTCTTCCCTTCCTCTTCTTCCCTTCCTCCCTCTTCCTCTTCTTCCCTTCCCTTCCTCCCTCTTCCTCTTCTTTCCCTTCCCTTCCTCACTATGCCGATGGGAGAGGGGGGGCGACGGCGCCAGGAAGGGGACAGTGCTGGGGGACGGCCGGCGGCGTGCCGGCCGCGGCGGGCGGCCTGGCCAGGCGGCAGCCGGATAAGCCTGGGCGGACGGGCGCGCGCGGCCGGGCTTTGGCCGCTGGCGGCGGGGTCCGGGGCGGGCGGGTCTAGGGGCGTTGGGAGGCCGGATCCGCAAGCCGGGCGCGCGCTCAGCTGGGCGAGCTGCCACGGCGTGGCGGATTTGGCGCCGCCGGGTTTCGCCCATGGCGGGCGTGCGGTCCGGGCGGCGGGAGGCGGATCCGGGCGAGCCGGGGCGGCGGCGGCTCCGGCGGGGTGATCAGCGGCGCGCGGTAGGGGTAGGGAGGGGGCGAAGAATGACTGAAATGGTCTGTTGCCCACGATATTTATGTGGCTTTGCCGTGTGCGAGGAAAAGTGGCACTCGGCAAAGGCACCGCTTTTTTTTTTACAAAATAATGCCGCGTGCCGAAGTGCCACGCCGCGTTCGTGCACTCGGCAAAGTATTTGTTTCTTAAAGTGTCCAACATGGCACTCGGCAAACTATGCAGTTTTTTCTGTTTTTTTGCCCCATTTTTTTGTGTTGCCTTGGTACACTAATTACATCTCATGTTCAGAATTTGGGACAATTTCAAGTTGTTTTGCTATATTTCATGAATTATTTCTATTTTCTTGCATTTTTCTGGACCACTCCAAATTTGAACTGCAGGTGCATGAAATAATGGATTTTGTGGTCATTAAAAAAATGTTATTCATGATGTTTTGGCGTATGTTTAGGCTCACTACAAGCATCCTTCTGGATAGTTCTTGCGCTTTGCTACTTGCACGCGGCGGAGCTCTTTGAGGTGCTTTTTCACGTGTCCGTCCATGATCGGCAATTGATGAAGTATGCTATAGTGAGCGTCTAGCACTTTGTCCCTATGTATGTTCCGTGGCGTGCTTTTTCGCCCGCGCACCCCATCCCCGAGGTTACGCCTTCATGTTGATGCCTTTGGAAGCCCAATAGCCCTCCCATCTTTTATGTACTTCACACACCAGTTCACGGCCTCGGCTTGTGTATGCCTCGATCATAGAGCCCTCTGGGTAAGACATTAGTCACTTAGTGGTCCACATCGCCTGTAGATACACGGGTCCCAGCTGTTCTATCTGATCAACCATGTGCATCATCAGGTGTGGCATAATGTCGAAGAACGATGGTGGGAAACACATCTCTATCGGCACATTGTTTCTGAACTCTTTTCGGTAGCGAGGCGGATCTGCTTTGGCAATTACCTTCGGGGTTGATTTGGTTAAAGAAGTATGACATCCTTGTGACCACCATCTTCACGTATTTTGGACGAACGGCTTTGATTACAATTGGAAGGAACACCGTCGGCATGATGTGAGCATCGTGCGCGTTGAAGTTCGGTCATTGTGAGGTCTTTCATGGATACCGGACTCTTGATGTTGGAAGAGAAACCCGTTGGTACCTTGATACCCCGCATCAACCCGACACATAGCCAACTTCTCATCTCTCGTTAGGGTTGTACGCGCGCACAGGAGTTCGACTTTACCGTTCGGAAGTCGTGTAGCGTGAATTTCCGGCCGGATGCCCATGTCAACAAGATCCCGGCGTGACTTCACACCATCCTTTGTCTTGGTCTTGATATCCATCAAGAGACCGTCGTGCTTTCGAAGACATTTTTCTCAAGGTGCATCGACGATCGCGTGGGGTGTATCTGATATCTTCCAAAGTACTTTAGATACTTGAAGAAGATTGACTTCTTCTTGAAAAGAACTATTTGAGGCGCCGTCCTCCAGTTTATCCCTCTTTAAACTTCTTTGTCTTGGAGGTGCCGTCTTCCCGATCATCGTCTTTCTTCTTCTTCTTCTTTCCAAACTCGCACTCCAAGTCCTTCACCATGTCAAACACCTTGGACCATAACTAGTGGGTGCCGGCCGGGGTTTCGACTGCGCCCTTGTTGTGAAAGTACACATTCATTTTTGCATCTACGTACCTATGCTTTCTGCGGAGGGAAGCGCCGTGTTCCATGTACACGGTTTTGGTGGATCCCTTGGGTAAGTGGAGCAGATTTCTTGATGCAAGCTACACAGCGGTCTTCCCTTTAATTTGCCCCGATAATGAAAAGCAGTGCGGTAATCGGTGATGGTGACAAAGATGATGGCACGAAGGGTGAACTTCCGCTGCGGTACGCATCAACCATCTTTGACCCCATCATCAAAAGCGGTACTGCATCTCCTCCATGAACGGCTCCGGGGAACACATCTATATCGTTGCGGGCCGCCCGGTCCAGAAATGAGCATGGTGAGCAAAACATACCGCGCTTTTGACAAAGATGTGGAGGTAGATTGTACATGGTGAGGATGATCGACCCGCGGCCGCGGCGTCTTTGCTTTCCAGTCACGAATGGGTTCATTCCGTCGGTACTCAACGCGAACCGAATGTTCACAGGCTCCTCGCAAAGTCGGGGTAGGCGTCGAAGTCTTGCCAGCGCTAGCATCCGAAGGGTGCCGTAGCTTCCCATCATCCTTTACACGATCGCTAGATGCATGCCGGGTCATGTGCTTAGCATCCTCGGGGTTCCCCATAGAGAGCCGCGACGTCGATGACCGGAAGGTACCACATTGACAATCTTTGGGACGTTTCCTCTGCGTGTAACCTTCCTCTTCCTCGTCCTAGCGTTGACATGATCTTCTTCATTGGCCGACTTGGTTTTCTTCGCCCCCCTTCTTTTTTTTTCGCCCGTCTGTTTCCTCATCGGCGTCATCGTCCACGCGACATCCGACATTCCGCTTGTATCGACTAGCGCCAAAGTCGCGGACAAGCTGGTCAAATTCTGGCGTCTTGTCGCCCGATATAGGATCTGATGGTTGGGGCGGGCATCGAACTTCTTCACTTTCATTCATCGGGCGGATCAACTTCTTAGCGCGACACGTACTAGCGGGAACCTTGTTAGGCGATGGATCACGTGGAGGCCGGGTAACTTACGAGCTCATTGAAGCTAGTGTCGGACCAGCCATGATGAGACTTCAACATCGGCAAGTTCGGGGTAAAACTCGGCGCCGTGCAACCCTCCGGTTGTCTTTGTAAAGAGGATCAATCTGCTGCCGGGCTTCATCTGTTTGAAGTTTTCCAACCATCTCGGGCACCCAAACGGAATGTCGCCCTCATCGAAGTCGGTTGACCAAATCTTCAAAACCCGGACATCCTCGGGCTGCGTCATAGGATTCTCCCGCTTTCGCCGTCCCTCCACCACCGTCATCGCCGCCATCGCCGACGTCGGTACCGTGGTTTCAACAAATCGATGGAATTGGACCGGTGGTGGACTTTTCGGTACTTTGACGGCGGGGACCGCCTCGGTGCATCGATCGGTGGTGGATCGAAGGGGTGGAACTTCTTCGCCGTGAAAAGTCCGGACCAAATAGTCACCGACGAAGCCATGCATGATTAGGTAAGATCGCACGACAATGTCGAGAACGCTTTGATTCTTGCATTTTACCGCAGACGAGATGATCGGGGCTCATTGAATTATCTCTCTATGTCGCCGCCGAGCAACAAACTTCTTCACCTCATCATAGTATGCGTCATCAACCCTCTTCATCTCATACATCCAAAGGCTCGGTGCCTCCATCCATCGATCGATCCCCCGCTCTTCCAAAAGCTTAATTAGTGCCGTTACATAGTACTCAAAAAAAAAAAAAGGAGAAGAAAGTCCCACCATAGATCTAGATCTAGAGAAAGGCAGTTTCTCTCTCCTCCAAACCAAAAAAAAAGAGAGTTGCACCGAGAGATCTAGATCTAGAGAAAGGCAGTTTTCTATCTCCTCCAAAAAAAAAAAAAAAGTTCCACCATAGATCTAGATCTAGAGAAAAGACAGGTTTTCTCTCTCCTCATGTCTCTAGATTTAGAAAGGGGATGAAAAAGAGGGAAAGAAAGATCAAAAGAGGCATTAATCGACCAATTAGTGTCTTCTCCTCCACCAAATCAAAGCCAAAACACCCAAATCAAAGTTTTTGTCGATTTTTTGGATCAAAACCCCCCCCCACAAGAGTTGGAAGAGGGAAGTTCGTGGAAGATGAAGAGGCGGCCGTCCAGATTATATAGGCTGCGGCCTTTTTCGTGGTGGGCGCCCCTAATATGCCCGCCACGCCAAAGAAATAGGGCGGCGTGGCGGGCGCCGCAACGCGCCCGCCGCGGTTAAGATCTTTGCGTGGCGGGCGCGTTGCGCGCCCGCCAAAAAGATGATCTTTGCGTGGCGGGCGGCGCTCGCCACGAGAAGAGCGCCCAGCGGTAGCGGTAGGGGCCATATCATTTCCGTGGCGGGTGCAAATTGCGCCCGCCACTAAAAGATATGCCCCCCGCCGCAAAATCGAATCGTTAGTAGTGCGGCTAGTCAACCGCCCACCGCCCATGATGGCCCATTGCACGGCTGCGGACTCGTCAATGCGCACAATACTAAGCAAATAAGTGAGCTCAACATATAACCCGATATGTATTGACATGGCGACAATTAAAGAAAAAACAGTTTTTTTCTAGTGCTTCCATCTTCTACTTTAAGGAAATTTAAAGTAGAAGTTGGAAGCACTAGGAACACAATGATTTTCAGCATAGGAGGCTGCAGAAGAATCTTGTCTTCATACCACTACGATTGCCATATATAACATAAAAGCCAAAGAGTGCCCTTACTCTAATATAAGTAATGGTCTCACCACCTCCTCTCACGATGCAATATAATAATAAATCTGAAAAATATTAAAATAACATATATCTGCAAGCATCTCACAATTGTGGGATTCCATACTTCAGTAGGACCAAATTTAAAGAGAAAATTGGATGTGGAGAAAACGCTTGGCCAGGGTGTCCACGTTGTTGCCGCAGTTCTGGCCGTCCGATCGGTGAAATCGACGGCACAGGCTGAATTGGGCTGCCCTCCGGCACCAAATATATATCGGCTCTGGCCCAATTCTAACCCTAACTCACTCTCACTCTCCCATGGGCAGCCGCCTCTCCTCCCTCCTCCCTCTCCCAGGCCCGATGGTACTCCTCCTATCTGCTCCCGTTCCCATCCCGGCATGCGCGACAGCCCCGGGCGAGGAGGCCTCCGTCCCCTCTCCCCGGTCCCCGGCGTGATCGCCCCCGGGAGCGGTGGCGCGAGCACCCACCCACCCGGGCGCGGGGGGCTGGGGCGAAGCGAGGCTGCTCTCCGGGCCCTAGGGCGCGCTCCCGGCCGACGGGGACGCGTCTGCGGCAGCGTCCATGGCCTACATGGCTGGATCCGGTCATTCTCTCACTGGATGTGGCCTCGGTGGCGTCCTCACCCCGGTGTCCGGCATCGAGGGTGGCAGCACGAGGACCCCCCTTGGAAGCAGTAGCGCATCCTCTTCACTCTCCAGCGGCGCCCTTTCCCTCCCACGATTTGGTGAGTAATTGATGATGCCTCGTGACATGCCCTGCTGGTGTTCGATGAATTGATTTCGTCACATAGTCTAGATGAATTGATAGCAAGGACTGAAGCCAATTCTAACTATGCAATGATGACATGCCCTGCTGGTGTTTGTTGAATGGATCCATGCTGGAAGCTCTTATGGAAGACAGATGGGTGAGATCCAATCTTTAGGCTATTCTTGTATACATTGTTGGTGTACAATAATTTAGCCTATTCTTGCAATCTTGGCCCCATGGAGTATGACATGTGAGCTGTATCTATGTTGCAGGAGGAATTTAATGAGTACACTGAGAAGGCAAAGACCTTGCCTGAGAGCACGACCAATGAAAACAAGCTGATCCTCTACGGACTCTACAAGCAAGCCACACCGTTGAAAATGTTAATACCGGTTAGTATGTAATCGCGCAACTACTTTTGTTCTCTTTTTTCCAGTCCCCTTTGTAAGCTTGCAGCGTGGATGAAGTTATTAGTTTGCACAAACCAAATTTAAATGCCTTGGCTCAAACTATTCGTAACATTGATAGTGTTTAATTTTTTGTCTTAATATAAATTCACTAAATAAATTAATAAACAGTGGTGAATATGTATTGTGAAGCTCTACATTATAAAGAATATAAAATAGGGCAATCCTGGAACAAGTATTTCAAATACCTTATCTAATGTTGAAATCAGATTTTTAGCTTCATTTAAGTGGTCGCAGGCTTGATTAGGTTAGTTTTTACAATGACAAATTATTTAGTTCTGTATGTTGCATTGCTCTGCTTCACCATCCCTTTTTTGTTTTGATCATCTTTTTGGTTCGCATGTACTTGGATTCAGGTCATTTGACACAACAGAGCAGAGCAGCCATGCGGCCACCACATAGAGATTTCAACCGGGTAAATACTGATTCATTTATGCCTTTGAGCAAGTGCCTGCTTTTAGAATTAAATAATTACCATACAAAAAAATGTATCACTGCTACAACAATAGCTATTCAACTTATAAATGCGTTGTTTATATTTTTACATCTATTATTGGTAGTGCCAATGTTTGCAAATTTTAGCATCACTTTGTTTCAAACTATCACATTGGACTTCATACCTCCATGATCTTCTTTTAATGAGTGCCTTGTTTCATAAATAGTGTGGATCAACTTTTATAGCTTGGGTAGTTTTAAATTCAGCACTAATATATCCTATAAATAAATGAGATGTATAGAGTGTTGTATTCAGATCACAACAACCGCTTCTATAAAGGAGTTATATGATTTAGCTAAATGAGGTCAAACTGACCATGACACATCATTGTGGTATCTTGTGGAAGACATCCATTTGTAGTATGTCTCAAGGTAGTGGCGCCTCTTGAGAGAAGATACGGTAGATTGGTATTTCAATCTTTATAGATCACATATTTGTTTGAGAACTTTCCCTTAATATAGGAGCTCATGCTCGAAAAAGAGAACTTGATAGGTTGCATGCTTGACACCTAAATGTTACATTCTATTCTTAGTGTTTATTTAGCTACCTTCCTTTTCTCTTCAGAGTCTTATGTGACATGTGGTTAGATTTTTGTAAGCTGCCCAAGTTCTTTGTAGCCCCTTGGTATGTTTTTGTGTCAGTTTTTGTTGGAAGAAAACCACAGTTACATCTGCATTGTTTTATGTCAAACATTTATTACATGTTCATATTGACCTGTTAATCAATATATAGATATAGATATTAGGTATAATTTGAGTTTGTGCCTTTCAAGCTACCTATCTTTATACTGCTGTAACCCCGTAAGTCTGTAACCACTACATGGACCAATTGAATAGTGCTTTGCAGTAAATTCCTGTAACCTGTAATTTAACTTTATGTTGTTTGTTACAATGACTTACTTTGGTCTGCAGTATCCAAGTCAGGATGGAGTGACAAACGTCGTCTTTCCAGTCTCCATGACAGCATGCAAGTATTCGGAGGCGCCACCCTCTGTGCATGATGAAATCCAGGCTGGTGCAGCTAACTTTCAGGCACCTCCTCCTGCTGTGTCTATTGACTCAGGTAATAATTACCTACTCCTCCTTTCAGTATTCTACCATGTGTATTATATATCCTCTTCAATTGTCTAAAAATTTATCCACGTTCTATAAATTTTAATCATCAGTTGACGAAGTGGGATGCGACAGAGTTGTATGATGATGCAATGGCTTGGTAAATGAGAGATATTCTTGATATTCAATCATAAAACCTAAGCTTCCATGTTTTCTATAGCCAATGCACGCCTTGAGCGTGCCAGGTACCACGGTCATGCATCAGACAATGATTCCTCTGGCTTCACCAACTCCTCTGATGAGCCATTCTATCTGCCACGAGGTTAGTAACGCTTACAGCTCTATGTGCTTAAAAAATATGAGTACCATGAACCACAATGACATTGAAGCTTCAGAATTGCAGACTATTCTGATGCTGAGACTGTTGAATCGGATCGCAGCTGGCACCTCCGCTACGCCGACTGAGATGAACGTGATCTCTAAAACCAGCGCCTGTTCATCGGCATCATCTCTGTCTGCTACTGAAGATAGCGTGTCGGTTATTTTGTGTCCCTGCGTCCACTGAACTCTGTGCCGTGAATAATATTACCTACCCCTATTTATGTAAGACTGCTACATGCTAGGTACCTGTGACATCCTGAACATTTGAATATGGTCTTCGTTGGCCCTATGTTTTATGTAGTATATATTCGCTCCTAATATTTCTATACACGCATTTAGATCTTACCAATTGTTTACAGTGTACCGTGGGTTGGGCCCATGCGTTGCCACTGCACAGTGTTCCTTCCATTCTGTCACGGGCGCGTAGGGGCGCGCATAATTAACTCCAACGCTATGATCACATATGTTTTTAGGTCCATTCTGTTTCAGTGATTGAAGGCAAAACCGGCCAATGCCCGCGCGCGCATGGGCGCAAAAAAACACTAGTCAAATAAGACTAGCAGTTTATCAGAGGTGGTAGCGGCAAATCAAGTCAGACATGCAAATCGTTGCAAGCAACGAGATTTATGGTGACGATCACAGAACCTCAACGACGTGCTACCTCGCTGTCGGTGACGTGCTGACGCAGTTGTAAGGTTGGTGGGAGAGCAATCGTGGATTTTTTTTGCCGTAAGCAACCTGCACCAGTTGCAAATTTTGGCCTTCTGCAATGGGCTCAGTGGACTCCAGCATATGCTGCCACGCCCACAAACTGGTCTGCCTGTTAAACTTAGCTCCGCCAGACTGCCACTGATACTGGCACTACAGGAAACTCAGAGGTTTGACGGCGTACAGTGTTTCGCCGACCACCGACAAAACCAGGCTATTCTTGCTAAATAAAAACGCCGCAAAGCGAATACTTCGTCGAGCATAGTGCTTGGAACACATTCACCCTCGGCAAAGTACTTCTCCGAGAGCGTACAGTGTTCTTGTGATATATCGATGTGTTTTATGGGCCGGATGTGTGGAATGTGATATATATATATATATATATATATATGTTTTTGTAATTGAATGGATGTGATATATATTATACATGTGTTTGTTTGTCAAGGTGGAAAGCATAAACAAAAAATGACAATTTTTCAAGGCTTTGCCAAGTGGAACTCTCGGCAAAGCCTACTTTGCCGAAGCGCTTTTGCAATTATGCTCGGCAAACCTGGGAGAAAAATGGCTGCCCAACGGTCACCTCCCTAGCTTTGCCGGCGTTGTGGCACAGACCCTCTGCAAATACAGCACATTTGCCGAGAGCTCACCTAAAGGGCTCTAATGGGCGCTCGACATAGAATTTTCCAAAAAAAAAGGAATTCTGTCTTTGCCGAGTTGTCCTCGAAGGTGCTTTCGGGCGAAGAATTTCAATGAAAAAATAAGGCAAATTCTTTGTCGAGAGCTGTCCTGACATGTGCTTTCGGCAAAGAATTTCAATTAAAAAGGCAAATTCTTTGTGGAGAGCTGTCCTGACAGGTGCTTTCGGCGAAGCCGGATGTAACTACCGTCAGTTACAACGGTCGTTAATTGCTACTTTTCTTCGCCCGACGGCTGCTGTCGGTGCTCGGCGAAGGTTTCGCCGAGAGCTAGCTGTTACGGTGCTCGCGAGCACTGTGCTCGGCAATGACTTCGCCCGACGGCTCAAGGGCCTTTGTTGTACGCTCCAACAGCTCGGCAATGAACCGGTTTCCTGTATTGTGGGCTGCCAGCAGGTCAATGTAGTTTTCTACTAGGGTCATCTTGGTTGGTGAAAAAATACAGGTACAAGTACTCCTACCAAGTCGTCGGGGGTCAGCTAACCTTGACAAAACTACATTGATTCGTCCCTTTATCTAGGGCCTACTCGCGGTAATATGGAGGATTTTTAGTAGGGCTTGTGTTCTATAATTAATGGCCAATTTATTTGCACACCCACCTCATGATTGATGGATGGTTCATCAAGAATGTGCTCCGTTGCACTATATATATACCACCAAATAACAGAGTGGGGAGCACAGATGAAGTCCATTTCAATATAGCTGTCAATTATGGAGCTGCGATCATAAACAAAATAGGAGTTCGAGGCAATAGGAACAAAAAGGATGCTGAATGCAGTCAGCTTAGGAGTAATCATTGAGACAATCGCAAAAGAATCACTTATGCATCAACCTCCCTGTAGCATGTTCCTTGTTTATAAATACAAGCTGAGACATGACAATTGAAATCCTCGTGTCGAAACAGTGTATAGGAGTTTAATTCATCATGGCAAGAATGTGCAGATGTTTTTTTTTTGATATATTCTTCTGTCACACACTCACACTGGCTACTATATATGAGATCAAAGACAAGCGAGCTACTTGAGGTATTGTCCATACGATCAACAGTGATAAGATTATCATTCAACAATTAATAGGACCAGCAAATATAAGGATTTTTTTTTTCAAAAAAAATGCAACCAGCAAGAATTTTACCAGGCATGTATTGATAGGCAAGAAACTTCAACATCCAAAAATGATGAAAAAAAGGGGATATGTCTCAACGATGGGAGCAAAAACAAGGCAAGCATGACAACCACATAGAACCCATAAATCACAACTGGCCAGATTGGTAAAGGGAGGAAACAAAAACCTCGAATGTCTTCAACGCCATATCGGAGAACAGGCACCAACGATTTTTTCAACCAGAATCCAAAAAGAAAATGGTCGGTGAACTATCAATATATTGTTATAATGTTTTTCGACAATGCATACAATTAAATTATCTACAGTAGCAACTTAATTTGCTATTTTGGCGGGAGAGGAGAAGAATTGGGCGCAGTTATGAAAAGGAAACTGTTTGCCTTTCTGTGAGTGTGAGTCAAACATAATTCAAATAAGTTTTGAGTTTCGTCCAGGGTTGACTACCATAATATGTTCACAAATAGCTTTTGAATTCGGTCCAGGGTTGAATACACCATTCTCATGTCTGTTAATTTTCTGTGTTCACTATGAATGATTCACCTGCTGCTACATGCCTGCATTTTATATACTGTAGACCAACTAGGTGTTGTAACATGGTAGATTGTAGTAGGGCTTGTGTCTTGCATTGACCTATTTATATATATGCACACCCAGCTCACCATTGGTCCATGAAGAATCTTCTCCGTTGAGCTATATATACACACTAGCAAATAACAAAGCAGGGAGACAGGTGAAGGAGTCCATGGCATTATTAGCTGTGATGAAGCTTCAGTCAGGCAGTGTTCAGTTGCCATGCACATACCCAAAAAGTGCTACAGTTTCCCGTCACATCAAATCTCTTAACGCATGCATGGAGCATTAAATGTAGGCAAATAAAAAAACTAATTGCATAGTTTGGTTGAAAAGTACGAGACTAATCTTTTGAGCTTAATTACTCTATAATCTGACAATAATTACCAAATACAAGCGAAAAGTGCTACAGTTCCTGAACCCAAAATATTTCACCAACTAAACACCCCTCAAAAAAAAAAATGTAGGATTTGGAGGCAATAGGAACAGAAATCATGCTTCATACTTGAACCATAGGAGTAATCTTCGAGAAATTTGCAGATATTCCCACTAAAGATCAACGGTTAGAGATCTTTGCATGAGCCGGAGATACCGAAGAAACCGCAAAACTGGCCGGCAGCATATAGCAGTGTAACTCATCAAAAAAATTGTTTGACATCTTTTTAAATCTTGACCGCCTATCCAAAATTTTCGAGTAACTAGCTGCTTATTTTGAGGTCCTATTGATTGTCTCAAGTTTGTATTGAGTTAGCTTCCTTGAACCTACTTTGGTGATAGTTGTCTCTTCTTTGTTGTCATTGGCGCAATGTACAGCAGAAAATTGTTTCTTCCCTTGAGTTCTGCCAAAGGGTGACAACCACAGCTACTTTTCTGCAATAGGAGCATCTTGGTGAATTTCCTTCTTTTGTGGCTTGCTCATTTTTTCATGCAACATGGAGAACATTATTTGGATGATCACTCAAGGATTGATTGTTTTTTAGCATCAGTTCTCGTTTCTAGAATTTATTTGTGGTTCTGCAGCAATCATCCAGACTGCCAGCACACAATGATGTTCCAATTTACTTTTGTTCCCATCTGGATCTTGCTGTTGGCACAGTGCCGGTTGTTGCCTGATTCGGTGCGCTAGTGGGTTCTAGTTCCTTCAAGAAACAATGCCGGTTAAGATTAATGGATGCTCAGTTTGTAAGACTGATCTAACGCTCATGAATCGATCACGAACTTGTAGGAGTCAAGTCAACACAAATGAGTATTTCTCACAGCTTACAAACCCTAACGCTTTCCCAACTATGCTTTAACCTTTGTTTCTCAAGGCTTTTTCTTTCATAAACTAGCCTTCGCCTCTCAAGGCGAATTTTAAAATTTATCCTTCACACACAGCTTGTCTTCAATATGACAAGTTTGTTTTGCAACCTCCGCCATAACACAATCGTGGCTATGCATGCTTGACCTTAACTGGCAAGCACAAAATACATTGACTGGGTAATGCCGTTCCACGTGACGGGTGTGTCTGTCGCTAACAGGCCTAGCGTCAGTCACTCACTGGCGAGCGCCAGACGCACCAGGAGCTCGCGCGTCAGGACGCGGCTCGCACAACACTCGGCGTCCGGCCAGCGTGTTATAGTGACCAGTTGCCTTCCCTTCATCGGATTTGGTGATCTTGCAGTTGTACCTCCTCATGTTAATCATGTTTTTGATCACTTTCACACGTTCAATCATCCAAAATAACTATGTCCATTTTCGGGTGTCAACTGCTATGCTCATGGTCCGTCAAATAGATCTCCGCATACGACACGTACTAGTGGTCTGCCGGAGTAGTCAGTGCGCATTGGCGGCCAAAGGTGGAGCTCTATGCTTGTGGCTATGCTCATGGGGTGCCGCATGCACTTGTGGTGGGCCATAGATGCGGAAGGTACTCCTCGTTTCTTAGCGAGCTTGTCCTGACGGGCGCTGCTCCTTGGCTGCGCTGGTATGCCTATATCGATTAAATCGATAGGGACAAGATGAATAGGAGAACATCAACATAAGACATGTGAAGCAGCAGTGGTAGACGAATCCATGGCAACCCACGGCAGCAGGATCCATGTTAATTCAAGACAGACAAGCATGGGATGCGGGCTTTGGGCTGGTTGGGTATAAGTTCATTTGGACAGGGTTGGGATTGGTTTAGACAATAATTTGCTCTTGCTTGGGTGCACATGTATTCATCTCAATCCACATAGGCTGAAGTGGATTGGAGTGTAATTAAACTAAGTTCCATGTTAACCCACTCAACACATGTGGATTGAGGTGGATACACATGCATCGAAATTAGATTTGGAACCCCATGGATATGGGATGGATGGGATGTATGCAATATATATACAAATGGACAATTTTGTTTCACCTCGGCTGGATTTCTGCTTCATTGTTTCATGGTAAATTAAAGGGTCATCTGGTCGGGTGGGATCCCACCTGGCGTGGGGCAGATGGCGCCTACACATGCTTGCTAGATAGCTGGACATGTCTGACTCCGCCATATATATAGTAAACACACACACAATCACACCGAAAAAGAGTAAAAATAACGTCAGCCTCACATCCATGCAACTCATCACAGTACCGTATATATCTCAAGACATGCATGTTCCTACTCTACTTAGGAATGTCTAGTGACTACTATAGAGTATATAGGCATGAGCAACATCTGGAACTTGGCTTCCAACATGATAGTGGGTAGCATTATATGAATAGGTACTTAAGGTCCTTTTGGGTCAAGATATCCAGTGTGTTGTTACAAAGGCCGCCACAGGTTGGAGAAATATAGTTGTGATTTCCGGAAATCTGGTGTGACATGGATCCTGCTGCCGTGGGATGTCATGGTGGATTCGCCTACCACTGCCTCTTCACTTATTCTATGTTGATGTTTGCTTGTTCATCTCGGCGCCACCAATTTCATAGATACAGGCGCGTACCAGCACTCCAACAGCCAAGGAGCAGTGCCACGATGATGACCAAGCTAGCAGACGAAGAGTACCTTCCCCATCTACGGCCCTATTCAGCACAAGTGTATGCAGCGCAGTGCTGCACCTTTGGCCCCCGGTCACGCTGACTACTTCGGCGGACCAAGTGTTGTATACGGAGATGCAATTTGATGGACCATGAGCATATAGTCATGCGATGTTGTTGTCCATGCACACTGATCAGGATGGAGATGGCGCCGGCTGTGATGACTAGGATGCAGCCGCGATGACGACGTGTAGGGCAATATTAGTTGCTGACCCAATCAAATCTACATACAGTCTGTTGTGGCCCACATATTTGTGGCCGTACATATGTGCCCTTTCGTATAGAAAAAACAGATATGCTCATCCATGCCATTACCGAGCAACGGGAATCATTAACTGCAGCCACATTAAGAAAGAGATTACGGACCGAGCCCTATTGTCTTCGCTTGGCTGTAGCGCACCATACAAGGCAAAATTTGTCTATGGCCAACATCATTCATGAAGGGAAACAACTTGGTGGTCATTCGCCAGGTTGGAAGGGATCTCAAGAGCTGGCTGCCTTGTACCACTGAACTCGATACTATCATCGAGCCAGCGGGAGAGGCGTGGATCCTTGGGCGCCGGTTGCTGACGCGTAGACAGGAGGTGGAGATGGCAACAAGTACGCGGCCGGCGGTGGCGAGGATGATGTGGCCGGAGGTGCCCGTGACCCGTGAGTTGGAGGAGCCGCCGCGGTCATGGGTCTGGGAAGAATGTGAAGGGGCGGCGGCGGATGGTGTTCACTGGGAAGAAGGGCAATAATGGGAAAGGTTAACAAGATGTCCATGTCAAAAAAAAAAAAGGGTCTTCCGGGGGTTTTGGGGTTTGGAGGCGCGAATGCGCGGCAGCCAAATTTCGGGCACCACTAATTACCGCGTGAGCCGTCTGGCTGAGACCTACCGCGTGAAAATTTAGATTTTGATGGGCGGAGACCAAATTTCTCGCAAGATTGAAATCTCAGATGGCGCTAACTTGAACTTTCCTCCCTAATTTCTTCAAGCGGTCGTATTTGACTATTTATAAAAAGAAAATTGTAGGGTTTATTAAATCCATACAGATACATTTTACGGAACGATTACAGGTAAAAAATGTTGCCATGTCTGTTTGTAAACATATCGCGACCAAATTAAATATTATTACAATTATTATAGTAATTCCACAAAATAAATGGAGTAATATCCAAATTTTGATTATGAAATTCTACAAAATGGCATGGCAATATGTGCGTGTGTTTAAAGTGTCGTGTATGTTTACGCGGACAAGTTTGAGTAACATGGTTGTTTAACTGAATTCGATAAGTTGTCATAAATTCATATAAATTTAATAATCACCTTAAGTTTTGCTAGGGAGAGTTCATACTTGCATGAGATGTATAGTATCACTTTCTCCAAATCATTTCAAAATTTAATGGGATGCTTATGCAGCCACACTATGATGTTGTGTACATTTTTTTAAAATTTTCAAATCAAGTTTACATATTACTGTAATTATTTGTTAATTTAATAAAGAATAAATATAAAAATATTCTAATCTAGTTAAAAAATCTAAAAACTTGTACAAACACCTCCTTTTGTAGTATAATATTGACATAAAAGTTTCAATTGACTTTGAGAAAGTGGTTATGCACATCCCCACACAAGCATGAATGTATCACACATGTGCTAGTCATTTAGTGAGAGATGTTTATACTTGTGTGAGATATATAGTACCACTTTCTCTAAATCATTTCAAAATTTAATAGGATGCTTATGGAGCCACATTATGATGTTGTGTGCATTTTGCAATTTTCGGATCAAGTTTGCCTATTACTGTAATTATTTATTAAATTATTTAAAAATAAATATTAAAATACCATAAAGTGGCTAGAAAAATCTAAAAACTTGCATAGCCACGTGATTTTAGTGTATAAGCATAACATAAAAAAGTGATTTGGAGAAAGTGTTGTTGCACATCCATCCTAATGGCATGCATGGCTCACACAGTCCTATATGACTAAGTAAGAGATATTCCAAGTTGTGAAGGATATATAGTATTACTTTGTCGAAATCATTTTAAACTTTTATGGGATCATTATAAAGTGTTGGTTATTTAGGGGGCAATGGTGGGTTAATAATTGGTTAAATATAATATAAGTAGTGATCTAATGTAAACATCTAAATAGCACAATGGTAACACTCTCTAAGGTTGAGTCACAAGTCCTAAATTTGAGTTGATTTAGAGAAAGTGGTACTACACATATCACACTAGCATGATCATCTCTCACCTAGTAACTAGAACATGTGTGAGAGATGTAAGCCATTGTGAGGATGTGCAACAACACTTTCTCTAAATCAACTCAAATTTTTGTCAACATGCTACACCCAAAGGAGGCCTCCCAGCAAGTTTTTAGATTTTTTTACCTTCATTTTGGTATTTTAACATTTTTTTACTTGAGTAAATCAACAAATAATCGTAAAAAGGTAAACTTAGTCTAAAAATTGCAAACATGAACACAACAATTAGGGGCTTCAGTCCATGTTTTTTAGGGGCTTCCAAACATTTAGGGACTTTAGTCGACATTTTGTTAAGAAATTTTAATGTACTAATTAATTATTTGAAACTTTTATGGGATGGTTATATATCTAAAATATGTTGTCGTGTGATTCTGTTGGATTTTCTGGCTAAATTTAGCTATTATTGCCATTATTTGTTGAATTACTAAGGAATAAATGTTTAAATACCATAAAGTGGCTAGAAAAATCTAAAAACTTACAAAGCCACATGATTTTTGTGTATTAGTATCACATAAAAAAAAAATCAAGTGATTTGCACAAAGGGTTGTTGCACATCCATTCCAAAGGCGCACATATTTCACATAGTCCTATACAACTAAGAGATATTCTTAGTTGTGAAGGATATATAGTACAACTTTGTCAAAATCATTTGAAACTTTTATGGGATAGTTATGAAGCCAAAATATATTGTTATGTGAATCTGTGGAATTTTCTCAATAAATTTAGTTATTACTATAATTATTTATTAAAATATTAATGAATAAATCTTAAAATACCATAAAGTGGTTAGAAAAATCTAGTGGTAAGGCTTCTTACTATATCGCAACTGGTTCCTAAAAGTATCAAATTGCCCATTTCTATGTCACAGCGATTTTTTGCCCCGTGTGCAAATCTCTGAAATTCTAAATCTTGAAAAGTTCACGTGTTGAGTTCTATTTTTTGAAAGGTACATGAATTGAGTTCCAAGTCTTAAGAGACGCCAGAATTGAGTTCCAAATCTTAATTTCTCGGTTTCAAAGCTTCACGAGAATTGGGTGCGCGCGGCCGCGAAACCAAAGTCCGCACCCCCGAAAAAGCTATACGCACGCTTTCCTGATGTCTTTCGCGCGAATTGGGTGAGCGCGCGGCCCAGATGGCAGAGAGAGTGGATGAACCGAAATTATTTGGCCACGCACCCAACGCCCTGGCAGCACTCCGGTGACCTTATCTTCTACTTCCTCCGTTTCAAATTGTAGTTCACTTTGGCTTTTCTAGATACATTGATTTTGCTATGCACCTAGTTATACACTATGTCTAGATACATAGCAAAAGAAATGAATCTAGAAAAGCCAAAGTGAACTACAATTTGGAACGGAGGGAGTACACTCTTCCCCTTCCCAAATGCTCTCCTCACGCACAACAGGCGTCGCCGCCCAGTCCTCCGCCAATCTCCAACGCCGCTGCCACCTGCCACCTATGCGCGCCCGCCCAGCCACCTGGGCCGTGCGCCGCCCAGCCACCACGCCATTGCCGCCCACCGCACCTGCCTCCAACGGCGGTCACCGCCCTAACGACCGGTGAGTCACGCAGAAACCAGCAGCACCGCCCGCTGTCCCCATCCCCACAACGTCGGTTCTCAGCCAGAATACGACCAAGCCTCTGACAG
This sequence comes from Hyparrhenia diplandra, assembly GCA_015847255.1. NCBI lineage: Eukaryota > Viridiplantae > Streptophyta > Magnoliopsida > Poales > Poaceae > Hyparrhenia > Hyparrhenia diplandra. The sequence goes on from JADLZK010004110.1 coordinate 170,289, forward strand.
CAGCTCCCTCCGACGCCTCAAGGTGCTGCGAATTCGATATCGATTTTGCCATGTTTAGATCGAAAATCAATTTTGCATCTTGTAATTAAGTTGCTTCTGCCCTTGTTGATTGATGCTCTCATCTGATTTAATTTTGCCTCCCGTTCCAACTGCTCGCTTCGGGGCTTGTATGTTCTTGCAGCAGCGAACGTCTGGACTACCAACTCTGGCACCCCATCTGGAAGAACTCTCCTGTCATTATCGAACAGCAAGGTCTGCCTTGTTTCTCCTTCCTGGTTTCCTTTCACCCTACACGAATCATTATCTACCATATATGTTCTTCAGTTGTGCTAGCCTTGCTGTGGTGTAGCTGCTCCTTCCTGGTCTTTCATTTCATTACACAAGTGTTTGATCTATTGCTTTCTATCAGCACTTTCAAGCCAAAAAAAATCTCATAATACTATTTGCAGATTGTGCCACTTCCTGACAGGTAAAGGAAACATCAATACCTTGCAACCCATTTATTGAATTGGGGACGAGAAGAGATTAAATGTACAGATCCACGATGCACAAAATAAAGGTACCTTCTACAAAAACCTGAACAATACAAAATCCACTTATGAGATGCAGTTTTTAGAACAGAGAGGTTGAGGAGTTTGAAATAAAATTTAATCCTTGTCAGTCATTACTAATGTAAATGTTGTGGAATAAAATAAGTTTGAATTTTCTCCTGCTCTCCAGTCTGTGCTTATCTCAGTTGATTTTCTGTCATATTAGTGATCTATAGCGCTTGCTCGACTAAACATGTGCTTCTGATCTAAACACAATTAAATAGATTGTCCTCCACAAATATAGTTGCACAAGTTTTTTTGACTGTTTATTACCACTTTTAGTCCTCAGTCTGGGAGATGCAAGTTCCTTTCAGTTATCATCAGTACCCAATGCGTTTTCCACCTTCGCAGTGTTAGGAAGGTTGCGCTGAGCAAAAAGTGTTAGCTTGGTCTTCTTTGATGATTAAAAAACGCTAAAGTTTATACAGATACCATGCCAAAATTTATAAAGTAACCATACCAGTGAGATAGAAAGTTTTGCCTCACATTTTCTTGCTCCAATGTAGGTTCCGAAGGGCATGGTTATAAAGTAGTTACATTTGTTTTGATGAAGGTGGTGGCTGGATTTTGGAAAGAAAAAAAGTATGACTTTCTTGGCCATCTTCCCATAATTATGGAGTCACATTCTGTTTTTAGTGGCCTGTATGCCACACCATGAGAATCAAGTATTACATGGCATGTTTCCTCTGCCTGTTGATTAGTAATCCTAGATCAACTTACAAAAAAATTACTGGTTTGCCTCCACAACTGTAAACAAAGGATCGGTAGGTCATCATTACGCACTACTAATGCTTGAATGACACTAGATGGTGTAAGATTCCAGAATCAAGCATTGTCCAGCCCATAAATCTACCTCTCAATGTGTTTCCATTTTGTGTCTGTCATATAGCCTTACTATGATGTTTATTCCTCATAATTAGCAATGGCAATACATAAATAAATTCGTATGGGTGGCTTAAACAAACTGAAAAGAATGTCTCACTACAACTTTTGAATATTGAGGTCAAGCTTAGTAATGGAACGATATGATCATTTGAGATAATAAAATTTGAGCTATAACAATGGTACCTGCTTATCTAAAGTTTTTTGGTGAGATTTGCTTATCTAAAGATTGAGGCTCACATGTTTTATGTGTAAATGTTCTGGTGGCAACATTTTAGAAAAAGAATGACCTTACCAATTCAAGATGGCTGGCAACTGGTCATCACTGTAACTTATACATCTATATGCAAGACTGTCATTGTCCCACAAAATATGTATTATGAAAACATGCTCTCTAATTACTGCCATTGTTCAATAGCTCTATGGAGCGTTGCTTGTTGTTAAACTTGAAAGGAATTAATTGGAGTACTTATAGTAATGTGCTATATATACTCTGTAAGTACATGTGAATAGCAAAAAAAAAAAAATGTTCTTCAAAAAGGCCTAGCCATCTCATTAGTTGCCTGATCTTGACAGCAAAAAACGATGATTGCTCATACAACCTTAACCTTGATATACACGTCATCTAGATTACATATTGATTCCTTGATCCTTTTCCTTTCAAAATAGATCTATTCCTACTTATCCTCAAAAATGGTTTTAGAGGCGTTTAGCCTATGTTGTACAAAAATAATTTTCGCTCTTCTTTTTAACAGAAACTTGAAGGTCCATTCACCTGATCCTTACTTTTCAGTGAAACTGTTACCTATTATTTTCTCGATCTTTAATTTATCCTCACATATATGGTTATTGTATTTTACCCTAGAATGTCGAATGAAGCTCCTTCATGGTGTGGAAGATGGGTACAATGATGTTGATGTTCTACCTATGATGTAGGACGTGATGATGAAGACACCAGTGTTGCCCTGATGGAATGAGCTGAATGCCATTCTGGCTGAGATGTAATTTTTTTTTAAAAAAAGTAATTGGTCATTTGCCTCTAAGGAGTTTTCTGGGAACATTCTAAGTCATGTTGCCTATAAACATGTTTTGAAGTCTCTTTGCCAGGTGGTAGACTTTTTTTATAACAAACTGAACGCTTCCACCAGTAGCCACAAAAAACAACCCGATGACTTGGCGCAATCACTATGTCATCCATTTTATAAAGCTTTTGTCGGCCTACGGGGCTTTTTCCAGTTTGTACTAAACACGCTTATTATACATTAGGTTATGATTTGAACCCATTATATCATATCGGCTTATCCTCTATGTTAAATTTAGTCAATATTTGTTTTAACTCGGCGATGGTGCACCTGCCCGTCGCGCGCCTCAGCCGTCTGTGCATGTGGACGATCCATGGGCGTGCGCCTCGGCTAGCGGCTGACTGCTAGGGCAAGAGTTGCGATGCCGTTCTGAACTGCTCTGTCAATTCTCAATTCTCTAGGTCTAAACCAGTGGTGCGAGATGATCTGATTGCAGGACAAAATGAGTCATGGCCATCCTAACTCCTACTCCCTCCGTCCATCTATCGGAGGGATATTACCAAAAAAAAGTTTTCCAAGAATTGGAGGGATATTAGGTGGTCCTCTCATTTTGCTAATAAATATGATGTGTCGTACCACGTGCAGTTGTGCATATGCCCAATCTAATGTTGTGCATGCACTTTGGGAAATGAAACATAGATCGTGCAACGAGGTGATTAATTAAAAATCTGCATAGCTTTAGTACTCCTTGGTCATTGTGCCAGAGGCTAATATCCCTCCGATAGATGGACGGAGGGAGTATTTGTATACGACAGGGAGCCAAGAGTCTCTCGTCGAGTGGCCTGCCATGGCTAATGGAGGCTATGGGCGGTTGAGTATTGAAATCATTTAATTGCGAAATGCTACTTACTATTTAGTATAATATGTGCTGAGGTCCAATAAGTCTAGCTGGCTGTGTCTACAAATCAATGGCCCAATATACATACATACATGGTACAAAGCCCAACCCAAATCAGCCTCCTCCTAGGTTTCGTTGCAATATAAGCATGTAACAGTTGCAACTCCAAAACAGTGTTGCAATTGAGTACTACTTTTGCTTCACCCCGTAGAGTTCGCGTTGCAATAATCATGTATCAGTTGCAACTCTAATAAAACGTTGCAATTGATAATCACTTTTGCTTCACTCCTTGGAGTCCCTGTTGCAATATGTTGTCGTAGTTACAACTCCACAAACTCGTTGCTATTGAGAATAGCTTTTGCTTCGGTCCTCAAAGTTCCAGTTGCATTAAACATGTAGCTATCGCTACCCTAAAACCCCGTAGCAATAGTCACCACCAAATGCAACCAACGCGAAAGTAGTTGCATTACTACCACACAATTGCAACCAAAATCTTGTTTACTACAACTATTTTTCACCATTGCAATATCGGGAACCAATTGCAACAAAGAGCTGCAACGCCTGAACAATCGTTGTTTTACAGGTACCTATTGCTAGCATTTGTTGGAACTCGTTGCAATACAGCCCCCTCTAGCAACCAAAGTTTTTTTTGTTGCATTATAGAGGCGTTGAATTAGACCAAAAATCTTGTAGTGTTTTCTATCTCCAACTGGGCTACCAAATGAATTGTTCCCAATAGACGAAAAATTTCGTTTTCGAAGGGCCTAGAGGAGGGATGTGCAGGACAATGACTAGTTTTCACAACTCATTTTTCCCGGTCAACGAGACGGGGGATGACGCTAGGGCGCGGCGCGGTGGCACGGGCGGCGGATAAGACGGCGTGCAGCGGCGCTGGGGGGGAGCAAGAGCCAAGGGACTAATCCCTAAATTGTTCTTTTTCGATTCACCCCAAAATATTCGCCTCCCATATTTATATGAGGGGTTTACAATTGCTAAAGGGTTTACAATTGCTAATAGGCCAGAACCATTAGTCTTTTTTCATGCTCACACAAATTTAATTTAATTAAATAAAACACCTAATAAAGCTATCTAATAATTAAATATTCAGCCAGTCCGCTTATCCATGGCGATTCGTTGATTGTGTGTGACACTAGTGAACTCATGTGCACGTACTATCGAGTATGCCTAGGGCTTGGATGCATTTTTATATTGATGAGTATACATGCGGGCTTAATTTGTATGTTCTTTTGTAATATGTTTGACAAAAAATGGTTGGTGGCTCCCTGGACTTTGCAATATTCGTGATTTTATCCAAGCAATATGGTCTTTCCATGTATCCGTAGAGTTCTTATTGTGTGTGTCCTGTAGAGCTTGAATTAGTTGAGCAAATTAAATGCTAGTGTAGGGACAATGGTATACTCAGCCATTTATATATGCAACAGAAGCTAGAACACGCCACAAATTGAAATAGAAGTGTCATGAGTGAGGTATATGCCCCCTGATCTACCCAAACGCAGTCACTACAAGGTATCAGCATGGGAGGCTTTGGGGACTCAGCTGACAATTTACATCAGCCATGATCAGTCCCAACCCCAATATGATTACCGATTTGTGGTTTTGATGGCCTGCACCTCTCCATCCCAAAGCAATGTTCCCAGCTAATCCCGACTTCACATCAGAGAAAGCAATTTTCCTGCATCATGAATTCACTATATATGACGGAGCAGTAGTCACAATAGTCTCTGTTCTCAGTTGACGGGACGGGTACATCCACAAAGAAGATGTTGGTAACCCTGTTGCACTTCTTCACCACCTCAGTTCATGGTAAAATGTGTTGAATGATTTTATTTCCAAACAAATTGTGCAGCCCGCACCTTAGAAGGAGGAAGAGTTTCTTCAAGTTCAAATATGATAGGCACGTTCAACCACCCTGCATGTTGAGGACGAGTACACACTGAGGTTGTTTCCATCTTGTATTGCATACAAAACGTTGCAGACCGAGCTAGGCAGAGGCAGATCACGCTATGATTAAGGTCGAGTGCTTATTACTATTAAAATGTATTTAGCCATTTAATTTGTTTTGTTATATTGAAGGCTTGACCTCCTACATATATATGTACTTATTATTTATTTCTAAGCACCTCTTGAAGCGTCGTTACAGGCTCAGGCACGGGAGAAACCATTCATTTGAACAAAAAACCTCTATACATGTGTAAATCTATATGTTCAATGTATTTGGAAAACATATTCACAATTAATCGCAGTCGTACCTAACAATATTAGTAACAAATTGTTCGTCGCATGGTCGTGTTAGGAATTACTGGAAGAAAACAGTTCGGCAAAAAAGTCTTGTATCCATATAAGAAACATGCAGCTAGCTGGCTTTCTTTGACATACGTGTGAGGCACCACGGCTGGTTTTCCAATTTCAATTCCTTATTTCGTTGCAATTAAAGGGTGTCCCACCTGTATGGACATCAACTTCTATCACTCTCGGTTCCTACGGTTCAACTTATATATACACACAGACCTAGCTATTGTCACAACTACAAAGAAACAACCCTTATATACAGCTCCGCATATATAGTATGTGCATTATACCCCTCAAGGTTATCATGTAGACATATCTAGGGACTACCATGGACATGAGAGGCACCTGGAATTCAGCTCACACTGTCGATAAGTTGCCCACTTCCACTATGTACACAGCCACGTCAGGTCCTTTGGCCTCAATACCACATCCGGCGTACGTGTTCCCCAGTACATAGGGTTGAAGTCTGGTTTGAAGCTTAGAATTGTCAACGGTAGGGACGGGAATAGGCCAGAGCTATGCCAGACCTTACGACACGGAGACTAATGGTTCTTATAGCTTGTGGAAATTCAACCTAGCAGCACTCCATATAGCTTGTGGACAGTACTATTGTCCCCATATGTGTGTAAGACAGCCTCCAGTGCAATGCAACATTAATTGTGCAAATGTCCATAGATCTACTTGCTACAGTTTAGGCAAGACAGGCGCTGGAAACACAGGTCTCATTATCCTTGTATGTTGAGCATGTCAGACCCCAATACACCCTGGGCGTTGTTTTGAAGGCTAACTAATGCACCATTCTCAACGAGAGTTTGGCTTGAGAGCAGATCGAAGGAAGCATATATAGCCAGTGCAGTAACATCGTGTGACAAAAGAAGGTTATCTGTTGAATTCAACGTCATCAGTGGTCAGACAATCGAACCAATGATGACTTGCGATACGAAAAAGTACTGTGTTTGATTACTGACGTGTTTTTACTTTTCTTGTTGAGAAGTCATGGCCCATTTGATGAGATCTTCTCATAACCTTCTCCTAGGTTTGTTTTTTCTGTCCATTGTACCTTGAAATTTGCTGTTGACAACTAAGCCTGAAAAATTAGCATGAACTGCACATGTGTTGCACACCTACAATGACACAATTTGCACTTGTATGGACATGCTGTATATAAGTAGAGGAAAATAAATTACCCATAGCGAGAAGTCCCTATTAATCTGTGTGTGTTGATCCCTGCGAAAAAGGGCAACACTTCCAACTCAATATAGTGCCATATGAACAAGAGAAAACACCACTGATGATCTATATGCAAATATGACAACAAGAAAATAAATGTAGCAAGGGATTTAGGTGTGTGCGGTCCGTGAATTGTCAGAAATGTTCTTGAGGACCTAAGAGCGAAATGTAAACGATAATTGGTTCCAGGGAGAAGGGGTTCAAATTCTTTTTTTACCTTAAGAGCGAAATGTAAACGATAATTGGTTCCAACTGCTAGTTATACAATGTAGCCTGGGTACTATTGAATAACTGTTAAACCACACACACAAGGACTCTCATCTAACTTATAAATGTCACAATGCAATCTTACTTCAGCTTATTGAAAACATTTTCATTGATCCAATTCAATAATCTATATATCAGCTCCTTATTTTTACGTTTCTGCAGTGGATTGGCGGTAACAATAGAGAAAAATTAAGAATGTATTCAGGCAATAGTGGCCTTCCTCAGCTCCATTTTGTGGCAGAAAATAAATTAGAGAAAGCACCACTTTAAAAACAATAGTAGGGCAGTGGATTAGGACCACTAGGCGTGGTCTGCTAAGGCACGAGAACAATTGTTACGACTAGCTCTAGTCATGTCGTGCCGTGTCACCCATCATGCCCACTGCAAGGCCCTGCCATATGGCTCCTTGATCGCTTAGCCATATATGTTCTGCCCACATGGTAAGCTCAATGGCCTGAAACTCATCTCTGCTTGCCTGCATAATCAAGCATTGCTTAAAACTTCTTGCTACGATTGTCGCTTTCCGTCTCACAGCTTTGCTAACACACACACACACATAGGAGGACGGGGCTATGGAACAGTGGCATGGGAGAGACAAATCGGTGGTGGTACTCAATGGCAGAGGTTGATGTCTTGGAGATGAACATCGATTGGTGACCTTAGTGTTCAGGAAAGTAGGAAGAGGGTGATCGATGGGACCTGGTGTGTAGCATCGACTACCAAGGGGCCGGTGCAGAACGAGGATGACATTCTGAGGAGATGTGGAGTTTGGAAGACCCGGTTTAGTAGATGGTTTCCAAGTACAATCACCAGCATCTGTAGGCATCTCAATAATGGCCGCGACGTGAAAATCAGTTGCCGAGTACAATAAAGAACAATTGATGGGCATCATGCGCAAGTAGTCAGAATAGATTTACTCCACAATGACAACAAGTGCAAATGAAAAGATACGACTGAAAAGTAGAAAATATCTGTTAATTCAAAATATTTGCTTTAACTGCTGTTAAATTATCTGAAAGTGTCGACATTATTTTCCAGCAAATAAGTTGATTCTAAAAATATATTTAATTATCTTGGGGACAACTTATATTGTGACAGTTTGTCCAAAATGAAGAATCACATGAAAAAAAAAAACACTAAATCATTGGTGTTATCGAAGTCTTGAAGAGCTTAAATTTGCTGCTATCATCTTACAAGGTAGGGTTTCCTCAAATTTGCAGAAGAAGCATTTAGTGATTTTGTGGGCCCCTTCTATTTGTGATACAACATCATTTGGTTAGGCCGTGGTACCTTTGGTCGAATCCCTGCATATACATACACACATATACCTATCTAGTGGCAACAACATATACTTGGGAGGGTTCCGGAATGCAATTCATCAGGTAAAACCTGGTTGTTTTCCCACATGTTATCGAGATACCACGATAGAGACGTGTCTCAGTCGTCGCTAGGATCCTATGAAAGGTCCATCTCTATTGCAAGCCTAGATGCATTTCAAGACGAATATCCTAGATGCCTAACCATTCTCAAGCCTTTCTATTCATGTTTGATGCTGCATTAATGCAAATAGGAGATCTCTGAATGCATGATGACCTGTAAATTTATCCGAAGGTAACTGGAATCTATATACAAATTCTTGAGGACAATATTTTTTGAATTCTTTTTGTGAAATATGTGAGTACACATCTGATGACGTTACATCGACTTTGCTGGTAGATCCTCGTCGCTAGCGAAGCTCGTCATAGCGGCGCTGCTCCTTGCCTGCTGGTATGCCTGTATTGATAAAATCGATGGGGCCAAGATGAATTGAACAAGCAAACATCAACATAGGAGATGTGAAGTAGCAGTGGTATACGAATCCATGGCAACCCACACGGCAGCAGGATCCAGGTCAATCCAAGGCAGACTTGCTTGGGGCGGGTTTGGTATCATAAGTTGATTTGGACTGTGTTGGGATGGGTTTAAAAATAATTAATTACGTTTGGAACTGGGTGGATATGGGCTAAGTGGGATGTACGCAAATATATATAGGGCGTGGATGGTGCGCAAATATATAGTATACACACACAATCACACCAATAAAGAAAACATATGGGCTAAGTGGGATGTACCCAAACATATGTTGCGCCTCAGCTCGACCGATTTCCGCTATGCTTTGCTAGCAAGCTGGCATGGTTGCCCTCCCATTCTACTCCAGCATATATATAGTATACACACACAATCACACCAATAAAGAGAAAAAATAACATCAGCCTCACATCCATGCAACTCGTTGCATATATAACATCAGTCTCAAGGAGGCATGCAATTTTCTTTTTGATTAGTAAGCTTATTGTTAGCTTCATAACTCACAAGAATCCTTCTGGATCAGCAATATATATACATACACAACCACCAGGGCTGCTCCTAAGTCGAAACACTTGCAACTCAGTATATCAGTGTTGTGAATGACCTAGGCATATGGTGTAGTCATGGGAGGCACCGGAAAATGAGTTTTCATAGCATTTCACCAAGGCATATGGTTGTTGAGGTTGCCACATAGAGATCTTAGTGATCGAGCACAAGAACTACTTTCTTAATTTAGGACTGGAGGTCACGTTGCACGCCAAAATCCCAAAATGGCAGTGTGGGAATTAATAGGAAGGGATCAAAAAGAGCAGGCTACTGTACGCCAACTCAGGTAATGTTGCGCACTGCTGCAAGCACTAGTGAACTACTACATCATCTGTTGATAGTTTTCTGAAATTCTTTTGTATCTCTGAGACTTCAAACCTGTGAGAAGCTTAGACCTTCACCATACATAACGCTTCGCTACAACTTGTCTACGTGCTCATTTGAGAGTATATCTAGATAGCTGTCATTTTCATCGACATTTTGTAATTTTACATTATATTAAATATTTATACCTCTAAATGATTTCAAATAAAAAATTACAACTACAAAGTTTTAGGTCTCATTGAGCTCAACAATTTTTAAATTACCAGTGGTAAGCTATGGTTGGATGCTGGAAGTATTGAAAAATCTCATGAAAGGAGAAAAATGTGACTTTAGCCCAGGGTGCTCACATGTATTTGGCAATCGTGGGCCCAGTTCAAGTCCTTGTTTTGAAGAGGGTTATGTACTGTTGTGATGAAGGCAGTTTCCATAGTGGGGCTCAAAAAAAAACATCCCACCATCAAAAAGGTCAGATGCCGATACAGTGTTTAAATTATCTGCAAGGTAAATTACTACATAAGAGTCCTATGTAATCTAGTTAGCTAGTCAGAGTCTTGTAATCGGTTAGCTAGAGAGATTGGGATTGATGGAGGCGTGCTCGTCCATGACTCGGTCTAGGAGTTTGTTCAGTTCACGCCATGGCCCGTGTTGCGCAAGTAATGCACACCGCAGAGAAACGGTGTGGCGTACGATACGGATCATGGTGTGGGGGACTTGGTGTTGAGTCTGTATAAATACCAAGGAGGAATATACACAAAAAGCTGCGATGCTGGGCAGCGTCCAATTACTCTTTTCGTTTTTACTGGTTTAATTTGTACTCCCTCCATCCCAAATTATAAGTCACTTTGGTAAGTCACTTTGACTAAACCAAAGTGACTTATAATTTGGGATGGAGGGAGTAGTTCTGATCAATGGTGACTGCGATCACCGCACTTGCAACTATCAAGTTCCAGCATTATCCAGTGTAGTTGAACCAAAAAAAGAACTCAATTATCTAGACGGAAGTTTTTATTGTGATTATTCATTATTGTCCCAGAAAGAGACTAGTAGAGCATTAAAGTATGTATTGAATCACATATAATTAAAAGCACTAAATCAATGCTGGTATATATGTTAAGGAGCAGTTCTATTTGTCAGCAACTTTTTTGCAAAATGAATTGCTTTTATCAATTAATATTTCCTTATAGCTAATGGTACGAAAATGCATTTATTGGTTTTACGTGGGCCCTTGATCTGACCATCATTGGCACCAAAATATATTCTTAAGCACAACTTTACCATAAAGAAGAACCCAGTGTATTAGTTATTCTTTTCTGCCCCCCTGCTGACACCTTTTGGTCCAACAATATAAAAACACACGTCCATCAGGGTGGCTCAAAGAGGCAACACTTGCAACTCAACAGTACTAGAGTTCTGAATGAAGTGCATCCCTGATCTAGGGTTATGTCTTTGCTTGATGATCCTTTTATGCTGGGCATGAGAGGCATGAGGGAATCAGCACTCACGAGTTCTTTCGCTGTGCGATATGGTGATATATCATATAGGTGAATTCATTTTCACCTGAGGCATGTGGTTGCAAACATGGCCCATAAAAGGTGTATCAAGCACGAGGACTATGTGGTCAGGAGAGTGTCATTTCCTTGAAGATTGTGGTTGCACAGGCGGCTACAGAAACACTCTGAGAAGACAGTCGTTTCCTTGAAGCCTAGAATTTTGGATGTCAGGTTGGTTCCTCAGAAGTTACACAGAAGATGATGTGATGCTGTAGCAGCCTAGACCAAGCTTGTATTGATACCTACAGACTTGCATATTTGAGCCGTGCATCCACCCCTTCAAATCCATTCCTATGTTCTCCCATCGTTGAGGAGTTGAATGGCTTGTTGCCCCCAGTGAAGACATGCTGTGTGGTCTATGATGGCATATGGTGACATCAACATGTGTACAAGAATGCATGAGCCATGCATCCTGCCAAAACCCACATGCATGCTGTTCTCTATAACAGGTTGGAGAGCTCAGTTGCAAGGTTGGAAGGAACACTACTCTCAGGAGCAGTTCACCTTGCCCTGGTGAGCTGAGTATGATCATGCCATTAGGAAAATATTTATCTTGATTCCTTTTGTTTCTTTGTACTAACTTGCTTGTTCACGACTCTTTGGTCATCGTTTAATTTGTTGTCTTCCTCTCTAATAACATGGACATCAGTATAACACATGAATGCATAGAGATAGACAATTGATGCGCATTTTGGTTTACAAAACTCTATCTGATACGTTTTTCATAGCTAAATATTTGTTGATCTGGATATGCCAGAGTAAACATGCAGCCACGGTAAACATGTGTCCATGTCACTTGGGGAATCTACGTGGCGCCTACACATGATTTTTTTTTTATTCAGATCCCTACACAAGCAGGCTGGACATAGTTTTCTGTTCCCTGTGCTCCTCCTGGTGGATTGACATATATACTATACATACACACATCAAGTGGCAGATCGAGCGAAAGAGAAACGTATGCTCCTCCTGGTCCGGCCGGCATAGACTATATATCAAGAATGTCAAGGGATGTGCATGTCCTTACGATACCCATGCACATCTTGTGACTACTATAGGCATGAGAGGAACCGGGAACTTGGCTGTTACCATGAGGTATGTAGCGTTGTGTGCACAGCCACGTCAAGTCCTTTGCGATCAGCTCAGAATGGGAAGCCTAGTTTGAAGCATTGCATCTGGAAAAACCATGAGCCAAAGACTCGGGAGCAACATCCACATAACGATTTCTCGTGCTATGTGCGTACTCCAATCCACGTATCGTTTATGTATTGCTTATGTCATAATTATTTTGTTTCAATGCTTGTGTTCGTTCCCATTCTCTAAAGGATGTTATAATCTGTGTTTCAACTTTTCCTCTTCTATTTCTCCGTACAATGTGTTTGCCTAAGCTAGAATTATCGAGGAATACAAATACTTTCCTTATTATTTGCAACTGTGCCATGATATATAGATTACGTACCAAGAGTTCTCGACCATATATACAACAGAAAATAAGAAAACTAAATCTCATTTTCTTTACTGGAAATAGTTTAACTAAATCTCGAACCATTGTCTCTATTGCTCGGCTGCCGCTGGGATTGCCAAGTGATCAGTGAGTAGGCAACACATCACAGAGTACAATCGAAGGTTCTAACGTGGCGTACATGGCTAACTGAGGAATAGATGTCACTTTTGTCTAAAATTCAAAATACAAAATATTTTAATGTATCACATTCTTTGCTCATGGTTTAATTTAATTTATATTGGCAAATGTATTTCCTAGGATTGGCAAGACTAAATCATGTGTTTTGGGATAAGGCTAAGCACAAGCATGCCATTCCCAAGTATGATCCCCACCACTGAACCAATGATTCCTGACAGGAACACCCCCCAGACCAGAGATCTGTGCAATTGGAAAAAAAATGGGCTACTAGGATGCTTAGCTTTACAAGAACGCAGTGGAGTTGCTATTTTGTCTTGTGAACTGCTTGTCTCGTGATACATAAACATACACATCCATATGCAGTTCAGCACCCCTGCAAAGAACCAACACACTTAAACTCAATAGTAGTGTTACAGATGGTCTGTGCATATATATCTAGTGCCTTGCGGTTATAGTATAGGCACGAGAGATGCCGGAACTCATCTATAACTTGTATTTGTACCTAATGGCAGTATATCTAATGATGACACTAGATCCCGTGTGTGATTCCAGATCACAGAGCATGTAGGCAAGAAGAAGACCATATATACGGAAGCCCTTGAGTTGTCAATGACAGGGGTGACTTCAAATTAAGCTGTGGATATAAGACGACATCGTCGCAAATCCTGTCAGCCAACGACGATCAAGTGAAATTGTCTAAAGTGTTGATGAAACTAGGGATGTAAGTGGGCCAAGTTGCAGTGCCTGGTGGCTTCCATCATATCATCTGCCTAGGGTATGATATCCAAATATGCAGATTGCAGAGAACCTACTATATCTTTGTTGGAGGGTGTATTTCATTTTAGATGCCCCATATCACTTCTCTTGTTGTTTCTTTCCTGCTAAGAAGGACTTATATCATTGCATAGACAAATCACAAGCACCAGAAAAATGCAAGGGTGGTTGATGGTGCTCACTAACGTGTAAAATTTTGCATCGTAGCCCGAGTTCAATTTCTTGTTGTAAAGATGGTTATATATATGAACTGATGTGGAGGCAATTTTCAGAATGTGGCTCCTACAAAAAAGATCCTTCCACATTAAAAGGTTTGATACTGATAATGAATTTATATGTTATCGGCACAGCTGAAACTTAAAAAGATGTAAATTAAAGCTTTTGTTATTGTGGTTATTCATTGCAAAATGATTTGCTTTATAAGTAATTTCTCACAGCTGATGGAATAAAAAATCATTTTGCGATTTTACATGGGCCCATGATCAAACCATCAAGTGTGGTGGGCAAAGTAGAAACCTGTGATCTTTAATTAGACAACTTTTTATTAGCTTCACATTGTAAGAGTTCTTCTGGTTGGCCCATATATACACACGCATATCCATCAGCACGGCTCCTTAATGGAAACAACACACAGAACTCAATAGTAGTGTTGCGAATCAAATGTGCTGCTAGCTTAGGCATATGTAGTGTCGCTAGGCTAGGCATATGTGGTGGTTTTAGTGTAGATGTGAGAGGCACTAGGAAATCAGTTCTCACCAGTTGTGCTTGTCTTGTCACACAGGGCGTGTGATTGCTGACGTTCTCACCAGAATCGATCGAGCATGTTAACAAACGGCTTGTCGGTACTTACTAAGCAGGAGTGAAGTGTGGAAGTGCAAGTGACAACTCCGTAGGGAGTAGCATAGAAAGAACACTCCCTGCTGTGACGCTCGGCACCATCGCTTGGGAGCTGCTGTGAAACACTGTGAGCACCATCCCCTGTCTAAGCAGCTGCAATTTGCCAGCGCCCAGGGGCACCCAGAACTGCAAGCTTTCATCAGCCCATCCAGGACTGCGTTGCACACACAGCTAACGTCCACAAATTCCTGCACATGTAGTTCAGCCTTGTCGAATGCTGTGCCGATGCCAGCCTCTGTGGCATGATAGCTAAACTAGTGCACTCGGTCGGTTTGTAATCTTTTGTTCCAAAGATTTGAGTCATAGGTTGTTAAGATAGGGGAGGAGCATGATCGGTGGCGTGCTAGATCATGACACCGCCTGGTCGGTCGTTAGGATCGCGTCACACGCGAGTTGCGCACGCGGTGCGTGCCGCGGCGAAACGGTGCGCGCACGACGCGTGTTGTGGCGCGGTGGATCGCGGGCGCCTGTGCCCAAGATCGAGTCATGTAATGAGTCTATAAATACATGAATAAAGGACCGAGAACGTCACGATGTTGTGGCGGCATAAACCCTAACACTTCTCGCGTGCGTGTGTTTCATCTACTTTCCAAGTTTGGCGGTGACCGAGTTCCAGAGTGCGGTGATCACGTTCCGGCGACGTTCCTCAGCGTTTAGTTCCAACATGGCAGCGAGTCCGGCCAGCGAGGAAGAGCTTAGAGTTTGTTAGTATCTTTTTATGTACCAAAATGACCTGCCCACAGCTGAGGTAAAAAAAATCATTTGGAATTTTCGTGGGACCATGATCATCTAACCATGAGTATGGTTGGTCAAAACAGAAACATGCTCTTTAATTGGGCAGCTCATGATTGGCTTCACTAGAATCCTTCTGGTTCAGCAATATATATACTCACCACACATCCATCAGCACTACTCCTAAGCAGAAACACTTCCAACTCAATACTTATGCTCCAAATGAAATCGGTCCCTGAAGTATGCATATGTAGTGCATTCCTAGTAGTGGTTTTAGTGTAGCCATGGAAGGCACCAGGAAATCACTTCTCACGAGGTCTCGCAGAGCAACGTGGTTCGGGATGTTGCCACAGAGAGGTCCTTGCGATCCTGCACGACAACTATATTTTGAATTTAAGGCGAGAATTGTTGCAAATGAAATCAGTCCCTGAATTGTGGACAGCTGTTCAGTTCTTGCTAAGCAGCCGAGATGGTAATGTTGCGAGCCAAAATCCCACAACATGCATGCAAGAATGGGAATGGGAAGGGATCGAAAGCTACTCTCAAGAACTGGTCGCCAACTCAGTTGTAGCTATCGTCGATCTCAGTGCCAACCACTACTACATCATGCTTTCACCAATTTTAGATTTTTTCTTTGTATCATTGAGAGTTGGAACCTGAGAACCTATGAGACCTTTGGCACACATATATAACCCTTCTCTACCACTTATCGACGTACTCATTTCTGAGTATATTTGGATAGATTTTTTTTTATCAACATTTCTTAATTGATGTTGTGAATATTTCAGCTCCTAAATAATTTCAAATAAAATGTTTTCCACTATGAAGTTTTAGGTCTTGCCGATCTCTACAATTTTGATACAGAGCATGGATTCATCCAACTTTTTTAAGAGAATACAAATTTTGAACTTGAAACTATGTAAATTTAAAACAAATATTTGAGACCCTAAAAAAATTCAAAGAAAAAAAAAAATTTGTCAACACCAAACTTCTAGATCAGATAAACCAATACAACTTTTTATTAACCATGCTCAACTCAAGTTTGTTTATAAATTCATAAATTTGAATTCCAAAATCTATGAGTCTAAAGCACGTATCTAGGAGACTAAACAACTTCAAAATTAAGTAAAAACTTTGCAACTATAGAGTTGTACACCATAGAGAAATACGATTTTGTGTTTAGACCAAGTCAACATCTGAGGTCATCTGAAAAATGTGAACTAAAATTTTCAAAATCCATGAACTGAAAACAATAAATTGGGATATTAAAGAGTTTCAAATCCAAACATCTCAACAACAAAGTTTTCATATTGCAAGAGGATGGATACAATTATTTCTAGATATATATGTTAATCTTATGTTTGCCACCGGGCACCACTTGGTGTCTCAAAAATGATCTGCCAAACCAACTGATCCCCAAACATGAAAATTTCTTTGGAGTAAAGTACACTAGTGGTACCTAAACATTGTATATATGCAATGTCTTCTAAATTTGACCGAACTTTTTTTTGGACCATAAACATGTTGTAGTCCTAAGCTCTAGAGCCAAATAGATTTTGACCCATTACTGACTCGATCTGAAATATTTAGCCAAACATCTACCTAAATATGCACAATAGTGCTTCTAGGTCCAAATATTCTGAACTTGGGTATAATTGTCTGTCCCCAAACTTGTCAATGAGGCCACATGAGGAACCTAAACTTGCTCGGTGGTACTATATAGGACCCTACCAACCAAGATCGACCCGGCCTAGACATGGCGTTAGCCAATATATATAGGAAATGCCGGCATGGGCATGACAGAGCTTGTGGCTCTTTCTATGCTTTGGCCATGCCGTCACACATGTGCCCCATAGCTTATATATATAGTACAACGTTCAAAATGTTTGGACAATAACAGAGGCAAAAGTTTCTGTCCTATATGCATATGTATGTATTGGCTTTAGTATAGCCATTAGATACCTCAGAAACGATGATAATATGCTTGCACATAGATCAAGCTCTTTCCTCTATACCTATCATGGCATCCCTGGTTGTGGAGGCTGTGCCAACTACAAAATACTAAATTTGCTAAGGGACCACGTGGATCATGATGTTCGATCTACTAGAAGTTTGGAGTGTTCAATGGCATGCAAGACTGTGTATGACAGTTCTCCAGAGTATAGGATGATGCATGACGATTGCAGTATTCCAAGCAGCTGAGAAGCAGCCACAACCATATAGGACTGTTTCTTGCCACCATCTATAAATGTGTAACTATGATGTTGAGATGCTGGCAGGCCTGCATTTAGAACAAACAGCTATCGATCGCTATTTATTACATTTATTTATACTATAATATAGTAGCAATTCTGACGACCATGCAAATTTCAACAGTCTTAGCAACAAGATTGAGGCAGGAAGCATTGTTATAAAGAAGTTAAATACTGTACTTACCGATCTGTTGGGGAATGCTTAATCACATTTGTTGCATATGAAAAAAATTAGTTGTAGTGTAAAAAACAATTCCATGGCATTCATGTGTCAGTAATCTGCAGAATCGATGTACTCCACAACGAATTGGTTGCTGCAAATGAAAAGATAGTCTTATAAATAAAAATATATCTTCATTTAAAAAGTGACCTTTAATAATTGTTCAGTCTCGGTGTCATGTCACATCAAGGTCATAGGATCCCAGAGGCAGGCAAGCGGTGACGAAAGCAACATGCATGTCATCTCAGTCATAAAACATCAAGATCTATATATTTGTGTTTACCACCAACTTACATAGAGAAAACCTATTCTCATCAGGGTCCGTTCTATATATACTCCTTATTTTCCTGTCTCTACTGCATAGTTGTCTATCGCAGTTGGGATTGCGAGCAGTATACTAGTGTAAGCACCTTGTTGTGCACAAATTAACCTGTACCTACGAGAATATAAACTCTGTCGAATATATGTGCTGCAATAGAAAACAAAATGAAGTGGCATACAGCACACTAGATTAGCAACATTGTGAGCTCAAGACAAGGTCCTACTGACAAGTGACAATCCACACATATCTAGTGGCTACAGTTTAGGCATGAGAGGTATGGGGAACTTCATTACTAGCTCTGTGCTTGAATGGAGTGTAGCTTGCTAACAATGCACTATAGGTGTGCCAATTGCATCGGCGCCTATCCACACATGGTTCGAAGTGACGAACCACACATGCATGTCAGGGCAATGTGTGCCAATTGCATCGGCGCCTATCCGGTCAGCCGTTTGTCAATGTGTGCACAATTCATGGACACATCCAGGCTGCTAGCACAGACTTCTCAAGCATTCAACGGCCCCATTCGCCTCTTGTGTGTTCTTGTTCAGTCTTCAGTGAAGTGATGATCTTTTTTGTCACTGTACAATATATAGGGAAATTGAAGTTCAATAACTCATTCAGATGTTTTTTGTGTATATAGGGGCCATGTATTTTTCTATTCATCTCATATTGGTTGATCCATGGAAGGGAGGTAAGCAACAATAAACTGAATGGAAGCTACATCCAGTTATCACAAACTCTAAATTTATCTGCATCTCTGTATATCGTGAATGTTCAGTAGCAACCGAATTTACTTATCAGTTTGTTTAGAAATTATGATTAACTTGTTATATATAAAGATGCTCACTCTACTAAACTATGAATTAGTTTATATATGTTTTCCTTTCACTCCACTAAATTATTAATATATATATGTATTAACATTAACAAGAGATTTCTTGCAAGTAGTGTGTGTCCAAGCCATGTCACGTACTGTTGGAGGTTCAAAAAGGCGCCAGCTGAAAGTGAGCCAAAGAATGATTATATTTTTCGGGACTTATGTTTGGATGATGCCATACAGATAAAACCTTGTCGACCAGCCAAAAATGTGATATATTAGGTAGTCAACAGCTGGTATCTCGCATCGTTGTGGCCATTTCGGACGCAGCAGGACTCTACAATTCACGTTACAACGTCGTCATGTCCACCAAAATATATCAAGACACGAAGCTGATGATGACTACACGCTACAATCTCTTCATATCGCTCGCTATTATGGAGGCACGAAACTCCTTACGTCAACTACAATTAAGTTTGTCCCACCCACTGGGGGACTATTGCTGAACCTCCTTATGTCAACTACAATTGAGTCTGTGAGCCTGGGATTATTGCTGTAGATGTTGGTCTGCCTCAAGCTATACAATCAGCGGCAGCGGCACCCTCCATAATAGTACTAAAAAAAACTGCACTCAGGCATGCATTCCATCCTGACGTTTTGCATGCCTACACTCTGACCACAAGGCACAAGAACATATTTTAGGGATATGTCTAGTCTCAGTTGCAGCAATACTATTGAATTGCAAAGTGTTGTTTCTTTGCAATTGTGCTGATGGATGTGTGTGTGTATATATCCTAGGACTAGAAAGAGCTGACAGGGGGAAGAGTGGCAGAGGATAATAACTGCACAATTTTCTACTGTTGCTTCACCTCACCCTATGCATTATGCATATAGACATATAATGTTGTAGCCAGTCCTGGGAGGCGTTGAGAATTCAATCGTCATGGCTGTGTGGCACTAGATGCAATACTTGGTACAATGTGGTGCCTGTTAACAACATATATATAGTACGAGAGAATGCTAGTTTTTTCTATGCCCCAGTCCTGCATTTCTGAATTTTCTACGGGTCAATTATGGCCAGCACAGGCTACCACTACTATTTGCTCCAGAGAGGAGGTCTACAGAGATGTTTTATCTACAAGCTAGTCTATGTGTTGAAGAGTCTCCATTATTACATATGGGAAACTTATTTATTGATTTGACTGGTTATATAAATGTGGGACTTATTTTACATCTCCACTACATATTTATCTGTTGCAGATTGGTTTGCAGCAATTGCAGCGTGTAGTTTATCGAGCTGACAGTGGTTCTTCAATTGGTACCATATTGAATATTGCTAATGTGACACAATCCATTATTACCTCTAAAGGCCCTAGTATATATATACATGGAAGGCATTGGGAACTCACCTCTTACCAATTTTTTTCTTTCATCTAGACCATGAGTTCATTACCACACATGGCAGCTGATAGGAAAAGTGCACTAGGAGGACAGGGGATCTCTTGCCTCGAGTTCCTGCTCTATCTCCCCCTTACGTGTTGAAATCCCAATACACGGTTGGGAGGAAATTGGGGGGCCGGGGACATCAAAATCACCATGACTCTATCGATATCGCCATTAGGAGCCTTGGTCAAACCATGGGAAAACCTGTCTTGGGCAGTTTGTTGGCGTTCATGGAACCTTTCTAGACATCATTTCTCCTTATTGATCTGAAAGAGATGACATAGAGTTGTGCTTTGTATATATCTCTGAAGCTCGAGGAATTCATCCTCCCATTCGCCAGTAACACCAATTCCAGAGGAAGGGCTTGAATGGGGAAAGACAACACTTTAGAACATTACAGATGCTCCTAATATTTACTGAAAATAGTTCTTTGCTGATTAGTAGAAAAGAAAATACATTAAATCCATGTTTGCCAGGAGAAATGTGGTAATTATTCAACCACTTTAAAGATGATTGGTTGTTGTCAGTATGTAATAATACATGTAAAGAAAAAGAAGCCCCATATGTTAGTGCCATAGAATTGATGCTTCTTATTATATCCTCTATTTGTGATCTCTTGATTGGTCTGGTTAGGCTACCGTGTTAGGTATCTCCTGGACCGATCACCACTAGACACTTTTAGGATAGTTTTCTATGCTAACTATGCATACTAAAGTTACACGCACTCTTAAAAACCATTTTGTAGTTGTGGGTATGTAGCTTCACCGTGAGTATATATATGTATTCTCTTGAATTCTTTTATGCCGTCTCGGCTCCTTTGGTTCCATATATTCACACATCTATCGACGCAAAAACCTATATATATAGAGAGAGAAGCTAGACTTGGAACTCACTATTTAGTAATAGGTAGCTTTGTGAAAGAGTCCAGTCCCGATCTAGGCATCAGAGGCATCAGGAACAGCGCTCTCTCCATATGGCAGGTACACCTTGCATCTACGGAGACGCTCTACCAGTGGGTGTCCATGTGGTGCTATCTGACCACACAGCATGGGACGTGTGTCTGGTGCTGCTAGACGAAGGAGAGAGTACCAAGAACCGTGTAGCAGCTAGCTGTTTGGTTGCTTATTCAAATGTGGTTGCCACAGATTTCTGCAGTAGAAAATGAGCCACAAAATGTAGCGGCTGAAAACCCTGTCTCCGCCATATATAACTCACCACGCTTTGGCAATATAATAAGTTACATATTATTGCCGTTTATGTAAATGACAATATAATAAGTTACATGGCATTCCTCTCACGTCACTATGAACAATAAAAAAATCTGCATTTATAAAATAAAATAAATAACAAAATTATATATAAAATTATAAAATAAAATTTAAGGGAACGGCCATATCACCAGCTACAAATCGGTTTATATATTTTTCTTCACAAACACCATAAAGCTACTCGATTCCACCACCACTGCCATTGTTGTCACCTCATCACCTCAGCTTGGAAAAATCAATTCACTTAAAATGATTGATGCTGGAATAGAGATTTGATAGTGTCTATTCATTGTTTTTCCAAAAAGAGTGCAAGATGAAAGCATGTATGAGGATTGTTTAGATTCAACCCCCCCCCCGGAATTGGAGTATTGAGGCGGAATTGACCTAAATTACCCCTCAATCCCCTCGAATCCACAAGGTGAATGATGAACAAAAGGAGAGCCATGTATGACCTTTTAATATACCTACTTTTTTTTGTTCCTGTATTTCAAGACTTTGTAGTGCTTCCTTTGTAGTTTTTATTGCCTTCCCTTAATTAATATATTCAGTGCCCCTAATAAAATTATGAAAATATATAAGTTTTAGGAGTTGCGCTAAACATACCATACGTGTGATCATTGAATAATTAATAGGAAATATTTTACTAAGGTAAACCATCCTCAAATTCGAGTTATAGGTGCTGTGAAGAATTAATTTGAATACAGGTGGGAACATTTTTAGGGACAGTTTTTCAATGCCAACTGTGTATAAACAAGTTACACGCACCATTAAAATGTAATGCTTTCTGCCGTAGTGGGTATATATGTAGCCTCACTTTTTTATGCCCTCTTGATCGCTCCTTTGGTTCCCATATATATTCACACATCCATCGACCCATACAACTATAGACAAGCAACATGGAATTGGAACTCGCTCTATAGTACTCCTAGCTAGCTTTGTGAAATAGACTTATCATCCCTGATCAGGGCATATCTAGTGGCAAAATACTATAGGCATGAGAAGCTTGAGGAACAACGCTCTAAATGAATGGAATATACACCTTGCATCTACGGACAAGGACATATATCCAGCTGAGTCGATCACGTTGGAGAAGATGGTGCCAGCGGAGGTCACGTCACTCCGGAGGTCGCACCGGCACCGGAGTCAATCAGGTCGTGCCAAAGGTCGCGCCTGAGCTAGAGTCGATTGCGCTCGATGTCGCTGTGCAACCAGAGTCGTCAACCGCCTTTGCGCTGGACTTTCCAGAACCAGAGTTACGACTGCAACAACGCACGAGCATTATATTAGTACTAGGAATACATGATCTAGAATTCTTTGTGGTCTTTTATATTAATGTAAGGCTGGGGCTGTGCCCTTGAACTCTAAAAAAAATGATCTAGAGTTCTAGGCATATCAGTTGCCTATTTGTTATAGTATAAACATGGGAGGTACTATGAACTCAAACTCACCAGTCAATAGAACCCAGGTCCAGTATGTCTATCATAGGACCCCTCATCCAATAGCTTATAATGGTTGGACAGGCAATTGATCCTACATAGGACCTCCAGTTCGGAACGGCTCGTTCCCAGGCAACTATGGGCACGGATCTGCTCCATATCATTTTTTTCCACGCGCCATGTTTGCAGGAGGGACACCACCGGCTGCACGTCCTCGTTCCATGTTTGCTTTGCTCCAAACGTGTGGTTATGGATAGGCCACCACATACAAGCCAGCAGGATTGACCTTCTGCAGCAGGCGCCAAGCTGCTGTCATTTCGCCACATGAACACAGCTCCTAACTGGCAGAGTGGTACCCATAAGCATTACTTTTGCACGCCCCTTACGCTGGTTCTATTTCCGGTTGGGATTTATGAAACGGCGGTAAAAGTTCATTTATGTAGTAAGTAGGCTAGCTTAATTAATAAGATTGACCTATGGTCCTATGCTTACTGAAACCACACACAGAGGTGTCCAAAATTAAGGAACTGCAAATAAAGAGGCCTAACTGTATGTAGCAGGTACATAACATAGTGTTGATAGTCCCCTCTACAGCACACCACTGGTTTCAATCCCACCCACTTACCGTCGATTTTGGCCTAAAGTTGTTGGTGATAGTCATTTTTTATCACCGCCGATTTTGAGCCGACAGTAGCAATGTTCGTCATCGCCAGACACCAAACCTTAATCTGGCGGTGCTGTCGCCACATACGTGTTCGATCTGGCGGTGGATGTGGAAACATCATTGTTGGTTGTGATACCATTAGGTGGTGATGATGTCACCAACACTGGACGAGGGTAGCATTTTGCGGTAATATGGTGGTACCATCAACGTTGGATGGGTATTGCATTCGGCAGTGATGATGTGTAGATCAACACCGGACAGGTGTATCATGACAATAGATACATCAATATCGGAAGGGTGTACCATACAGAAAATATCTGTAACCCAGTTGATACAACAAACTGTTCGTCGATCAGGTGCTCTGAGCTAAGAATTACAGGGGAAAACCGACGTAGAATGTGTGGCATACCGGTTTAATTCTCTGACCAGGATGCATGCAAGATATGTGCATTTGCCACCAGCCACCATGGCTCGATTTCCCCTTGGCTGTTCCTTATTAATTTAGCTAGCTGGACATATATACACACACATCTATTCACACTGAGTACGAGTACCACATGTATCTTGGAGGTGTTGTAATAGACAACGCCGCACACAGGATCGAATAGTCGTTCGAAGCATGCATGGACTCTGTAAAATTTTTCCTGAGAGAAGAGTTTGAACACCCACAATGCATCCATACATGTGTTGTGACAGAACTCAAGATGCAAACTCATATAGTACAAATTCATAATAATTAGATTTGCATGGGTGAAATGCCTGATCACGAAAAAAAAAAATATGCACTGGCAAGCTATGTTTTTTTAGTTGGACATACATCTTCTCGGATATGTAGAGGCAGGGACCTTTGTTCTTGTTGACGCAAAACTAGGGTTCCATGCCAAGCACACCAAGAGGGCCTTGGACGCCTACGAGGTTGCACACAACCTGAAAACAGCGAGAACCGTAGCGTGATCGACCACTAACGATTAAGAGATCGTTAGGGCTGATGTAAAGCTCAGTTTCGGCTGGAGGACGCATGTGAGTGTTTCCCTAGGATCGGCAAGGCCACCTAGAACACAGGGAAAATTTGTGGAGAACGTCGTCGAACAACAGGGTAGAGAGGTTGAGAGTTGAAAGTTAGGGTTTGGTAGTTGATCTTTGTCGATTGGATGTAGATTAGATCAAATCGGCCATGAAACTCTCAATATATAGGGGCGGGGTTGGCCATATCCTCTTGGCAACCGCCTTAGATGCGTTTCCAAGCTCCAAGACTTTCCAAAACTGACCAAAGCTCAAGTCGGTTCGAGTCCGCGATCGTGCAGCAGCGGCGCTTAGACTTGATTAAGCGCTAGACCGCGCCGTCAGACACGTGGTCCGGACGGGCGCGTTATTTTTGGGTGTCAACAGTTCTATTATGTAAACAAACTAACAATTGTTTTGTGGCTGTGTTTTTACACATTTGAAACTAGCATCCAACATAGCTGTAACTATTTCTTAGATAATTGTAACTCTTAATGATTAATAAATGTACCTAGTGTTGTTTTTAACTAATTCCACTAGATGCTATAAAATAATTAATTAAATACAACTCCATATATCTGTACGTGACAAGAATTGGTTTAATGTATGCATGAATAAAAAGCATATGAGGTTATTTAAAACATGGATACAGGTCATTTAAAACATGGATACTTAGGCCGCTAAATACTCTCAGTCGAATCCAAAATTGCAAATCTGACTGATCGCTTCAATTTCTAAATACTAGAGTTGTTCTTCATCCGTTTTTGTTCCAAAGGAAATATGAATTTATTTTTGTTGCAACTAGACATCTTTGGTTAACACTGGCTGAAAATTATAATTTTTAGGGCAACATAACTCAACAGTCTAATGTTAATCATCGTGTATAGTGAGAGCTGGCATTACAAACTGCCCCTAAAACTATGATAACCATAAGTTTTAGAAGGAGTTGCTTTACTTCAACCATACGTGAACATAGAGTAATTTCAGCGTTAAGATTCTAGCAAGGCAACCGTCCTGAAATTCGGTTTACAGAGGTAGGTTAGAAGTTTGCACACAGCTGGACATTTATTTAAGGATAGTTTTTTTGTGCCAACTGTGTATAAAAAAGGTAATGTGCACCCTTATAAACACAATTCTGCAGTCGTAGTGGTATACGTGTAGCCTCATTCTTTTATGCTTTCTGGTCTCCTTATTGTCTCATATGTATATATTTACACATCCATGGACACATACACCTAGGATGAAAACGGAACAGAAATATTGCAAAGCAACAATTGGAACTCACTCGCTATACAATAGCTACACTATTGGCATGAGAGGCATGAGGAACAACACTCTAACCTTACATCACATACATCTAGAATCTTGGGATGGAGATTCTACAGGCACTGGGTGCCTATGCGGTGTCAAGCAAGCCCATCGCTCCAATTACAACGGCAGTTGTCAATCGGCGTTAAGGTTTCCATGGCATCCGGTCGGTGTGGGCGTGAATCTGGGTGCTGCAAGACCAACGACAACATACCAGTTAATAATCGTGCACAACAGTGAAAAGTACAGCACACGTATTACATATTTGTGTCATATTACTGTAAATTGCAATATAAGTTAAATAGCTCTTCACCCACATTTCTACGAATATGAAATAATCATGCATTTCTAATATATATATATATACCTAAATATATTGAAATTGATCTCTAAATAAAATAAATGATATAATGAAATAAAAAAATAAAATAAAATCCAAAACTATTTCTAGGGGCCTTAAGAACATGAAATATTTTATCTTTATATCATTTATTAAATAGATACCTAGTTTAATTGTCACACTATAAGTTAAATAAATTACTTTTACGTGTAGAATTTACAACTACAAGTAAAAAATATTATAGATTAAGACAAACTATCATTGTCAGTGGATAAAATAAAGTACATTCAATATTTTTTTGTAAATATATTTCTATACATTTTCTATATAATATAAAGGACAAAATAAAATAGGAAATAAAAATTCAAGGAAGAGGCCGCTTGACCAACTGCCTCTACAATTAATGGATGGCAAACCGGCCAGCCTGTGTATATAGACAACTCCCTTGTAACCCAAGGACTCAAAGGCTAAATTTTTGTATGTCATTTGGGCAATTTCCTTCATCAACACCTTCGGGCTACTTGATTCCATCGCCGTTGCCACCTCGACCCCACCTCGGCTTAGAAAGGAATTTTAGGCTTACGATTTGGTTGTGAAGGCATTTAGTGTAATAGTGGGGATCATTAAAAGCATCCCTTCATTTAAAAAGAGTTTGATGCTGGAACATAGATCTTATATTGTATAACTATTCATTATTTTTCAAAAAAGAGTACAAGACAAAAGCATGTTCTTTATTTTGAGAATTTGCAGTGCTTCCTTTATACTCTTTATTTCCTTTTAATATATTAAGAGCTTTTTGAGCCGCTCGAAAATTCATTGTTGAAATTTTGGTGTGCCCATCATCGATTATACATCCATGATTCAACCATCATGCGTAGGCAGAAGCAGAAACAAGCTCATAGGCACCTTAGCTTAAAAAGAACAGAGTGCAGTTATTGTTTTTTGTTGTACTCTCGGACCCTTCCTTCGGTT
This sequence comes from Hyparrhenia diplandra, assembly GCA_015847255.1. NCBI lineage: Eukaryota > Viridiplantae > Streptophyta > Magnoliopsida > Poales > Poaceae > Hyparrhenia > Hyparrhenia diplandra. The sequence goes on from JADLZK010004110.1 coordinate 197,842, forward strand.
CAGATGACATATAGACACACATCCACATCAGCACCACTACAAAAAAATGACAGTGGTGGCACTCGGTACCGCTGGGCACACGCTGGCCCCTAGCTGGCTGGCAGCGGCCCGGTACCCATGATGAGCATCATTCCTGCATGTGTAACCCTGGTTCTATTTCCAGTTTGAAAAATAAAACGGTAAAAGGCCATTTATGTAGTAATAGCTCTGTTAATTGAGTAGGGTAAATTTGATTGACCAGTGTTTTACAGAAATGTAAACATACAGCTGTCTCCAAATTAAAGAGATTGAAAATAAAGAGGTCTAATTATGTACAAGGAAGTTTATACAAATTAAATTTGTCCCTCTAATTGCTGTTTTGTAATCCTCTTGGGCGCCATTGTTTAATTGCTGTTTTACAGAAATGTAAACATACAGCTGTCTCAAAATTAAAGAGATTGAAAATAAAGTGGTCTAAGTATGTACAAGTCAGTTTATACAATCCAAATTATTTCCAGTCGCATGTGTTCTTGTAGGTGATCAATGCAGGTGGGCATGTGTAAGGGCTTGCATCTGTACTATATTTCACAAAATGAAAGTTGCATATAGATTTGTATTATTCGAGACTAAGGTTTCTAAGTCAACCGTGGCTGGAAATAGATTTTCTGGGGCCGATTATATTAACTCAACTGTCCTTAGAAATCACGCTTTAGCGGCATATTGCATGAAAAAACTGCCACTAAAAATATGGAAATATAAGTTTGAGGTGGTCTTGCACTACATCTACCATACGTGATCATGTAATAACTAATATGTAGGATTTTACTAAGGCAAACTATCCTGAATCGGTTTATAGATAGGGATATTTTTAAGTACAATATTCTATGCCAACTGTATATAAAAAAGTTACACACATGCTTAAAACCCATTCTGCAGTAGTAGGTATTTATGTAGCCTCACTCTTTTATGCCCTCTCAATCGGCTCCTTCGGATCCAATATATATTCAGACATCGACCCATATGGGACTCACTTAATTGGAGCTCACTATATAGAGAGCTATAGACAAGCAACACTTAATTAGAACTCACTAGTACTCCTATCTAGCTTTGTGATTGAGATCTCTCCTTCCTGATCAAGGCACATCTAATCGCTATATACTATAGGCGTGAGAGGCTTTAGGAACAGCGATCTCACCAGGCACATATATCCCGCATCTACGGATGGATACATACAACCGGCGGAGGACGTGTCACGCGTCGGAGATCACACTAGCACGGGTAGAACATCACACCAAAGCTGGCACCGGAACCAGATTTGTCAACCACCGGCCATGAGTCCATTACACTAGAGGTTCTCGAACCACAGTCACGACTGGAACAATGCTTGACTCACCATTAGCATTAGGCATAGATGTCCATGATAGACGCATTTACCGACACGGTGGGCTGTATAGGAACTTAGAACTCACCAGCAAATAGACTCTGGCTTCAGTGCGTCCATCCTAAGACGCCCGAAGTTTGTTGAAGGCAAAAGAAAAGGTTTCACTTTGAAGAAGATTAGATAGACTCGTGTATACTTAGTGCAGCTCGATTGGTTACATTTTAAGTGGTTCTAGAAAACTACCCACCTGAATTCAAATGCTATACTTACGAGAATGCTCACATATTTCATGGATTTATTTGAGGAAGAAATGACACAATTCAATATATACCGGTTTAGGCAATTGAATGTAGTTTTTTCATTTCATTTATTCATGTAGGTCAATGCAGTCGGGCATGTGGAAATGCTTGCATCAGTACTATATTTAATAAAATGAAGGTGGCATACCTTATTAGCTCTCTTGCCTGATTCATTTCATAATTATTGGTTTCTCGGCTTCCTTTCTCCCTCTGTAATGACAATAACTGACACATGAGTCATCATGTAGGCGCCATCTCAATCATAAATATCACCATCGAGTCTTTATACTGAGCATGCATCCTCTGGCTCCAACTCGTTCCACAAATTCTAGCTAGCATAGCTACAATTGTATTCACATTCATATATATGGGCTACAGTAGACAGAATAAACACTTGAAGTGTTGGGAATGAGGAAACTCTGTATTTACTCAGTTACAGCTTAATCATGCAGTCTTACATGTCGGGGTGTGTGGTAGCCAGTGGTGATGCCGAGTGTGAATGAGGCAAACTGACATTATGCATCATCAATAGGTGCCATCACAATCATATAAATATCATGATTTAATCTTATTTTCCGCATAGCATCATCTAGCTCCAGTAGTTGCACAAAAGTCCATGTCTACTCGCTACACCATAGGGATGAGAGTCATTGGGGACTCAGCTCGAACCATCCTTACATGCCAATCAAGCTAGAACACAAAACCAAGATGAGTGTGAGTGGCATTGTGCACGTCATGATCAACCTGGAGTGACTTTCTAAGCATGTTTGCATATTAGAGCAGCAGTATGGACAGCGAAGAATTCTGTTCAGATCAGGCTGCTCAGTCCAATCCTGCTTGAGTGCCTCGCTTAACGATGGATGCACCCACTATGGCGACGTCACCATACCTACCAAAGCCGAGACTTGATTTATGGGAAAATATGTCGCCTTTGATTGCTTTTATTATTGTTTTCTAACTTCTGTTCATTAATCAGTCATTTATTGAGTTCCTGATCTGTCACAAACATGGAAGAAGCAGACAATGCACGTACTATTATCCACTACTAGAGTGTCTGTGACAATTGCCACTATTAATATGTCTCCTTTGATTGCTTTTGTTGATATCAAGTCAAAGAGACAATACTGTGGTTTAATTTCGTGTTCTTCATCGTTTATTAATCGTCACCGATTAGAACGTTCTATACATGTTTGTGTGAAAGAGCAAAACATATATATAAACGAAATCAAGTACTGTTTCTGATCATAAATATTTGGGAAATGATTTTGTTTATCTTTAAGATGAAAAATAAAAATCGTGAGGGGGTTTTATGTGGACCCTTGCATTATTGTATTTTGGATGTGACCATCATATGGGTAAGTATAGGGGGAAACATACTCTTAGCTTACACCACTACAAAACGGAACTTCCGTGGCGGACAAAAACGAACTCTTAGCTTAGCTTAAGAAGAAACCAAGCGCAATTATTTTTTTCTATGTTGTTTCCTCCTTCTGGTCCAACAATACACACACATCCATCACCACCGCTTGAAGCAACAGTTTCAAGTCAATAGTAGTGTTGCAGAAGACACCTATCCCTGAGACTTTACTGGTTTGTATATATTTGAATATGGTCATAGTTGATAGAAAAGCATTTGGGGATGTTATGTGTGCAGTTCAATTATATTTATGAGCCGACCAGGCGACCGTCATGTGTAAGAAGATTGGAACAAGGTATATATGATAGGCAGTTTATAGCTTTATTTAAAAAATGCATTGCATTTACTCTTTATGTTCTCTCGGTTCCTTCTGTTCCGAGGATATATAAACACCCACGTCGCATCAGCACCTCTGCAAAGTGCAACACTTGCAACTCAATAATAGTGTTACAAATGAGAGAGGCACCGGGATTAGTATCCAGTGGAGTCAACACCTGATCTATAGTCATATGGGCATGAGAGGCATCAGGATCAATATCCAGTGGAGTCACTGCCGCATCCCCAGTCGTGAAGTCACAAAAGCATGTAAGGCCTGCCACCCATCCCCAACCGTGGAGTAACCGGCGCATCCCCATCCAGCAGCTGTCCTCCTCCTGGGATCCAGCCAGGCACGCAGCAAACATTTCACGAACATGATTGAACATGCAAGTCAAAGCACATGTGTGTGCGATCGCTCAGGAACAAGGAGCAGCGTGAATTCGGAAATCAGAAATCACGTATCATGAGGTTGGCGTGGGGCCAGAAGTCATTGAGCTGGACGTTTGGGCGTTGGCCTGTTAGCATAACAATAATTAGGCCTATTATTTGCGGATGTAATCACGCCCGTGCATATATGTACCCATGTAACACATGGAATATATACACCAATTCCCACACTTTCATGGCCGTCGGTCCATGAAGAGCTCCCCCAGCTCTCAATGATGGCCTCATAGTTGAGGTTGAGATCCAGGGTCCCCTTCAAGAATTGCGTACCCATGGTGGCGTTGCAGCCATTGCTCGTAGACGCCTTCCTTTCTAAGTTGTCATCGTCCTCGTTATCCATCATCACAGTTGAAGTCTATTTCCCAGCACCTGAACCGACGATGCCTCCGGCTTCATCAGATAAGCAGGGGCAAGTCAAGGTGTGGGTCCACCAATTAGTGATTTACCAAAAAGAAATTGCCAAACACTTGAAGAGGGGCAGCTTTTTTACTTGGCAAATGTTTTTAGAAGTTGGCAAATTAGGAGATTTTCCATGTAAAAATTGGTAAACTTTTGGAGATGCTCTACCGACGGAACTGTATACTTATAAGTAATATACTTATAAGGAAAGATTAATGCTAACAAACGGCACTGCCTTGCAGCAGTTGACGGGTATTACAGCGAAATAAGCACCATGTTGCAGATAACTTGCCAGCTCCTGCATGCTAAATATTGCTTGGGGGTTCCTATTGGCAAGTTCATTAGTTGTTTCAACTAGATCTCGTATGTGAAATTGTGATGAACATGGATTGACGAGTTATACAGGGACATTGCTATTTTGCAATCATGTAAGCATGTAGACATCATAGCTAAGAACGGCAGGAGTAGTTTGCATTGTCAAGCATTTTATAATAAGTGAATTTACAGTTGTAAAGTGTCGCTACAGCATATGTTTTGTTCTCTTTTGCAGGTTATTTATGTTCTTAACCGATCTGCTGGCCCTTCTATTGTAGTCGTGAATACATCACCATGTGTATTCAATACAACAAACACAAGGTACCAGGCAGCCTGGCTTAAAAAGAATGCAGTGCCGGTATTACTTTCTGTCCACTGAGCTCCTTCTGGTCCGATGTTATATAAAGACACACATCCATCAACACCGCTGCAAGGAAGAAATAATACTTGCAACTAAATAGTTGTGATAGAAAAGAGTGGCACGTCAATCGTAAGCTGATCTGTGCATACCCATGTCTATTGGTTATAGTATATGCATGGGAGGCGCTGGGAACTCAGATGTCACCTATGTTTGCACCTAGTTGCTAGGAATCTGGTGCATGCATCACATATCAAATGCATTTGTGTGGGCATTGGAGGGAAGACTGGCTTAGTCAGTGGCTAGCCAGTGCGTCCAAAGCAGCAGAGACACTGGTATCCAGGAATAGCCCAGATGATGACAACCTGGCTCTGTCGGGCAGAACTCCGATGATCCGCGGAGACACTGGTATCCACTGCTATGTGTAGTTCAGTAATCAGCAGGCACCCCGTCATGCTCATGCTGCACCTAGCTAGTTTCTCACAGGAGTACCGATTTTGATGAGTCTGAAAGGTGAAGGGTATATATAAAGAGAAGAAAGAGCTGAGACGCAAAGGGATTTATGAGTATGTATGGCTCCTAATAAATACAGCATCACAGCCTGGGCTTGAGGGCGGAATAAGCCCTTTTCTAAAAAAAAAAAGCTAAATACCATGTTGCAATTATTGTCTAGGAATGGACCAAAACTATTTATTTATTTATTTATTTATTTTTGAGTGAAACAGGAAGGTATAGCCCCCACTGAGCTTTTATTGAACAAAAAACAAATAAAATCTCACAAAAGTCTCATGAAATAAATAAAGATACAAAAGATAACTTGCTCTCGCTCTGTGAATAACCAAGGAGACTCTCTTTTGAAAATTGTCATGCAACTTTGAATCGAATCTTGAACACGTTGCAGGGTCATTAATTATATTAAGAAAAAAGAAGGGGTTTAGAACGAGACACATGGCCATGACACCCGAGCCCCGCCTATTCATTTGTTCTTTCCTTTTTTTTGTGGCTGTGTGTGTGTGTGTTGGGGGAAACTGATCAATGACCTGCCTCCCTTGCAGGCGTAATCACAAATGCAGCACCGCACTTATCTCACATACCTTAGAGACCAAAAATTTGGTACCACACCAAAAGCATAGACACAAACTAATGTATACACAAGTGTGGAACTATAAGATGACAAACTATATAAACTATCTCTCATGGTTCACACTCGTTTACATAGTGTATTTATATGAAGTAATTTATTTCATCTAGCAATAGCATTGAAATCCTGCACGATCGAGTGATTATTATTATTTTTGCTTGGTTAATTAAACTCTGACAACCTGCTGACTCCTTGAATGATGGAAGGCAGATGGGTTAGTTGCGTCAGTTGTACCTAATGGTTCACTAGCTAACCAATGCAATGTACAAAAGAAATTAGTGACAAAATTTTCTCCATAGAAGTGCAAGTGAGTTAATGATCCTTCTCTGAAGAGAATGTATTTAGGGAGGCTTGGTTCACTAACCAATGCAAGGTAGTCAGATCATGGAGTGGCAGTCGCATCCAACCGTGTGAACCTTTCCTGTTTGTATGCTTTGTAAGGAGTTACCACATCAACCAAAAGAATCCCAGCAATGGATTTGCGACAAAGCCCCATCGTAAGGAATTTACGGAGGCTATTGCTGTCTCCCAAGGCTCAGACCCGGCATGGTGCGCCAGCTGTGAACATACACCAATTTATGTTTGGTATCCTGATGCCTCTGAATCCTAAATGTACTATTGCTTGTGAATTCGTGGAGGCTTATGATTTCGAAGTAACTATAGCAGTGTAAAGTAGTAATCTTGCACCCCCGGCACGCGCATGTTTCACATAGTTTTTATTCTACTGATTTCATCACTCTGAATGTGAAGGGTATATATAAAGAGATGCATGAATTGGGATGTAAGGGCAGTATTAATTAGGATGTATCGGTCCCACTAAATACCATATGTCGCAGCATATGGGCACGACGAGGCCAGATTAATTTACCCATCTACTATGAATGAAAAAGAAACAAAATACCACGGCACTATATAAATTGGAGTAATTCACTTCCTTTCATTCCAAGTGCCACGGTTACAAATTTCAGACACTAAAGTACATATTACTAAGATAACGTGTGTGTGTGTGGATCTTCCATGTGGATCTTTTGTATCCACATGCATGTTATGTAAAAATCTGAGATAACATGCATCCTCAGTAATTCACTCCCAGGCACTATATATTTCTTACTTATAGAATAACATGCATGTGGATCTTCTGTATTCAACCACTGCATTCAACAAGACCACGGAGGCGAGCCATTTCTGAGGTTGTCTCATGAATCCCAGCAAAATCTTGCCAACACAGGTCCCAAGATATCTCTAGCATAGAAACCAAACACTCTACTGGGCAGGACTCATTGCTGGGGCAGGAACGTGCCCTCAGTATGCAGTGCTCTCCTAATGCCACCAATTCCAATGCAACGCACGTGATTCTGCAGGCGTTCCCTCTTGTTACTGCCCTTGACGACTGCACGTACGTGTAGAAACCCTACCCTCGTTAACATCATGCTCGTATACACACTCATCTCTAGTTTTGTGCACTAATCTATTCTGTATCCTGTCTAGACATCTGATTGTACTGAAGATTGAAACTGCCTGCCTGTGATTGTAATACAAAGAAGGGGATCTGAAATGCACAAGTGTATCATCTTATATATAGGCATGCACTGAATGACACTGCAATGTTCTGATGTGAAGTTGGAGCTATTATTTTTTATTTTTAGAATCATATATGCATGTGCGTCTTATCAGTATATAACTATATATTCAACCACTGCACCATTCATTTTACATAGTATATGTTTTGAAGGGCGACACCGCACATGCATGTGCGTCTTATCGATTGAAGTTGAAATGTTGAGATAACTATACATTTAGTATGTGAAGTTTTAGATATGCTCCACTCAATTTACATAGTATATGTTTTGAAGTACGTAGCAACGGTACTTTGGTTACCCTCTTGTAAGTATGCTCCAACACATTATAGACATTTATTAATTCGATTAATAAAACATTTAAGTGAGCATACTTCCGTTACGCGTAATCTCTCAGCTTCAGCGTGCACACGAGTAGCTAGCTAGTTTCCTAATTCCAGAATGCCACCCTCAGCTCGTCTCTGAAGGGCGACACCGCACATGCATGCTTCCTTTTACAGTTTCAAAATTATCAGTCACAGGCTAAACTATGCAAAGGGTCTAAATGTGTTCCCCTTCAGAGCAGATCGGACGACAGTGGTGAACACACTACCGGAATAACTCGATATCCCGTGAGTAAATATTTTCCCGTGATCTGAGAGGAACAAAACACGGGAAATAAGTACCTATCCCGTGAGCCAAACGAAAAAATCACGGAAACAAACAGATCACGGAAAACGTATTTCCCGTGAGGCATAGCTCACGGGAAATTCCCATCCGATTTCCGTGAGAAAGGGGCTCACGGGAAAGCTAACCACCGTGAGCCCCCCCCCCTCCGTCACCTACGTGTCGATATCCCGTGAGAGCACCGTCAAGCTCACGGGATATCCTTTTTTCCCGTGGGCCAAATAGTAGGCCTCCGTGAAATATCCCCATTTCCCGTAAGCACCGTCAAGCTCACGGGATATCCCCATTTTTTTTTTTTTGGATTTTCATCTCCAAACTTTTTCTACACTTCTTGCATATCATATGGCATTCAATATTAAAGTTTGGTGAATTATTGACTTTATTTGATATATTTAGGTAATTAATCTCTTTTATGGGAATTTATGAAATGTGGCCAAATTTGAACTACAAGTGCTTCAATTTTTTGAAAACAATTAGTACAAAATTTATATTCCTCATACTAAACACAATGTAAGGCCTTGCATTCAAAAAAAAAATAACGAAATCTAGAACATCTTAATACGAAATCATGAACGTTAATCCCCTGTTCGAAAGTGGTTTAAAAATTCTAGAAAATAAACCGATGTGCAAAAAAATCATGAAATTTGATAATATGTCATGATATCTTATGCCGAGGCTATGATAAAAAATTGGGAACGTTTCGCACAAGTTGGCACGTATGATGTTCACAAGCTCCGACATCTACGTAGAAGTTCCACGTTTGTTGAGAATGATCCAGTGTGATTTCATGTGGATGTGGCGGTCAAGTTGTGGTTTGGCTACGAAACTTTTTCTATATGCAAATGGACCTCGATATTGTGTCATGTCTATTTTCGAGAATTTTTTAAATTATTTTGGTAATTATTATAATTTTTTGCAAAGTAGTTAAGTAAATATAATTTTTGAAAAAGGAGATAGAACCACATGAAATAATGGCAATTTTTTCACGCAAGGATCAATTATGTATGGGTGAGTGTATGTGATAAGGTATTTTTGAAGTAATCTTTATCAAAGTTTGAAAACATATATATGTTAAAAAGGTTAAGGGGAAAAATAAATTTAATTACTCGATCCAAAGTAGTTTCCGTGAGCACTGGCGGGGAAAGGGTGGAGATTTCCGTGAGCTGGATAGATCCATCATGGGATATCTCAAAGGGTGGGACCCCCTTTACAGAGCCCCCGGCGGTGGATATTTAAAAAAAAATTGCAATTTCCGTGATGGATGCGGGGCGCTCACGGGAAATTTGTGATATCCCGTGAGTGGCGAGATCCATCACGGGATATCTCCTTTTTTAGCTAAGTCAACCCACCAGCTCGCCCACTCACACACACTCGAACACACACTCACACACACACGCCGCCCGCTCGCCAGCCCGCCCGCCGTGAGCGCCGCCGCCCCGGCCCGCCGCCTCCCCTCCGCCGGAGCTCCCCGCCCCGCGACGCCCGCCGCCGCCCTGCCGCGCCCGGGCCGGGAAGGAGTAAGGGGGGGGGGGGGGGGGGGGGGGGGGGAGGAGGAAGAGGAAGAGGGAGAAGGGAGGAGGAGGAGGAGGAAGGAGGAAGGAGGAGGAGGAAGGAGGAGGAGGAGGAAGGAGGAGGAGGAGGAGGAGGAGGAGGAGGAAGGAAGAGGAGGAAGGAAGAGGAGGAGGAGGAAGGAAGAGGAGGAGGAGGAGGAGGAGGAGGACCGCCCATCGCCGCCCCGGCGTGTCCGCCACCCTTGCGACCTCGCACCGCTGCCACCCGCCGGCGGAAGAGAGGGAGGAGGACCGCCCACCGTCGTCCGTCCCAAGACGCGTCGTCTTCGACCGCGGGTTGTCGGCCATTGTGCCCTTGATGTGAATATGATTGTCGGCCATCGTGCCCTTGATGTGAATATGAATGTCGGCCATCGTGCCGTGTGGTTTGTTTGCAGGTATTGGAAACCTCCCCGTGCAGGGGAGGTTCTGTCGAAATTTTCAACTGATCCCGTGTGTTTCTTGTTATGCAGAGAGGAGCCCTACGGAGCGGAGTTGAGTGCCTTGCCGAGCCGGCCGGAGTCTCTTGGCAGCCCTGATCTTCTTCCTCGCCGGCTAGGCTGACTCCACCGCGACCCTAGGTATCACCCCTTCCATCCGTGTCATGGTCGTAGCTAGATCGCGCAGCTCAGTTAGGCGTCTCCCGTTCGAAAGAGATATGGTTGGAAGTATGCAGATCCCTACATACCTATAACCGTATCTGTTTCGAATTGTCCACGTTTTTGGACAGCCCGAGGATGCGTAGATGAGGTTCGTTCCTTGCTCCACTCTATCGATTGAGTTTCGGCAGCATCTCCCGTTGTTCTTCGAATACACAGCTCCCTCTCGGGGAGGGACGTGTATTCGGAGAACAGCGGGGAGGTGCTACCGAAATTCTGTCTCGGATAGTAGTGGAGCATGGAACTGACCTCATCTACGCATCCTCGGGTGGGATTAGGACCTATCTTCACCTACTAGATGGTAGGATCGTTGTGTAGATGCACTGCATTCTTATATTCTCGCTGAAATGATAGAGAATGGATGACCGTGCGTGGATATACGACGGCTGGAGGAGTTTTGGAGATTATGACCGTGAATGGGTTAGCAAGAGCAGTGCTTTCGTGGATTATGCTTTTCAGAATGCTCGAGGTGCGAGTAAGGTTTGGTGTCCGTGCAAGAATTGTGACAATAAAAAAAGGCAAAGTAAGGAGGACATGTCTAAACATCTTCCCAAGTATGGATGGACGGCAGGCTATAAGCGGTGGATCTTCCATGGTGAAACTGAGCGTATGAGAGACGAGGTCGTGAGGCAACGCATCGATGATCTTGCTTCTGATGCCGGGATAGGAGACATGATAGATGACTTTCATGCCGGAAACTTTGAGCAAGGACTTGGGGATGAGGGGGAGGAGGAGCCAGAAGAAACCGCAAAGGCCTATTATACCATGTTGCGGGCAGACACGTAAAACCCCTTCACGACTATTGTGAGGTCTCCAAACTAGATGTCATTTCACGCCTTATGGACTTGAAGGCCCGATGCAATATTAGTCGAGACGGCTTCACCGACATGTTGACGATCTTTGGGGGCTTGCTTCCGCCAGTCACGTCTTTGCCAAAGAACATGTATGAGTCGAGAAACTCCTCAAGGTACTCAAGATGCCATACGAAAGCGAGATACATGCTTGTGAGAACGGGTGCGTCTTATTTAGGAAAGAGTACAAAGATGATAATGACTTGGCCCAAAGTGTAAATCCTCAAGGTTCATAGAGGTAGACCCCTGGTGAAGGCGGTGAGAAGAGGCAGCTTAAGGTCCCCGTGAAAATCCTACGGTACCTTCCCTTCGCACCGAGGTTACAACGGATGTACATGACCGAGAATCTGCGAAAACAGATGACATGGCACAAAGATGGGCGTCGCTACAAGCCCGATAAGATGGTACACCCATCCGATGCCGAAGCATGGACCCATTTCAACAATATTCATCCCGACAAAGCTATGGAGGCTTGTAATGTGCGTGTTGTTGCCGCAAACAGATGGGTTCAATCCTTATGGAATGATGGCTGCCCCATACACTTGTTGGCCTGTATTCGTTATCCCGGCTGAACCGCCTCCCGCGCCTCGCTTTCAACCGAAGAACATTCTTTTGTCTTTGATAATTCTGGCCACCCGGAAATAAAATGGGTGTGTTCATAGAGCCACGTGATTGATGAATTGATCAAAGGTTGGAATGAAGGGTTTTGGACGCACGGCCGAGCTTTGAAGAGAAATTTTAGGATGTGCGTGTGGTACCACTACTCCCCGCATGATTTCTTGGCGTATGGGATATACGTGGCTGGTGTGTGCACGGCAAGTTCCTTTGCCCAAGTATGCAAGGCGGCCGTGAGGTTCACCTGGTTGAAGAAGGGTGGCAAGTATTCTCGCGTTCGACAAGCATCGGCAGTTCACGCCTCGACCATGCTTTTCAGGCTAGACAAGAAGAACTTTACGAAAGGTCTCGAGTTACGGACCCGAGCCGAGGATGATGACATCTGCTAAGGTACACGCTCAAGTGGATTCCCTTGTGGCTGATGAAAATGGTGTCTTTGTGGGTTATGGCGAGCATCATGCATGGACTCACAAGTCAGGATTAGAGAGGCTCCCCTATTATGATGACCTTCTTCTTCCACATAACCTTGATTTAATGCATACTGAAAAGAACATCGCCGAGTATTTTTTGGAACATTCATGGAAACTAGCAAGTCAAAGGACAATGTTAAGGCTAGAATTGATCTAGCGAGTTGTGCGACGTAATCGAAGCAAGAAATGAAGCCTCCTAGCAATGGCAAGAGATGGAAAAAACCTAAGGCCGATTACGTGTTGAGCAGGCCCCAAAGGAGGGAAGTACTGTAATGGTTTCAGAAATTAATGTTCCCTGATGGGTATGTAGCAAATATGAGGAGGGGAGTGAACTTATCTACTATGCGAATCAATGGGCTCAAGAGTCATGACTACCATATATGGATGGAGCGGCTTCTTCCAGTGATGCTTCGAGGCTATGTCCCCGATCATGTCCGGCATGTGATGGCGAGAGTTGAGCAATTTCTTCCGGCAGACTTTGTGCTAAAGAGTTATCTCGGACCACACTAGAAGAAATTTAAAAAGTGGCACCTGTATTGGTCTGTAAGTTGGAGAAGATATTTCCGCCAGGCTTCTTCATTCCGATGGTGCATTTGATTTTGCACCTTCCATACGAGGCAAGGGTGGGTGGCCCCGCACAGTTTCGTTGGTGCTATCTTTGTTGAGAGAGTTACGAAGCATGTTCGGGCCGATTTGTAAAAATAAGTGTAAGATTGAGGGTTCCATCGCAGAAGCAAAGGTTCCGCAAGAAGGGTTCGACTTCACATCAAAATACTATGGTGACAACCTTCCTAGCTCGCATTATCCACCCCCTCGTTACAATGCTGATGAAAATGAATCAACCCTCAGCCTTTTCCAAGGAGAACTAGGACGTGCAAGTGGTTCAAAAATAAAGATCTTGACAAATCGAGAGTGGATCAGTATTATGAATTATATACTTTTCAACCTGGACGAAGTGCTTCCTTACGTCTGATGAAGTCACAACTCTAAGCGTAGAACCAACTTATCTTGTAGTACTTAATATCCCGCATCCAACCCTTTTGTCTCTCGTTGGTATAGGAAATTTCAAAGGCAATACTGGCGTCAACGAACGCCGCCCGAAGCACATGAATTGGACGCCCTGCTTAGACAGGGTGCTGGCAATGGAAAACCAGATTTCATTAGTTGGTTCAAACGCCAGGTACTGTCCAATTCGTGTTAAATAACGTCTCGTGAAATATGCTAATGAACTGTCTCATTTCATTTATCACGCTTGAGCTTGCGAGTACGTGGACCCGATCCGGGTATCCATCCCGAGCTCATACAGGTTGCCAATGGCTTTGAGACCGGGGTTAGGTCATTTACCGGTTATGACGTGAATGGATATCGCTACCATTCAACGAGCTATGAGCAGAATCGACCAAACCGAAAAACCACAAATACCGGAGTTTTCACTAAAGGTGATGATGGAACTAGCACTAAAGGTTATTATGGAAGAATTGAAGAAATATACGAGCTCCATTTCCCCGGCTCTAAACGGCTTGCTCCTGTCGTGTTTAAGTGCCATTGGTTCGATCCTGAAATAACAAATTCAGACCTCGAACAACTTTGGATTGTTCAGATTCGACAAGATTCCCAGATGGCCGGAGATGATGTCTACATTGTGGCTCAACATGCCACAAGTTTATTATCTCCCATGGTGTTGCCAGCACGACGAGCGGCTTAAGGGTTGGGATGTTGTGCAGAAGGTATTGCCACACGGTAGACTACCCGTCCCCAAGCGAGGGACGATTACCATTTTAATGCAAACACATATGAGGGAGAGTTCTTCCAAGAAGATGGGCTACAAGGTAAATTTGTGATAGAAATAACCGGGCCCAACGAAATGGAAGTAGACAATGAAAGTGTTGTTGATGATGAGGAGGACGAGGAGGTTCGAGATGCGAAGGACTTACGGTTACTTGAAAAATTACTTAAGGACAAATGCGGTGTTGACGCGTTCCTCCTCCCATGGATCCTGCCAATCTTCATATGTTGGAAGACGTAGACATGGATGATAGTGATCATGAGGATTATGATCCGACGGTCTTGAAAATAAATCGTGGAGGGGGATGAGGATTATTTCTAATACATGTAATACTATGCATCTCTTAATAATTATGTTCTGATTATTGGTTTTTCATCTCTTCATAATTATGTTCTATTTAATTTTGCATTTTTACTAATTATCTACATCTAATTGCAGGTCATTCAAAAAGATGCCTCGAACGAATGTCCTAAAGAAAATGACCAGGTTGGCAAGGAAATTCAGAAGTGTATCCGAGCTAGGGCAAGGGCAAGACGAAGGGGAGGCGTCAGAGCCAGCACCACCGCCACGCGGGGGTAGGGCAGGGGGCGGCGTCGTGCACCCCGACCACCGTCGCCACCACCCGGTGGTGCACGAGGAGGAGGAGGAGGAGGAGGAGGAGGAGGAGGAGGAGGAGGAGGAGGAGGAGGCGGAGGCGGAGGACGAGGACCTCTCGGCGTCGCACCACGCGGACCGCTCGGCGTCGCACCACGAGGAGGGGACTAGCCAGAGTACGGGAGGGGGTTCCTCTTCCTCTGCTCAGAGGCGTGTCTACTTGCGAGGCCCCTCCAGACTGCCGGATCGACAACCTCGTGAGGAGCAGAAACCGACCATAAGACCAACACAGGCAAGGTAATTTACTTTACACTTTAGCACTACTTTCTTATTTTTCAGGTTTCAAAATCGTAATAGGAACTAATAGTTATTCTTGATCATTTGTGCGGGGTTTTGTTGTCACCGCGAACTCGGTTCAAGGACGCTTGACCCCCCAAAGACATTCTTGGGATTACGGTGAGGAAGCACTACCATGGCCTTGTTAAAATCGACGGAGAAGAGTATGCTGTCACGTCGTTCCACCAGTACGCGGACTTTCTGGACAACTATGATGAGGATGGCATGAAATATGCTAACAAGGCCATTCGTGTGGTCAAAGAGTTTTGGGTAAGTCTATATCGCACTGTACAAATACATCGCTCCAAATTCTAATGTTAGAAATAATGACTTATTACATTGCTTCTATGTGCAGAAATACTTCAAGTGCCAGGAGGGATACGAGGCTCAGGCGGAGGAAGTGGCTCTAAACGCCTGTTTCAAGCATGTGGCAGATATGTGGTACGAGGCACGCGGCCAGGCCGTCAAGACGTGGTACGCGATAAAGGAGAACAGAAGGCTCAATAAGCATGAATGGAAAATGCTGAATCTGACCAAAGAACAATACATGGAGGTAAATGTTGAATGCTCATACTAAGTTTAATTATGCTTAATGTGATTTTTATAATCTGTGTTATCCTTGGTGTCCTGTAGGTGATTCCGGAGTGGTGCTTGTTGCATAGGCGTTGCTGGGAGCTTCAGGTGGACAAGTGGGTCTCGAGAAAACTATCGGGCCCACAAGCGACTACCGGGACCGGCGTGCCATGATGCCAGTGTACCACACCATCAAGGCAGCCTTAATCTCGCGTCCTACCAAGCTAGATATGTAAGTGTTATCCAATTCTTATTTTCTGATGTGCAACTCAATACTTTCTTACCATTCTAGCTACTTTTCTTTTGCGCACACAGGAGCAGACACATGGCACGCCAATCAGCACACTCGAGGCCTTTGCTAATTCCCACACGGGCAAGTATAAAGATCCCGCGGTCGTCTTCAACCCTGAGGCTGGGCCCGAAGCCTACACCAACCCGACCGCCTACGAGAAGATCAGTAGGTACACCAAAGTGTCGAGGGAGCAGTATGGAGAAAGCTTCGATCCCCGCGGCCACGACATTGAGGGGGACATCGCCATGATCGCTGGAGGAGGCAACAAGCACGGGCGGTACTATATAGGTGATAGCGTTATCAACCCGCACAACACAAAGAAGCTATCTGAGCTCCGAGCACGCTCGGGAGGCCCGGTGATACGCGAGCGGCCAACCACTTACCGGGCTACGATCTCGGACTTGAGGTTTATATATTTTTATTTAAGGTTCATTTATCGTTGAATACTATTTCTCCGTGTTCTAACTTTGTGTTGAAATAGGCCCGGATAGAGGAAGAGAGGAAGCGACGGGAGGAGGCTGAGGAGAGGGAGCGGGCAAGGGCTCTGGCGGAGCAACAGAGGGCTGAGTAGCACCAGAAGAGCATGGAAGCTCTCCTAGCGTACATCCAGCAAGTTGGTGGCCAGGTTGGTGTGCAGCTGTCACCGGAGATCGCCTTCCCACCACCGCCACCGCCCGTCTTCGTCCCACCGCCCGTCTACGGTCAGCCGTCGATCTTCCCTCCACCGCATGGAGCCTCTCCTGTGAGTTTGTCTCCCGTAACTCGAAATATGCATATATGAATGTGAATGGATATGATCTGGAGTTTTGAATGCACCATGAGATGTGCACGTGGACATGTGGTTGTCGGCCATCGAGCCGTTGTTTTTTCTTGCAGGTTGGAAAGCCCTCCGTGCGGGGAGGTGCTGCGAAATTTCTAACTATTTCTCTTCTTTTTTCAAGTTAATAGAATCTACCTTCAATTTTTGTCGACAAATTTCTAACTATTTATCTTTGCCTACGTGCAGGACAATTCTCATGCCTCGAACCCAACTCCGAGCCAATCACAACCGGACGCTTGGGAGCGCTTCGGAAGGTTGGAGGCCGTGGCCGTAAATTTGTCATGATCTAGGTTGAAAACTTGTGCCTTTGGAACTTGTGAACTTGGATTTTATTTTAGTTTGTGAACTTGTGGTTGCACTCATGGATATGTGGTTGAACTTGTGACTTTGTTGGATGTTATGTAATATATGTGGTATTATGGATTTATTGAGCTATATATGTGGTATTATGGATATTATGAAATCTGTGTATGTATATATATATTTATATGTGTCATTTATGTGCTGGAAAAAAAAAAAAAAAAAAAAATATCATTTCCGTGTGTAGCTCACGGGATATCGATAAACATATCCCGTGAGGGGTGGGGGCTCACGGGATATCGGCCAAACATATCCCGTGAGCAGAACTTGGCTCACGGAAAGAGCCTAGATATCCCGTGAGCCACACCGTTATGCTCACGGGATATCACCCCAAAACGGCGTTTTTATTGAACAGGCCACGTAGGCCAAAACGGGGTTTCACCCTCCCCGTTGACGGCGCCGCCCCCGGTTAGGGATATCCCGTGAGCTTGCTCAATCACGGGAAAGGATAGTGCGTGAGCTTTCTCTGTGATCACGGGAAAAGGGTGATTTCCGTCACATTTTTTTCCGGCCACGGATTTTCCGTGATTTACCGCCGGGATAGCCTTTCCCGTGATGAAAGGGGATTTCCCTCACGGGATATCAGCTGGATCCGTAGTGACGTGACGTCATACGATGGCATCAGCTTGGTTGCAGGCGACCAAGACCTCAGATGGCAAATGCGACTACAGATGGCACGTGGAGACACCCATTAAGAAATGCCCAATGGTGACAAAGGATCCGTAGTCGTGGCAGTAACTCTATGCAGCCCATGTGTGCTCGGGAGCCAAACAAGAAAACTCCATCCTGGTGGGCGCAGCCAGACTCACAGACGACCATTGCTTCTTGCAAACGTGCTTCGAAGATGTTTTTATGATTTGGTACTATTCCCACTGCCTCACATTCATATGGCAAGTACTATTGTCATTTCTGTGTCTGAAGCTGCCATTACCGTCTTTTAAATATTGTAGAAGGCAAAAATATAACACTATCTAAGGAAAAAGCTAGCCAAAGGGAAGAGAAGGTCGAGCTAGATGTGATGGTAGTGAATTGCTTATATAATGGACCTGGAGCCTTGTGTAATCCATATATATGACCAGTAAGAATCAAAGCTAGGTCTTTAGCATTCTTCATTTAATTCAGTTCTAATTAATTAGCGTACTGCTTGTCTGCTAACTGCACTTCTTTTAATGAGATCATACAACTTATTTCAAATAATTCTGATAAAGACAAAAAAAAAGGACTTTGAGGGCATTTCTGTACAAGCAATGTCGTGTGTCCTTCGCTTGCATCCACTCAACAGAACCTTAAACTGGATGGAACATGGGTGGACTGCCGGCACCTACCCTCCTCTCTCCCTCGTTCCTTCCCACTCCTTCCACTGATCCAAACCCATCCCCACTCACCCGAATCGAGATTCAACAACAAGTCGACTCCAAATCACTGATTAGTAGCTTCTCGTTTGATCTATACCTATACATCATCTCAGCCACTAGGCTGACCTCTTGGGAGCGTCTGCAAGATCTGCCAACTGGGGTGCCGGCAGGCCCATCGGGTAGGCATCGTTGTGTGCATCTGGATTACTGAAGCGCTCGTCAACAGGGTTGCACCGGTCATGTCCATCCCCTGTGCATCGTGTGATGCAGTTGAGGTCACATGGAGGCGAATCATTGCGTGGAGGTTCGGGTGGGTGGCTCTGTCCAAGAGTATATTTTGATGACACTAAAATTTATGTCATAAGCACAGCGGGATCAACAACTGTCTTTTAGGTGGAATTGGTAATGCCGGTATTGCAAGTGACGGTAGTTAGTGCTAGCTAAGACCCTGCACTTGATTTACAGTGTTTTCTTGCATAGACACATGAGATGTCTGGTAGACAGACCGAGCTCGAGGCAAATGGCCACTAGCACTACCGAAAGTGATAAAGGGCAACGCTTTAAGTAAATTAAGGCAAAAAATGGCTCCATCTCCACTGGGAGCTGTTCACGGAGCTGAAGCCCCCCAAAATGGCTACTCAATTGAAGTGGAGACATGCCAAACGTGGCCCGTGGATGGGCAGCTGTATGTGCATCCTCGTGGGAATGGTGCATCAGGACTACTCCCATTGCCTCCCATTTCTATAGAGAACACTAGTTCCATTTTGGTGTCTGAAGCTACCATACTTGTGAAAAAAAGAAACAATAACGAGAAGGCAAAGTCAGGCCAAGTGATGAGGAAGTGCACACTGCTCGGACAAGGCGTGGGGGTGGTGCTTATATAACGGCCTCCGAATGTAGACCAATCAGTTTCACTCAAAAATCACGGCCCAGACATTTAATATCCTTCTTCCCAGACAATTCCGACAATACTGCAAATTCTTTTTCAAAACCCTACTCATTATTTCAAACAATTCCGACAAAGACAAGACAGGAGGCCGGCCTTTTAAGGTATTATCTCGGTAGGCTTTATTTCAAGACACCTTGCTTGCATCCACTAAAACAGAAATAAAACTGGCGCCATGGATTCATCTAATGTGTTGCATCTGATTTTTTTTTTTCATAGATTTGCACTACTACAAACATGTTTTTACGTGGATCTTCGCAGACATTAACCGAGGCGGTCATTTTATTTACCAAGGCACCAAAAATAACCCCGCTAAATCAATATATTTCCAAGACAGACATTTTAATTGCTGAGTCAGTTGAAAAATGCCGACCTCATAAATTTGACTTTGGAGGCGGTTATTTTGGGAGGTGATTGTCTTAAGGTGTTCGCCTCCATAAGCCCATTTTCCAGTTGAACACACTATAAGGCCCACCTCCAAAAATACTGGCCTAGCTCTAAGACCAGGCAACAAAGTTCATATCTAACCTTCGATTAGGATAATATATATGCCATATCGAGGGTTTCTTTTCTTCACATTTTATTTCCCTCCCCCACAATCTTGAGCCGACGGTGCCCTCTCTGCACTCTTTCTGTTCTCCCCCACAGCAGGAACCCCACTCCCTCCCTAAGAGCCACCCTCTCCCTCCATCCCGAGCTCGCTCGTCTCCGTCCTCTCCCGAGCCCTCAACGACCGTGTAGGGAGCTGGATCCGGCAGGAGCAGCACAAAAAAGCTGGATGATGTGCCCCTCAATGATGGCACAAGGAGGCCTGCTTCCGCGGGCTGGGCGGAATAGGAAGGCAGATCCTGCAACCACCACCTCCATCTATACCAAGAATGTCGTCGGGAAGGCGGTCGCTCCTCCCGGTGAAATTGCACCCCTTCTTGACCACGATGGCAAGAGAATCACCACCTCTGGCGAATCGACACCATTTCTTGACCACGATAGTGGTGGATCCATGCGCCTTCCCCATTATAGCGCTCCTCTTCCCCACCACGGTGGCACATGGGCAGTTCCACCCGGTGGTCGGCCGGGGGCACAGGGCACCACCTGTTCCTAGAAGATACGCTAGCCTTCCCTACCAAGGCGTTGCGTAGCTGGATCCACTAGGTGGGTGTGCATGTGGCTACTCTAACCGACCCTCACCTTTGGCGCTATGGTGTGGCCCGTAGGTTGGCCGGTGGCCCCGGCCATCACCTCCACCTAGCATATCTATCTCATGAGCTGTAAACAGGCTCACCCGCAGGCGCGGGAATGGGCTCACTGGCTTATTTGTGGTGTTTTAATCAACTAATCAAAGTGGGCGTTCTGAATGCCAGCCTCCATTAATGTGTTTACAACAGAGGTGGTTTCATTGCCCGGGTCAATTAACCCTAAACTCCCATCTCCAGAAATATTCCTGTAGTAGTGTTGGGTTTTTTAGAATCTACAGATCATCCATCAAAAGTTATGGTAGCAAAGAAATTTTGTATCACTTGTCTTATGAAATTATGAATCCAGATTATGACTTTCTTATTGATTGATATAAAAAAATTAGAAATAAATTCAAAGTATTGTCTTGTTGTACCATCTAATCACATATATTTAGAAATTCAATGATTTTTTTAGAGAGGTGCCTTGCGTGTTTTTATAATAGTAGTTGGATACCAGCCGACAATAAAAATATAGCCATCAGGTTTGCATTATTTGTCAGAGTTTATCAAAGCACTACGTTTGAGTTTTGTTAGTTGGCTTTTTCTAAGCCAGCCTATGATTTAACCGTGGCCAGCAATAACCTAGTAGCTATACCAGTACAATAGCTGGTTGTTTGGTCACTTGTCTTCGGACCGATGTGTTGTCGTTGTTCATGTGGTTTTTATTTGCCATGAGGCCCTTTTCAACGTGATCTACGACCATCATACTTAAAGAGGGTTATACCTAACGGTGCAGGCAGACCAACAGTGCCGGTAAAGTCAGGTACTCGACTTCGGCACCGACGGGCTGCTACCTGAAAAAACAGGCTCAATAAAAATTTCGACACAACTTCCCCGTACGGTGAGGTTTCCAAAACCTGCAGCAAAACAACGACATGATGGCCGACCAACACATGATCGAATTCAACTCCTCATTGCCGGCTCACAATCATTGCTGACCAACTGCCACAACCACTACACCAGCTACAACACCGCTACATAGCACGAAAGCTCACCTTCCTCCACCTCTGACTCCTTCTCTTCCCTCTCCGAATCCTCCCTTTCTCCCTTTCTCCCTCTACCCTTCCCTTCCCCTTACTGCTCCCGCACCGCCTCCACCTCCTTCTTTGGCAGGCAGCGCGGTGGGCGTCCGTGCACACACGACGGGGTGGGCGGCCAGCCACGGCGGGCGGGCCAGGGCGACACCAGCGGGAGGGGCAGGGCAGGGCAGGGGCGGCGCCGGCGGGGGAGGGTCGGGGTGAGGCCGTCTCGGTCTTGGTGCGGGGACGGGCGGGTCGGGTGGCGCGGGGACGAGGGAGGGGTGGGGTCGTCGGTGTCGAGGCGGGTGCGGCGCTGGCTGGTGTGTGAGTCTGAGTGTGAGTGTGAGTTTGTGCAGAGACAGTGAGGGAGTGTGGGGAGAGATGAGTGGATAAGCTGCCGGTTTTTCTTTTAAAAAAATTTACTTCGGATCTTTGCCGAGTGCATCGACCGGCGACGACACTCGGCAAAGAAATAAAAAAAAAAAAAAATTCGAGGATAATTCTTTGCTGAGTGTCCTAGGGTTGAGCGGTAAAGGAACCAACCAAAATATTTCGGCGCCGCACCAAATGAAAAAAAACCCCGCCATTTAATAAGCCGCAGCGCCAAAATGACAGAAAAAGGCACGATTTTCTTTCTCGAGTGTTTTTGGCTTGCACTCGGCTTATCGGCCTCTAAGCCGAAAGTGTCATGCTTGTTTTACTTTCGACAAAGACATTTTTAAAAAAATATTTTCCTTTTTAGTTTTTCTTTTCCCTAAACCTTTTATTTCTAAATTTTTTCTATTCAACTTTGAAAATACCATGTAAAATTAATTAAACAATGAAAATTTCATAATTTCATGGAAAAGGAACCATTATTCTATGTGATTATAGCTCAACATTCCATTTATATACACACACAAAAATTAATAATTATCAAATTAATCTGAAAAATTCCTAAATTTTAACTTGACACTATATTTGATGTCTTTTGGCTACAGAAAATGTTTTAAAGTCAAATCACAATTCGATTGTCGCTGTAAATCCAACACTTAGGGGATCACTCTCAACAACTCTGAAAATTCTTAGGAGATGTTTCAGATATTAAGCAACGTAGATGACAACTTATTCTAAACCTTCTCATTTTTTTTTACCACATCCATATATGATATGATGACAACTCATCAAATTTCTTGATTTTTTTGACTTTGTTTTCTTTATATAAAATTAAAAAAATTGTTCAACCATACGCTTGGTGTCGTGTCTCGAAACAAGATGTTTGAAAACTGTAATCATACCATATGTGTGACCTTAAATTGACTAAACATGAATATCAATTTTACACTTACTAACCTATAGTTCAAATCTCACCCGATTAAAAATATTGTTTGAAATGCAATTAATTATATATTGCAAATAAGTTGACAAATGCACCAAACTTTGTCGGGGGTAGGAAATGTGATTTGTGTTGAGGAGAAACAGTTTAAAGGAAATTTGCCAAAAGAAATAATTTTTTTTTTCGAGTGTCCTCCATTACACTTTCGGCAAAGAGCCGCCCTAAGCGAGTGTAACGATTGCGGACTTCGGCAAAATAAAAATTTTTCCGTGTGCCTAGGTGTTTTGCCGAGTGCCAAAGGCGGCCCTCGGCAAAGCAACAACGAAGGGTGACGGCGGTGGGCAAGGAAAGTGTCGATAACGGGGAGCTCCTATCTTTGAGTGCTACCGTCGGACACTCGGGTTAGATTGCTCCTATGCCGAGTGTATTTTTTTTTGCCGTGTGCTGCCGTGTCGACACTCGGCTTAGAAGGCTCATTGTCGAGTGTTTTGAAATGTCGTGTTCCCCAAAACCGGCTTTCGGCGTATCGTTTCTTAGCCGAGTGCCCGATATTTGGCACTCCGCTAAGAACCGAACACCCGGCAACGGCCGTGGTTCCGGTAGTGGGGAAAAGGATTGCAAAGCCTGCATGGCGTACTCTGACATTACATCGTCGATCGCACACGTGGATCGATAGAACAACATAGCCAAGCAAAATATGAGCCCTTCACGGCTGTCTCGTTGTCTCGCTGCCCACAGCGCCAGCAATCACATCTACCTCGGCGGCGGCTCCACAACTTCCGCAATCACCCGCCCTCGCATTGGCGCCTCCACCGCCGCCCACACCGCGGATGCCGGGGCTTCACCCGACCACAAAGCTGGGCGTCCCCATGGTCCCACATCTTTGCTATCCACACCCGCCCTTCACCACACCATAAGGCTCGCCCGTCGCCATCCTGACGCTTGCGATGCGAGACCACTGTTAAAATGATCTCAATCCCGAGTTGGGCCCAACGGACCAACTTCGGGCCTATTCGCGCCCTGATGGGGCGTCCAACCCATCTATGGTTGGAGGGCCCCGATCTGCTGCGCTATAAAAAAGAGGTGGGGGGCGGGGCACTATTCATGAGTTGCTACAGCCGCTAGTCACCCCACCGACAAACCCTAATCCGATCTATAGAGGGTGCGCAGGAAGTGACAAGAAGTGCCTCCACGTCGCCGTCATCGTCCTTTGCATCGACCTCCACTCCACCGACCGTCATTTTGCACGAGGCGAGAGAAGACCGATGGGGACTCCAACTCCAACACCACCGCCACCGCCAGATCCAGACTGCCGGATCGACAACCTCGTGAGGAGCAGAAACCGACCATAAGACCAACACAGGCAAGGTAATTTACTTTACACTTTAGCACTACTTTCTTATTTTTCAGGTTTCAAAATCGTAATAGGAACTAATAGTTATTCTTGATCATTTGTGCAGGGGTTTTGTTGTCACCGCGAACTCGGTTCAAGGGCGCCAGCCCGCCAGCATTCTTGGGATTCTGGTGAGGAAGCACTACCCTGGCCTTGTTAAAATCGACGGAGAAGAGTATCTTTGTCACGTCGTTCCACCGTCTGTGGACTTTACGGACAACTATGATGAGGATGGCATGAAATATGCTAACAAGGCCATTCGTGTGGTCAAAGAGTTTTGGGTAAGTCTATATCGCACTGTACAAATACATCGCTCCAAATTCTAATGTTAGAAATAATGACTTATTACATTGCTTGTATGTGCAGAAATACTTCAAGTGCCAGGAGGGATACGAGGCTCAGGCGGAGGAAGTGTCTCTAAACGCCTGTTTCAAGCATGTGGCAGACATGTGGTACGAGGCACGCGGCCGGGCCGTCAAGGCGTGTGTAGCGATAAAAGGAGAACGAAGGCTCAATAAGCATGAATGGAAAACGCTGAATCGACCAAAGAACAATACATGGAGGTAAATGTTGAATGCTCATACTAAGTTTAATTATGCTTAATGTGATTTTTATAATCGTGTTATACTTGGTGTCCTGTAGGTGATTCGGAGTGGTGCTTGTTGCATAGGCGTTCTTTGGGAGCTTGGTGGACAAGTGGGTCTCGAAGAAAACTATCGGGGCGTCCACAGCGACTACAGGGACCGGCGTGCCATGATGCCAGGTGTACCACACCATCAAGGCAGCCTTAATCTCGCGTCCTACCAAGCTAGATATGTAAGTGTTATCCAATTCTTATTTTTCGATGTGCAACTCAATACTTTCTTACCATTCTAGCTACTTTTCTTTTGCGCACACGAGGGAGCGAGACACATGGCACGCCAATCGGCACGCTCGAGGCCTTTGCTAACTCCCACACGGGCAAGTATAAAGATCCCGCGGTCGTCTTCAACCCTGAGGCTGGGCCAGAAGCCTACACCAACCCGACCGCCTACGAGAAGATCAGTAGGTACACCGAAGTGGCGAGGGAGCGGTATGGAGAAAGCTTCGATCCCCGCGGCCCACGACATTGAGGGGGACATCACCATGATCGCGGAGGAGGCAACAAAGCGGGCGGTACTATATAGGTGATAGCGTTATCAACCCGCACAACACAAAGAAGCTATCGAGCTCGAGAGCACGCTCGGGAGGCCCGGTGATACGTGAGCGGCCAACCACTTACCGGGCTCTGAGTCTCGGACTTGAGGTTTATATATTTTTATTTAAGGTTCATTTATCGTTGAATACTATTTCTCCGTGTTCTAACTTTGTGTTGAAATAGGCCGGATAGAGGAAGAGAGGAAGCGACGGGAGGAGGCTGAGGAGAGGGAGCGGGCAAGGGCTCGGGCGAGCAACAGAGACGGTGAGTAGCACCGGAAGAGCATGGAAGCTCTCCTAGCGTACATCCGGCAAGTTGGTGGCCAGGTTGGTGTGCGGCTGCCACCGGAGATCGCCTTCCCACCACCGCCACCGCCCGTCTTCGTCCACCGCCCGTCTACGGTCGGCCGTCGATCTTCCCTCCACCGCATGGAGCCTCTCTGTGAGTTTGTCTCCCGTTACTCGAAATATGCATATATGAATGTGAATGGATATGATGCGGAGTTTTGAATGCACCATGAGATGTGCACGTGGACATGTGGTTGTCGGCCATCGAGCCGTTGTTTTCTTGCAGGTTGGAAAGCCCTCCGTGCGAGGGGGAGGTCTTGCGAAATTTCTAACTATTTCTCTTCTTTTTCAAGTTAATAGAATCTACCTTCAATTTTGTCTCACAAATTTCTAACTATTTATCTTTGCCTACGTGCAGGACAATTCTCATGCCTCGAACCCAACTCCGAGCCAATCACAACCGGGGACGCTTGGGAACGCGGGCGGAAGGTTGGAGGCCGTGGCCGTAAATTTGTCATGATCTAGGTTGAAAACTTGTGCTTTGGAACTTGTGAACTTGGATTTTATTTTAGTTTGTGAACTTGTGGTTGCACTCATGGATATGTGGTTGAACTTGTGACTTTGTTGGATGTTATGTAATATATGTGGTATTATGGATTTATTGAGCTATATATGTGGTATTATGGATATTATAAAATCTGTGTATGTATATATATATTTATATGTGTCATTTATGTGCTGGAACAAAAAAAAAAAAAGAAAAAAAAAGATCATTTCCCGTGTGTAGCTCACGGGATATCGGCCAAACATATCCCGTGAGGGGTGGGGGCTCACGGGATATCGGCCAAACATATCCCGTGAGCAGAACTTGGCTCACGGGAAAGAGCCTAGATATCCCGTGAGCCACACCGTTATGCTCACGGGATATCACCCCAAAACGGCGTTTTATTGAACAGGCCACGTAGGCCAAAACGGGGTTTCACCCCTCCCCGACGGCGCCACCCCCCCGGTTAGGGATATCCCGTGAGCTTGCTCAATCACGGGAAAGGATAGTGCGTGAGCTTTCTCTGTGATCACGGGAAAAGGGTGATTTCCCGTCACATTTTTTCCCGTCACGGATTTCCCGTGATTTACCGCCGGGATAGCCTTTCCCGTGATGAAAAGGGGATTTCCCTCACGGGATATCAGCTGGATCCGGTAGTGACGTGACGTCATACGATGGCATCAGCTTGGTTGCAGGCGACCAAGACCTCAGATGGCAAATGCGACTACAGATGGCACGTGGAGACACCCATTAAGAAATGCCCAATGGTGACAAAGGATCCGTAGTCGTGGCAGTAACTCTATGCAGCCCATGTGTGCTCGGGAGCCAAACAAGAAAACTCCATCCTGGTGGGCGCAGCCAGACTCACAGACGACCATTGCTTCTTGCAAACGTGCTTCGAAGATGTTTTTATGATTTGGTACTATTCCCACTGCCTCACATTCATATGGCAAGTACTATTGTCATTTCTGTGTCTGAAGCTGCCATTACCGTCTTTTAAATATTGTAGAAGGCAAAATATAACACTATCTAAGGAAAAAGCTAGCCAAAGGGAAGAGAAGGTCGAGCTAGATGTCATGGTAGTGAATTGCTTATATAATGGACCTGGAGCCTTGTGTAATCCATATATATGACCAGTAAGAATCAAAGCTAGGTCTTTAGCATTCTTCATTTAATTCAGTTCTAATTAATTAGCGCACTGCTTGTCTGCTAACTGCACTTCTTTTAATGAGATCATACAACTTATTTCAAATAATTCTGATAAAGACAAGAAAAAAATGGACTTTGAGGGCATTTCTGTACAAGCAATGTCGTGTGTCCTTCGCTTGCATCCACTCAACAGAACCTTAAACTGGATGGAACATGGGTGGACTGCCGGCACCTACCCTCCTCTCTCCCTCGTTCCTTCCCTCTCCTTCCACTGATCCAAACCCATCCCCACTCACCCGAATCCAGATTCAACAACAAGTCGACTCCAAATCACTGATTAGTAGCTACTCGTTTGATCTATACCTATACATCATCTCAGCCACTAGGCTGACCTCTTGGGAGCGTCTGCAAGATCTGCCAACTGGGGTGCCGGCAGGCCCATCGGGTAGGCATCGTTGTGTGCATCTGGATTACTGAAGCGCTCGTCAACAGGGTTGCACCGGTCATGTCCATCCCCTGTGCATCGTGTGATGCAGTTGAGGTCACATGGAGGCGAATCATTGCGTGGAGGTTCGGGTGGGTGGCTCTGTCCAAGAGTATATTTTGATGACACTAAAATTTATGTCATAAGCACAGCGGGATCAACAACTGTCTTTTAGGTGGAATTGGTAATGCCGGTATTGCAAGAGACGGTAGTTAGTGCTAGCTAAGACCCTGCACTTGATTTACAGTGTTTTCTTGCATAGACACATGAGATGTCTGGTAGACAGACCGAGCTCGAGGCAAATGGCCACTAGCACTACCGAAAGTGATAAAGGGCAACGCTTTTAAGTAAATTAAGGCAAAAATGGCTCCATCTCCACTGGGAGCTGTTCACGGAGCTGAAGCCCCCAAAATGGCTACTCAATTGAAGTGGAGACATGCCAAACGTGGCCCGTGGATGGGCAGCTGTATGTGCATCCTCGTGGGAATGGTGCATCAGGACTACTCCCATTGCCTCCCATTTCTATAGAGAACACTAGTTCCATTTTGGTGTCTGAAGCTACCATACTTGTGAAAAAAAGAAACAATAACGAGAAGGCAAAGTCAGGCCAAGTGATGAGGAAGTGCACACTGCTCGGACAAGGCGTGGGGGTGGTGCTTATATAACGGCCTCCGAATGTAGACCAATCAGTTTCACTCAAAAATCACGGCCCAGACATTTAATATCCTTCTTCCCAGACAATTCCGACAATACTGCAAATTCTTTTTCAAAACCCTACTCATTATTTCAAACAATTCCGACAAAGACAAGACAGGAGGCCGGCCTTTTAAGGTATTATCTCGGTAGGCTTTATTTCAAGACACCTTGCTTGCATCCACTAAAACAGAAATAAAACTGGCGCCATGGATTCATCTAATGTGTTGCATCTGATTTTTTTTTTTTTTTCATAGATTTGCACTACTACAAACATGTTTTTACGTGGATCTTCGCAGACATTAACCGAGGCGGTCATTTTATTTACCAAGGCACCAAAAATAACCCCGCTAAATCAATATATTTCCAAGACAGACATTTTAATTGCTGAGTCAGTTGAAAAATGCCGACCTCGCAAATTTGACTTTGAGGCGGTTATTTTTGGAGGTGATTGTCTTAAGGTGTTCGCCTCCATAAGCCCATTTTCCAGTTGAACACACTATAAGGCCCACCTCCAAAAATACTGGCCTAGCTCTAAGACCAGGCAACAAAGTTCATATCTAACCTTCGATTAGGATAATATATATGCCATATCGAGGGTTTCTTTTCTTCACATTTTATTTCCCTCCCCCACAATCTTGAGCCGACGGTGCCCTCTCTGCACTCTTTCTGTTTCTCCCCACAGCAGGAACCCCACTCCCTCCCTAAGAGCCACCCTCTCCCTCCATCCCGAGCTCGCTCGTCTCCGTCCCTCCCGAGCCCTCAACGACCGTGTAGGGAGCTGGATCGGCAGGAGCAGCACAAAAAAAGCTGGATGATGTGCCCCTCAATGATGGCACAAGGAGGCCTGCTTCCGCGGCTGGCGGAATAGGAAGGCAGATCCTGCAACCACCACCTCCATCTATACCAAGAATGTCGTCGGGAAGGCGGTCGCTCCTCCCAGTGAAATTGCACCCCTTCTTGACCACGATGGCAAGAGAATCACCACCTCCTGGCGAATCGACACCATTTCTTGACCACGATAGTGGTGGATCCATGCGCCTTCCCCATTATAGCGCTCCTCTTCCCCACCACGGTGGCACATGGGCAGTTCCACCCGGTGGTCGGCCGGGGGCACAGGGCACCACCTGTTCCTAGAAGATACGCTAGCCTTCCCTACCAAGGCGTTGCGTAGCTGGATCCACTAGGTGGGTGTGCATGTGGCTACTCTAACCGACCCTCACCTTTGGCGCTATGGTGTGG
Organism: Hyparrhenia diplandra; assembly: GCA_015847255.1. NCBI lineage: Eukaryota > Viridiplantae > Streptophyta > Magnoliopsida > Poales > Poaceae > Hyparrhenia > Hyparrhenia diplandra. The sequence goes on from JADLZK010004110.1 coordinate 227,881, forward strand.
CCCGTAGGTTGGCCGGTGGCCCCGGGCCATCACCTCCACCTAGCATATCTATCTCATGAGCTGTAAACAGGCTCACCCGCAGGCGCGGGAATGGGCTCACTGGCTTATTTGTGGTGTTTTAATCAACTAATCAAAGTGGGCGTTCTGAATGCCAGCCTCCATTAATGTGTTTACAACAGAGGTGGTTTCATTGCCCGGGTCAATTAACCCTAAACTCCCATCTCCAGAAATATTCCTGTAGTAGTGTTGGGTTTTTTAGAATCTACAGATCATCCATCAAAAGTTATGGTAGCAAAGAAATTTTGTATCACTTGTCTTATGAAATTATGAATCCAGATTATGACTTTCTTATTGATTGATATAAAAAAATTAGAAATAAATTCAAAGTATTGTCTTGTTGTACCATCTAATCACATATATTTAGAAATTCAATGATTTTTTTAGAGAGGTGCCTTGCGTGTTTTTATAATAGTAGTTGGATACCAGCCGACAATAAAAATATAGCCATCAGGTTTGCATTATTTGTCAGAGTTTATCAAAGCACTACGTTTGAGTTTTGTTAGTTGGCTTTTTCTAAGCCAGCCTATGATTTAACCGTGGCCAGCAATAACCTAGTAGCTATACCAGTACAATAGCTGGTTGTTTGGTCACTTGTCTTCGGACCGATGTGTTGTCGTTGTTCATGTGGTTTTTTATTTGCCATGAGGCCCTTTTCAACGTGATCTACGACCATCATACTTAAAGAGGGTTATACCTAACGGTGCAGGCAGACCAACAGTGCCGGTAAAGTCAGGTACTCCGACTCGGCACCGACGGGCTGCTACCTGAAAAAACAGGCTCAATAAAAAATTTCGACACAACTTCCCGTACACGGTGAGGTTTCCAAAACCTGCAGCAAAACAACGACATGATGGCCGACCAACACATGATCGAATTCAACTCCTCATTGCCGGCTCACAATCATTGCTGACCAACTGCCACAACCACTACACCAGCTACAACACCGCTACATAGCACGAAAGCTCACCTTCCTCCACCTCGACTCCTTCTCTTCCCTCTCCGAATCCTCCCTTTCTCCCTTTCTCCCCTCTACCCTTCCCTTCCCCTTTACTGCTCCCGCACCGCCTCCACCTCCTTCTTTGGCGGGCAGCGCGGTGGGCGTCCGTGCACACACGACGGGGTGGGCGGCCAGCCACGGCGGGCGGGCCGGCGACACCAGCGGGGAGGGGCAGGGGCAGGCAGGGCGGCGCCCGGCGGGGAGGGTCGGGGTGAGGCCGTCTCGGTGCGGTGCGGGGACGGGCCGGGTCGGGGTGGCGCGGGACGGGGAGGGGGGGGTCGTCGGTGTCGAGGCGGTGCGGCGCTGGTGTGTGAGTCCGAGTGTGAGTGTGAGTTTGTGCAGACAGTGAGGGGAGTGTGGGGAGAGATGAGTGGATAAGCTGCCGGTTTTCTTTTTTAAAAAAATTTACTTCGGATCTTTGCCGAGTGCATCGACCGACGACACTCGGCAAAGAAATAAAAATAAAAAAAATTCGAGGATAATTCTTTGCTGAGTGTCCTAGGGTTGAGCGGTAAAGGAACCAACCAAAATATTTCGGCGCCGCACCAAATGAAAAAAAAACCCCGCCATTTAATAAGCCATAACGCCAAAATGATGAGAAAAAGGCACGATTTTCTTTCTTGAGTGTTTTTGGCTTGCACTCGGCTTATCTGGCCTCTAAGCCGAGTGTCATGCTTGTTTTACACTCGACAAAGACATTTTTTAAAAAAAAAATATTTTCCTTTTTTAGTTTTTCTTTTCCCTAAACCTTTTATTTCTAAATTTTTTCTATTCAACTTTGAAAATACCATGTAAAATTAATTAAACAATGAAAATTTCATAATTTCATGGAAAAGGAACCATTATTCTATGTGATTATAGCTCAACATTCCATTTATATACACACACAAAAAATTAATAATTATCAAATTAATCTGAAAAATTCCTAAATTTTAACTTGACACTATATTTGATGTCTTTTGGCTCTGAGAAAATGTTTTAAAGTCAAATCACAATTCGATTGTCGCTGTAAATCCAACACTTAGGGGATCACTCTCAACAACTCTGAAAATTCTTAGGAGATGTTTCAGATATTAAGCAACGTAGATGACAACTTATTCTAAACCTTCTCATTTTTTTACCACATCCATATATGATATGATGACAACTCATCAAATTTCTTGATTTTTGACTTTGTTTTCTTTATATAAAATTAAAAAAATTGTTCAACCATACGCTTGGTGTCGTGTCTCGAAACAAGATGTTTGAAAACTGTAATCATACCATATGTGTGACCTTAAATTGACTAAACATGAATATCAATTTTACACTTACTAACCTATAGTTCAAATCTCACCCGATTAAAAATATTGTTTGAAATGCAATTAATTATATATTGCAAATAAGTTGACAAATGCACCAAACTTTGTCCGGGGGTAGGAAATGTGATTTGTGTTGAGGAGAAACAGTTTGAAGGAAATTTGCCAAAAGAAATAATTTTTTTTTCGAGTGTCCTCCATTACACTTTCGGCAAAAGAGCGCCCTAAGCCGAGTGTAACGATTGCAGACTCGGCAAAATAAAAATTTTCCCGTGTGCCTAGGTGTTTTGCCGAGTGCCAAGGCCTAGCCCTCGGCAAAGCAACAACGAAGGGTGACGACAGTGGGCAAGGAAAGTGTCTGATAACGGGGGGAGCTCCCTATGCTGAGTGCTACCGTCAGACACTCGGGTTAGATTGCTCCTATGCCGAGTGTATTTTTTTTGCCGTGTGCCTGCCGTGTCGACACTCGGCTTAGATGGCTCATTGTCGAGTGTTTTGAAATGTCGTGTTCCCCCAAAACCGGCACTCGGCGTATCGTTTCTTAGCCGAGTGCCCGATATTTGGCACTCCGCTAAGAACCGAACACCCGGCAACGGCCGTGGTTCCGGTAGTGGGGAAAAGGATTGCAAAGCCTGCATGGCGTACTCTGACATTACATCGTCGATCGCACACGTGGATCGATAGGAGCAACATAGCCAAGCAAAATATGAGCCCTTCACAGCTGTCTCGTTGTCTCGCTGCCCACAACGCCAGCAATCACATCTACCTCTGACGCTGGCTCCACAACTTCCCGCAATCACCCGCCCTCGCATTGGCGCCTCCACCGCCGCCCACACCGCGGATGCCCGGGGCTTCACCCAGCCACAAAACTGGACGTCCCCATGGTCCCACATGCCGCTATCCACACCCGCCCTTCACCACACCATAAGGCTCCGTCGCCATCGCCATCCACGAACCGCTGCGATGAGCGGACCCTGTTAAAATGATCTCAATCCCGAGTTGGGCCCAACGGACCAACTCGGGTTTTCGCGCGCCACGATCGGGGCGTCCAACCCATCTATGGTTGGAGGGCCCCGATCACACCGCGCTATAAAAAAAGAGAGGTGGGGGCGGGGCCTTTGTTCATGAGTTGCTACAGCCGCTAGTCACCCCACCGACAAACCCTAATCCGATCTATAGAGGGTGCGCAGGAAGTGACAAGAAGTGCCTCCACGTCGCCGTCATCATCGCCCTTTGCATCGACCTCCGCTCCCACCGGCCCGTCATTTGCACGAGGCGAGAAGACCGATGGGGACTCCAACTCCAACACCACCGCCACCGCCGGATCCGCACTGCGGATCGACAACCTCGTGAGGTGCGTAAACCGACCATAAGACCAACACGGGCAAGGTAATTTACTTTACACTTTAGCACTACTTTCTTATTTTTCGGGGTTTCAAAATCGTAATAGGAACTAATAGTTATTCTTGATCATTTGTGCGGGGGTTTTGTTGTCACCGCGAACTTCGGTTCAAGGGCGCCCGACCCGCCCGGCATTCTTGGGATTACGGTGAGGAAGCACTACCCGGCCTTGTTAAAATCGACGGAGAAGAGTATCTTTGTCCACGTCGTTCCACCCGATCTGTGGACTTTACGGACAACTATGATGAGGATGGCATGAAATATGCTAACAAGGCCATTCGTGTGGTCAAAGAGTTTTGGGTAAGTCTATATCGCCTTTGTACAAATACATCGCTCCAAATTCTAATGTTAGAAATAATGACTTATTACATTGCTTGTATGTGCGAAATACTTCAAGTGCCGGGGAGGGATACGAGGCTCGGGCGGAGGAAGTGTCTCTAAACGCTGTTTCAAGCATGTGGCGGACATGTGGTACGAGGCACGCGCCGGGCCGTCAAGGCGTGGTGCGCGATAAAGGAGAAACGAAGGCTCAATAAGCATGAATGGAAAACGCTGAATCGACCAAAGAACAATACATGGAGGTAAATGTTGAATGCTCATACTAAGTTTAATTATGCTTAATGTGATTTTTATAATCGTGTTATACTTGGTGTCCTGTAGGTGATTCCGGAGTGGTGCTTGTTGCATAGGCGTTCTTTGAGAGCTTCAGGTGGACAAGTGGGTCTCAGAAAACTATCAGGACGTCCACAACGACTACCGGGACCGGCGTGCCATGATGCGGTGTACCACACCATCAAGGCAGCCTTAATCTCGCGTCCTACCAAGCTAGATATGTAAGTGTTATCCAATTCTTATTTTTCGATGTGCAACTCAATACTTTCTTACCATTCTAGCTACTTTTTTTTTTTGCGCACACGAGGGGGGCGGACACATGGCACGCCAATCAAGACACTTTCGAGGCCTTTGCTAACTCCCACACGGGCAAGTATAAAGATCCCGCGGTCGTCTTCAACCACGAGGTGGGCACGAAGCCTACACCAACCCGACCGCCTACGAGAAGATCGGTAGGTACACACCGAAGTGGCGAGGAGCGGTATGGAGAAAGCTTCGATCCCCGCGGCCGCGACATTGATGGGGACATCGCCATGATCGCCGGAGGAGGCAAGAAGCACGGGCGGTACTATATAGGTGATAGCGTTATCAACCCGCACAACACAAAAAGCTATCGAGCTCCGAGCACGCTCGGGAGGCCCGTGATACGCGAGCGGCCAACCACTTACCGAGGCTACAGTCTCGGACTTGAGGTTTATATATTTTTATTTAAGGTTCATTTATCGTTGAATACTATTTCTCCGTGTTCTAACTTTGTGTTGAAATAGGCCCGGATAGAGGAAGAGAGGAAGCGACGGGAGGAGGCTGAGGAGAGGGAGCGGGTGTTGGTAAAAGTTATCCTACAGAATTATTTATAAATTTGTATAGTCTGCAAGCGAACAGAAACGGTGAGCACTTCACCCAGGTGAGGGTTTTAAAATATCGAATCCACAGGGAGAATGGTGTGAGAATAATGAAACAAAACTAATCCCTGAGATAAGAGAAAGGAACGGGAGTTCAGATAAAAGGTGAGAAGAATTCTATGGTTGTCTAGTTTATACTCTTGTAAGGCTTATAGATATTCCTTAATGGGGATCGTACTCAAGAGAAAGTAAGGGCAAAACTTACTATCTCCCAGCACTTAGATCCTACAAGTCCTATCTACGGGAAGTGGAATCCAAAGGACTCAATGGTACTGTCACTACCACGATCTACCACTCTCCGGCAGGTAGGGGGCAATTATGAGTTATCTAGTCTAAACACCACGTTTACACTAGGGGTAACAACTTCAATTCAAGAGCGACAAGAATTAAAGTACTCTAATGAGTCATAAACCGAAAGAAATATAAATAAGTAAACTTACTCAACTATAAGGTTGATCCACCAAAGAAGTCTCAAGATCAAGTGCAATGAAGCCTTTGATCCCAGAGGTACAAGCGTAGAGAGTCACCGACAGATCCGGCACTTCCCCTTACTTCTCCTCAACTCTACTAATTATCTCTCAAGAACAGATCTAGAACTCTAATCAAGTTCTTTGATCTATCTCTCAACTTTCTACTAATCTCTCTCAACTTGATCTAGCTCTTCTAATTAGAGAGGTATGGCTCTAGCTATGATCAGAGCTGAGTATGATGAATAATGATTTTCATACCTAAGGCCAGAGGTAGGACCCTCCTTATATAGTCCTGGCGGATGAATACTGGCCTTTGGATCAAACCGACTTCAACAACGGCGTAGATACAACCACAAGGTCGGTGGTGAACCGACATAAGAAGGAGAGAATTTTTGGGGGGCCCCCACGGCGGCCGCCGAGGGGGCTAGGGGCTGGCGGGCGCCCAGGTGGCATGCCACCCACCTTCGGCTTCCGTTTTTCCGTGTCTTCTTCGGTGTCTTCTAGAATGTTTTAGTTCTCTTTCGGATCGAAATTCTTTCTACGGTAAATCTTCTTATTATATGGGGAGTTTTCTCTTAATTTCACGGCATTTTTTCTGTTAAGTCCCTCGAAAATATATAAATCACCAAAACTCGTGGAACTTTATCAAGTATAACACCTATTCTATGCATTCTATTCTTTTTATATCCTTATTTCATACTTAGTTGACACATAAAAACATGGCTTAAGAGGTGTCAACAGCGGGCAAGGGCTCTGGCGGAGCAACAGAGGGCTGAGTAGCACCAGAAGAGCATGGAAGCTCTCCTAGCGTACATCCAGCAAGTTGGTGGCCAGGTTGGTGTGCAGCTGCCACCGGAGATCGCCTTCCCACCACCGCCACCGCCCGTCTTCGTCCCACCGCCCGTCTACGGTCAGCCGTCGATCTTCCCTCCACCGCATGGAGCCTCTCCTGTGAGTTTGTCTCCCGTAACTCGAAATATGCATATATGAATGTGAATGGATATGATCTAGAGTTTTGAATGCACCATGAGATGTGCACGTGGACATGTGGTTGTCGGCCATCAAGCCGTTGTTTTCTTGCAAGTTGGAAAGCCCTCCGTGCAGGGGAGGTGCTGCCGAAATTTCTAACTATTTCTCTTCTTTTTTCAAGTTAATAGAATCTACCTTCAATTTTGTCTCACAAATTTCTAACTATTTATCTTTGCCTACGTGCAGGACAATTCTCATGCCTCGAACCCAACTCCGAGCCAATCACAACCGGACGCTTGGGAACGCGCTTCGGAAGGTTGGAGGCCGTGGCCGTAAATTTGTCATGATCTAGGTTGAAAACTTGTGCACTGGAACTTGTGAACTTGGATTTTATTTTAGTTTGTGAACTTGTGGTTGCACTCATGGATATGTGGTTGAACTTGTGACTTTGTTGGATGTTATGTAATATATGTGGTATTATGGATTTATTGAGCTATATATGTGGTATTATGGATATTATGAAATCTGTGTATGTATATATATATTTATATGTGTCATTTATGTCTTTGGAACAAAAAAAAAAAAAAAAAAAAAGATCATTTCCGTGTGTAGCTCACGGGATATCGATAAACATATCCCGTGAGGGGTGGGGGCTCACGGGATATCGGCCAAACATATCCCGTGAGCAGAACTTGGCTCGGGAAAGAGCCTAGATATCCCGTGAGCCACACCGTTATGCTCACGGGATATCCCCAAAACGGCGTTTTATTGAACAGGCCACGTAGGCCAAAGCGGGGTTTCACCCCCCCCGTTGACGGCGCCCCCGTTAGGGATATCCCGTGAGCTTGCTCAATCACACGGAAAGGATAGTGCGTGAGCTTTCTCGTGATCACGGGAAAAGGGTGATTTCCGTCACATTTTTTCCCGTCATGGATTTCCGTGATTTACCGCCGGGATAGCCTTTTCCGTGATGAAAGGGGATTTCCCTCACGGGATATCAGCTGGATCCGGTAGTGACGTGGCGTCATACGATGGCATCAGCTTGGTTGCAGGCGACCAAGACCTCAGATGGCAAATGCGACTACAGATGGCACGTGGAGACACCCATTAAGAAATGCCCAATGGTGACAAAGGATCCGTAGTCGTGGCAGTAACTCTATGCAGCCCATGTGTGCTCGGGAGCCAAACAAGAAAACTCCATCCTGGTGGGCGCAGCCAGACTCACAGACGACCATTGCTTCTTGCAAACGTGCTTCGAAGATGTTTTTATGATTTGGTACTATTCCCACTGCCTCACATTCATATGGCAAGTACTATTGTCATTTCTGTGTCTGAAGCTGCCATTACCGTCTTTTAAATATTGTAGAAGGCAAAATATAACACTATCTAAGGAAAAAGCTAGCCAAAGGGAAGAGAAGGTCGAGCTAGATGTGATGGTAGTGAATTGCTTATATAATGGACCTGGAGCCTTGTGTAATCCATATATATGACCAGTAAGAATCAAAGCTAGGTCTTTAGCATTCTTCATTTAATTCAGTTCTAATTAATTAGCGTACTGCTTGTCTGCTAACTGCACTTCTTTTAATGAGATCATACAACTTATTTCAAATAATTCTGATAAAGACAAGAAAAAAAAGGACTTTGAGGGCATTTCTGTACAAGCAATGTCGTGTGTCCTTCGCTTGCATCCACTCAACAGAACCTTAAACTGGATGGAACATGGGTGGACTGCCGGCACCTACCCTCCTCTCTCCCTCGTTCCTTCCCTCTCCTTCCACTGATCCAAACCCATCCCCACTCACCCGAATCCAGATTCAACAACAAGTCGACTCCAAATCACTGATTAGTAGCTACTCGTTTGATCTATACCTATACATCATCTCAGCCACTAGGCTGACCTCTTGGGAGCGTCTGCAAGATCTGCCAACTGGGGTGCCGGCAGGCCCATCGGGTAGGCATCGTTGTGTGCATCTGGATTACTGAAGCGCTCGTCAACAGGGTTGCACCGGTCATGTCCATCCCCTGTGCATCGTGTGATGCAGTTGAGGTCACATGGAGGCGAATCATTGCGTGGAGGTTCGGGTGGGTGGCTCTGTCCAAGAGTATATTTTGATGACACTAAAATTTATGTCATAAGCACAGCGGGATCAACAACTGTCTTTTAGGTGGAATTGGTAATGCTGGTATTGCAAGTGACGGTAGTTAGTGCTAGCTAAGACCCTGCACTTGATTTACAGTGTTTTCTTGCATAGACACATGAGATGTCTGGTAGACAGACCGAGCTCGAGGCAAATGGCCACTAGCACTACCGAAAGTGATAAAGGGCAACGCTTTAAGTAAATTAAGGCAAAAAATGGCTCCATCTCCACTGGGAGCTGTTCACGGAGCTGAAGCCCCCCAAAATGGCTACTCAATTGAAGTGGAGACATGCCAAACGTGGCCCGTGGATGGGCAGCTGTATGTGCATCCTCGTGGGAATGGTGCATCAGGACTACTCCCATTGCCTCCCATTTCTATAGAGAACACTAGTTCCATTTTGGTGTCTGAAGCTACCATACTTGTGAAAAAAGAAACAATAACGAGAAGGCAAAGTCAGGCCAAGTGATGAGGAAGTGCACACTGCTCGGACAAGGCGTGGGGGTGGTGCTTATATAACGGCCTCCGAATGTAGACCAATCAGTTTCACTCAAAAATCACGGCCCAGACATTTAATATCCTTCTTCCCAGACAATTCCGACAATACTGCAAATTCTTTTTTCAAAACCCTACTCATTATTTCAAACAATTCCGACAAAGACAAGACAGGAGGCCGGCCTTTTAAGGTATTATCTCGGTAGGCTTTATTTCAAGACACCTTGCTTGCATCCACTAAAACAGAAATAAAACTGGCGCCATGGATTCATCTAATGTGTTGCATCTGATTTTTTTTTTTTTTTCATAGATTTGCACTACTACAAACATGTTTTTACGTGGATCTTCGCAGACATTAACCGAGGCGGTCATTTTATTTACCAAGGCACCAAAAATAACCCCGCTAAATCAATATATTTCCAAGACAGACATTTTAATTGCTGAGTCAGTTGAAAAATGCCGACCTCGCAAATTTGACTTTGGAGGCGGTTATTTTTGGAGGTGATTGTCTTAAGGTGTTCGCCTCCATAAGCCCATTTTCCAGTTGAACACACTATAAGGCCCACCTCCAAAAATACTGGCCTAGCTCTAAGACCAGGCAACAAAGTTCATATCTAACCTTCGATTAGGATAATATATATGCCATATCTAGGGTTTCTTTTCTTCACATTTTATTTCCCTCCCCCACAATCTTGAGCCGACGGTGCCCTCTCTGCACTCTTTCTGTTCTCCCCCACAGCAGGAACCCCACTCCCTCCCTAAGAGCCACCCTCTCCCTCCATCCCGAGCTCGCTCGTCTCCGTCCTCTCCCGAGCCCTCAACGACCGTGTAGGGAGCTGGATCCGGCAGGAGCAGCACAAAAAAGCTGGATGATGTGCCCCTCAATGATGGCACAAGGAGGCCTGCTTCCGCGGCTGGCGGAATAGGAAGGCAGATCCTGCAACCACCACCTCCATCTATACCAAGAATGTCGTCGGGAAGGCGGTCGCTCCTCCCAGTGAAATTGCACCCCTTCTTGACCACGATGGCAAGAGAATCACCACCTCCTGGCGAATCGACACCATTTCTTGACCACGATAGTGGTGGATCCATGCGCCTTCCCCATTATAGCGCTCCTCTTCCCCACCACGGTGGCACATGGGCAGTTCCACCCGGTGGTCGGCTGGGGGCACAGGGCACCACCTGTTCCTAGAAGATACGCTAGCCTTCCCTACCAAGGCGTTGCGTAGCTGGATCCACTAGGTGGGTGTGCATGTGGCTACTCTAACCGACCCTCACCTTTGGCGCTATGGTGTGGCCCGTGGGTTGGCCGGTGGGCCCGGGCCATCACCTCCACCTGGCATATCTATCTCATGAGCTGTAAACAGGCTCACCCGCAGGCGTGGAAATGGGCTCACTGGCTTATTTGTGGTGTTTTAATCAACTAATCAAAGTGGGCGTTCTGAATGCCAGCCTCCATTAATGTGTTTACAACAGAGGTGGTTTCATTGCCCGGGTCAATTAACCCTAAACTCCCATCTCCAGAAATATTCCTGTAGTAGTGTTGGGTTTTTTAGAATCTACAGATCATCCATCAAAAGTTATGGTAGCAAAGAAATTTTGTATCACTTGTCTTATGAAATTATGAATCCAGATTATGACTTTCTTATTGATTGATATAAAAAAATTAGAAATAAATTCAAAGTATTGTCTTGTTGTACCATCTAATCACATATATTTAGAAATTCAATGATTTTTTTACAGAGGTGCCTTGCGTGTTTTTATAATAGTAGTTGGATACCAGCCGACAATAAAAATATAGCCATCAGGTTTGCATTATTTGTCAGAGTTTATCAAAGCACTACGTTTGAGTTTTGTTAGTTGGCTTTTTCTAAGCCAGCCTATGATTTAACCGTGGCCAGCAATAACCTAGTAGCTATACCAGTACAATAGCTGGTTGTTTGGTCACTTGTCTTCGGACCGATGTGTTGTCGTTGTTCATGTGGTTTTTTATTTGTCATGAGGCCCTTTTCAACGTGATCTACGACCATCATACTTAAAGAGGGTTATACCTAACGGTGCAGGCAGACCAATAGTGCCGGTAAAGTCAGGTACTCCGACTCGGCACCGACGGGCTGCTACCTGAAAAAACAGGCTCAATAAAAATTTCGACACAACTTCCGTTACACGGTGAGGTTTCCAAAACCTGCAGCAAAACAACGACATGATGGCCGACCAACACATGATCGAATTCAACTCCTCATTGCCGGCTCACAATCATTGCTGACCAACTGCCACAACCACTACACCAGCTACAACACCGCTACATAGCACGAAAGCTCACCTTCCTCCACCTCTGACTCCTTCTCTTCCCTCTCCTCCTCCTCCTCGAATCCTCCCTTTCTCCCTTTCTCCCTCTACCCTTCCCTTCCCCTTACTGCTCCGCACCGCCTCCACCTCCTTCTTTGGCGGGCAGCGCGGTGGGCGTCCGTGCACACACGACGGGGTGGGCGGCCAGCCCACGGCGGGCGGGCCAGGGCGACACCAGCGGGGAGGGGGGCAGGGGCGGGGCAGGGCGGCGCCGGCGGGAGGAGGGTCGGGGGTGAGGCCGTCTCGGTCGCGGTGCGGGACGGGCGGGGTCGGGGTGGCGCGGGACGAGGGAGGGGTGGGGTCGTCGGTGTCGAGGCGGTGCGGCGCTGGTGTGTGAGTCCGAGTGTGAGTGTGAGTTTGTGCAGACAGTGAGGGAGTGTGGGGAGAGATGAGTGGATAAGCTGCCGGTTTTCTTTTTAAAAAATTTACCGGATCTTTGCGAGTGCATCGACCGGCGACACTTTCGGCAAAGAAATAAAATAAAAAAATTCGAGGATAATTCTTTTGCTGAGTGTCCTAGGGTTGAGCGGTAAAGGAACCAACCAAAATATTTCGCAACGCGCACCAAATGAAAAAAAAAACCCCGCCATTTAATAAGCCGCAACGCCAAAATGACAGAAAAAAGGCACGATTTTCTTTTCTGAGTGTTTTTGGCTTGCACTCGGCTTATCGGCCTCTAAGCCGAAAGTGTCATGCTTGTTTTACACTTTCGACAAAGACATTTTTTAAAAAAATATTTTCCTTTTTTAGTTTTTCTTTTCCCAAAACCTTTTATTTCTAAATTTTTTCTATTCAACTTTGAAAATACCATGTAAAATTAATTAAACAATGAAAATTTCATAATTTCATGGAAAAGGAACCATTATTCTATGTGATTATAGCTCAACATTCCATTTATATACACACACAAAAATTAATAATTATCAAATTAATCTGAAAAATTCCTAAATTTTAACTTGACACTATATTTGATGTCTTTTGGCTACAGAAAATGTTTTAAAGTCAAATCACAATTCGATTGTCATTTGTAAATCCAACACTTAGGGGATCACTCTCAACAACTCGAAAATTCTTAGGAGATGTTTCAGATATTAAGCAACGTAGATGACAACTTATTCTAAACCTTCTCATTTTTTTACCACATCCATATATGATATGATGACAACTCATCAAATTTCTTGATTTTTTGACTTTGTTTTCTTTATATAAAATTAAAAAAATTGTTCAACCATACGCTTGGTGTCGTGTCTCGAAACAAGATGTTTGAAAACTGTAATCATACCATATGTGTGACCTTAAATTGACTAAACATGAATATCAATTTTACACTTACTAACCTATAGTTCAAATCTCACCCGATTAAAAATATTGTTTGAAATGCAATTAATTATATATTGCAAATAAGTTGACAAATGCACCAAACTTTGTCAGGGGGTAGGAAATGTGATTTGTGTTGAGGAGAAACAGTTTGAAGGAAATTTGGCAAAAGAAATAATTTTTTTTCCGAGTGTCCTCCATTACACTTTCGGCAAAAGAGCGCCCTAAGCCGAGTGTAACGATTGCAGACTCGGCAAAATAAAAATTTTCCCGTGTGCCTAGGTGTTTTGCCGAGTGCCAAGGCCCGGCCCTCGGCAAAGCAACAACGAAGGGTGACGGCGGTGGGCAAGGAAAGTGTGTCGATAGCGGGGAGCTCCCTATGCTTTGAGTGCTACCGTCGGACACTCGGGTTAGATTGCTCCTATGCCGAGTGTATTTTTTTTGCCGTGTGCCTGCCGTGTCGACACTCGGCTTAGATGGCTCATTGTCGAGTGTTTTGAAATGTCGTGTTCCCCCAAAACCGGCACTTTCGGCGTATCGTTTCTTAGCCGAGTGCCCGATATTTGGCACTCGCTAAGAACCGAACACCCGCAACGGCCGTGGTTCGGTAGTGGGGAAAAGGATTGCAAAGCCCGCATGGCGTACTCGACATTACATCGCCGATCGCACACGTGGATCGATAGGAGCAACATAGCCAAGCAAAATATGAGCCCTTCCACAAATTTGTCTCGTTGTCTCGGCGCCTACAACGCCCGGCAATCACATCTACCTCTGACGCTGGCTCCACAACTTCCCGCAATCACCCGCCCTCGCATTGGCGCCTCCACCGCCGCCCACACCGCGGATGCCCGGGGCTTCACCCAGCCACAAAACTGGACGTCCCCATGGTCCCACATGCCGCTATCCACACCCGCCCTTCACCACACCATAAGGCTCGCCGTCGCCATCCTCGAACTGCTTGCAGTAGCAGACCCTGTTAAAATGATCTCAATCCCGAGTTGGGCCCAACGGACCAACTCGGGCCTTGACCTCGCGCCCTGATCGGGGGCGTCCAACCCATCTATGGTTGGAGGGCCCCAGTCACACTGCGCTATAAAAAGAGAGGTGGGGGCCGGGGCACTGTTCATGAGTTGCTACAGCCGCTAGTCACCCCACCGACAAACCCTAATCCGATCTATAGAGGGTGCGCAGGAAGTGACAAGAAGTGCCTCCACGTCGCCGTCATCGTCACTGCATCGACCTCCACTCCACCGACCGTCGCTGCCTGAGGCAGAGAAGACCGATGGGGACTCCAACTCCAACACCACCGCCACCGCCAGATCCAGCTCCGCCGTCCCCGCCAAGAGCTCCGATGGTCGGTAACTCACCCTGCAACTCCTCTGTTCTTCCCATTTACCAGTAGATCAAGTAGGTTCTAGGGTATCTAGATTGTTCATCATGTTTCTATTATTGTTACCTGTCTAGATGCCATGCTAGTGATCCTTTTATCTTAACAATGGTATCAAAGCCTGTCTAGTAATGGATCTAGTCGGGAACAGTACCAAATCAACCGATCCGCTCTGGATCGTCAAAGAAAATTCCGATTTTGACTCGGTTTCAAATCCTAACTCTAACTGTTGGGGAAATGGCAAATCACACCGATTCAGATCGGAAAAGAAACACCAATTTCAGATCGGCAAAGAAACACACTCGAATCCCTAACCCTAAAAGAAGAGAGAAGGAAACATATGTGGTTTTTCCTTACCGCCGCCACGCGGAATAGGGCACCACCACAAGGCTCATCGACAGCGACGCGCTCAAACCACCGGCGAGCGCGTGCACCGGCGAGGAGCTTCGCGGCGGCGCCATCATAGCCATCCTCTTCCGGTCCGCCATGGGCGGGTGACGCCGCGGCTCGCCGTGGTGGCGCGGCGCGCGGGAGAAACGGAGGGGGAGGGAAAGAAAGGGCGCTGGTCGGAGTCGCGCGGAGGAGGGTCGCTCCCTACTCACGGACGCCGCCGGCCGCCGGCAAAAATGTCGTTGCCGTCGTCGTTCTCGGTGGTGGAGAAAGGGTTGGGGAAGAACAGAAATGAACCTAGGGTTTTAGTCGGGTCCGGCGGTGCTGGTTTTGATCCCGAAGTGCACGCGGCCATCGGATTCTGGCACCCTAGATCGGACGGCTGGGGACGCTTGCCCTGCTGTGATGGGCCTGCTGCGGGTTTCGGCCCACGCGGGCGCTGCGCGCAGCCGGCCATGCGCCAAAATAGCTGCTGGGCTGCTTGGTTCGCCCAGGCCCAGCAGAGCACAGTAAAGTTTTCCATTTTCTATTTTCCAGAAACAGTATTTGGTTCATGTTTGATGAAATTTGAATAGAAAGACTAGTTAAGAATGAAATTCTTCCTCCTTTGGAGTTCTTAGACTTAGAGCAATGCATAGATTGCATAAAAGAAAATTATGTAAAGCAAATTAAAAAGGATGCCAAACGAAGCGCAGGAAAATTAGAGATCATTCATACTGATATTTGTGGTCCTTTTCCTGTAAAGAGTGTGGATGACTATGATTCGTTCATTACATTCACCGATGACTACTCCCGGTTTGGCTATATTTATCCAATTAAATAAAGAGCGAAGCATTGGATAAATTTAAAATATTTAAAGCTGAAGTTGAAAATCAACACAACTTAAAGATTAAAGTAGTCCGATCCGACCGTGGGGGGGGGGGGAGTACTACGGTCGGCATACCCCGTTTGGTCAAGTTCCTAGACCTTTTGCAAGGTTTCTACAGGAAAATGGTATAGTCGCCCAGTATTCCACGCCGGCGAACCTCAGCAGAATGGAGTAGCTGAAAGGCATAACCGTACCCTGATGGATATGGTGCGTAGTATGATGAGCTACTTTACTTTACCATTGAGTTTGTGGATGGAGGCGTTAAAAACCGCCATTCATATTCTCAACAGAGTGCCAAGCAAATCAGTGCCCAAAACAACGTATGAATTGTGGACAGGAAGGGTGCCTTCACTAAACCATCTGCGTGTGTGGGGGTGTCCTGCTAAGGCTAAAATGTTTAACCCAAATATTGGAAAGCTTGATCCCAAAACAGTGAGTTGCCATTTTATTGGCTATCCTGAAAGGTCAAAAGGTTTTCGTTTCTACTGTCCTGATAGACTTACAAAGTTTGTAGAAACAAGACATGCTATTTTTCTAGAGAATGAAATGATAAGGGGGAGGATGGCAGCTCGAAAGATTGATCTTGAAGAAAAGCGGGTGTGCGTGCCCAATCCTATAATTCAAGAGCCATTCTTTGAGCTACCTGTTGTTCCTGCACCAGCAATGCAAGACATTGTGGCGTAAGAACCTATTGTTGTTCCTCCTGTGGTAACAACAGAAGAGAATGAGGAACCTATTAATCAGGAACCTAATGAAGATGTTACCACAGATGAGGGGGAGCAACACCAGCCTCAAATAGAAGAGGTGCCAAATGAGGAGGCCCCTAGAAGGTCTCAAAGAGTCAGAAGGTCAGCTATACCTAGTGACTATGAGGTTTATAATATTGAAGATTTTCATATGGAAGGTGAACCCGCCTCATATGAAGAAGCCATGACTAGCATTCACGCATCAAAGTGGTTAGAAGCCATGAAAGAAGAAATGCAGTCTATGAGTTCCAATGATGTTTGAGACCTAGCGGATATTCCTAAAGGATCCAAAACAGTAGGCTGTAAATGGGTCTACAAAATAAAACGTGACTCCCAAGGGAAGGTAGAAAGATATAAAGCGTGACTTGTGGCTCAAGGCTTTACACAAAGAGAGGGAATTGATTACACTGAGACCTTTTCTCCAGTCTCATGTAAAGATTCTTTCAGAATAATAATGGCATTGGTGGCACATTTTGACTTACAGTTAGATCATATGGATGTAAAGACGGCATTCCTAAATGGGGATTTGGAGGAAAATGTCTACATGGCACAACCTAAGGGTTTTGTCGTGGAAGGTAAAGAAAAGATGGGATGTTACCTAAAGAAATCTATCTATGGCTTAAAGCAGGCTTCAAGACAGTGGAACTTGAAGTTTGACAAAAGCATAAAGAATTTTGGGTTTAAAGCAAATGTCGAGGACAACTGTGTCTATGTAAAGTTTAAAAATGGGAAATATATTTTCCTAATCCTGTATGTGGATGATATTCTACTTGCAAGTAGTGATATGAATCTACTGCAGGAAACAAAAAGATTTTTGTCCTCAAAGTTTGACATGAAAGATCTCGGTGAAGCATCCTTTGTTTTGGGCATAGAAATTCACCGAGATAGGAAAAGAGGGGTTTTGGGACTGTCTCAAAAGGCATATATTGAAAAGGTCTTAGAGAGATTCAATATGCATAAAAGTAGACCTTCACCTACAGCCATTGTCAAGGGCGAGAAATATGGGGATTTTCAGTGTCCCGGGAACGAGTATGAGCTCCACCAAATGAAAGGGGTTCCATATGCTTCAGCTGTCGGAAGATTACAGTATGCTCAAGTATGCACGCGCCCAGACTTGCCTTATGTAGCCGAGTTGCTTGGCAGATTTCAAAGTAATCCAGGTGTTGCACACTGGGGATTAGTAAAGAAAGTCTTACGTTATTTGCAAGGAACGAAAAGCCTCATGTTAACGTACAGAAGATCTGACTCCCTAAAGATTTTGGGATATTCAAGCTCTGATTATGCGGGAGATGATAGAAAGTCTACATCCGGATACGTGTTTACTCTCGCAAAGGGAGCAATATCGTGGAAAAGCTCTAAACAAAAGGTTACTACCACTACTACAGAATTGATTTTACATGGTGTTCGGATTTTATTTTTCGTGGCGGGCATTTGAGAAACCGCCACGGAAAATACCCTAATTAACCGTGGCGGGCATTTTTATTAACCGTGGCGGTTATAATGTCCGCCACGGTTAATCGATTAACCATGGCGGTTTTTCTTATAAAGCCCGCCACCAAAAATGAGGCCCAAAGACGAGCCCAACAGGCCCATTCTCATGGTGACATATATATAAGGCGACACTTAGGTTTTCAGGCTCAGTTTCTCTCTTCCTCTCTCACTTTCTCTCCCTCTCCTGAGGCTCCCTCCCCGGCTCCCTCTCTCCCTCTCCTCGAGCGGCGACGGCGACCGCGACTCCCTCCCCGGCTCCCTCTCCCCGAGGCGGCTACGGCGACCGCACCCTCCCCCTCCCCGGCTCCCCTCTCCCTCTCCTCTCCGGGCGGCGGCGGCGGCGGCGGGCCTCCAGCGTCCCGGCGGCGGCGGATCCCGAGCCCCGGCGGCGGATCCGCCCCCGGCGGCGCATCCGCGGCCTGGAGCGGCGGTGGCGCGCGGATCCGCCGGTCGCCGTCCTCCTCAACTCCGGGCGCGGAGGTGGCGGACCACGCCGGAGGCGCGGAGGCGCCGGTCTTCACCGCGGCATGGAGCTCCGGCGGGCGCCACGAGCACGGCGGCGGCGGCGACCTCCTCCTCGAAGCGCGGCATTCCGAAACCCTAACGGGCCCACCGCGGGCCCGTTAGGGTTTCGATTTGGATTTTTTTTTTTTTTATTTTTTTTTATTATTAACCATGGCGGGCATTTTGTCCGCCACGGTTAATGGCCGCATTTTCTGTGACCCTTGGTCCGTGGCGGACATAAAGCCCGCCACGGAAAATCGTTTTGTCCGCCATGCAAGTTCCCTTATGTAGTAGTGTACAAACTCCACTATGTATGCCGAGTTTGTAGCTTGCTATGAGGCGAGGGGGTGGGTGAATTGGCTAAAGAAATTCTTACCCGGTTTGAAAGTGGTCGACGACATCCATGGACCAATGACATTATACTGTGATAATAATCCAGCAATAGAGTATGCTCACAACAATAGGTCAAGTGGTGCTGCCAAACACATTGACATAAAGTCCTATGTTGTGAAGGAGAAAATCCAGGATCAAGTTATAAATCTTGAGCACATAAGCACTGAAAGAATGCTTGCAGATCCGCTCACAAAAGGCTTACCACCCAACGTGTTCAAGGAACACGTAGCCGGCATGGGGTTAACAAAAAGCCTATGATTCCTGGACAATTATAAAGGGCCCAAAGTTAAAGTTTTATTTGTTTCAGACCAGAGATGTGTATTGTAGCTGTGGAATCTATCGGCAAAAGACCGTGACGATAAAGCATGTTCTATGCAAAAATTTGAGATGGAATAAGTAAAGTGAAAGTTCAAAGTGAAAATTAAAAGTAAAAGTTTTTAAAAGGTAAAGTGTGAGATGAGATCAAGGGGAGAATGTTAAAATGATCTCAATCCCGAGTTGGGCCCAACGGACCAACTCGGGCCTTGATTTCAGCGCCGATCGATCGGGGCGCCCAACCCATCTATGGTTGGAGGGCCCCCTGTCACCTTGTGCTATAAAAAGAGAGGTGGGGGCCGGGGCACTGTTTCACGAAGTTGCTACAGCCGCCCGGTCACCCCACCGACAAACCCTAATCCGATCTACGAGAGGGTGCGCGCAGCAAGTGACGGGAAGTGCCTCCACGCCGCCGTCGCCGATCCACTGCATCGACCTCCACTCCACCGACCGTCGCTGCCTGAGGCAGAGAAGACCGATGAGGGACTCCAACGCCAACACCACCGCCGCCGCCGGATCCAGCTCCGCCGCCCCCGCCAAGAGCTCCGATGGTCGGTAACTCACCCTGCAACCCCTCTGTTCTTCCCGTTTACCAGTAGATCAAGTAGGTTCTAGGGTATCTAGATTGTTCATCATGTTTCTATTATTGCTACCCGTCTAGATGCCATGCTAGTGATCCTTTTATCCTAACAGACCCGTCCTAGCTGCCAGCCGCCGACCGCACGTCCCAACACCCACACAGTTGGGGTTCCAAACAACAGAGAGACTCAGCATCACTGGCTTGTTTGCGGCTCTAATGTCCCTCTCTTCACGACAGCAACACTGCACGACAGGTTCCATCATCTTGATTTTTTCCCTCAAAGTTAGATCATATCTAATTTACTCCCTGACTCCATCAGGAATTTTTGCTTCGATTTATAGCCCCGACAGGGGATGTCCTCAGTCCATACAAATCTCCTTACGGTATTTGTATTTCCTTTTGCCAAGACTTTGCAATTGTTCTGACCCGCTTATGCGTCTCCACAAATTTTGTTTCAGTGCCGCCATGACCAGAAACACGTGTTGCTTCCTCGTTGATTTGCACGCGCAGGACAATTGTGATCCTCAACAATGACGGTCAGTTCAGTCTTTTCAATTTTTAAAGAACTGCCATCGGTAAGTTCTACAATAGACTGCATGCTTTGCTTATTAACAGTTTCCTACAATTATTCTAATTTTTCGAATTGTCGTTCCTTTTACCCCAGGGCCCTCTCTCCGCTTGAGACATCCATTGCTTCTTCCGTGATTCGCAGGCATAGGCCAAACATGCTCAACAATGATGGTAGGTTCAACCAATTTGAATTCGAACAAACGTACCTATTACATTTCCTTTTAAATCCCAATCAAAATTTTGTCCTCACACTCCATACTCTATAGCGTGAGCTATATTAACTTATTTAATCTCTAATGCAACTTTTGCTATCACAGGTAAAGTTCATATTATCAACCATACTCTAGATTGCTACGGCAATGCATTTCCACATATGACTAGCCTCAACCACGGCATGTAAGATTAATGTAGTTTTACCTAGTCATTCAATATGTAAGATCTCAGTTTGTTGTAATGCATTTATAAACCTTGAATATTACCTATTTATGGTTTCCATTAACAGATTTGAGATTTTTTTAGAAGTAACCACGCTGGAGTGTCCTCATATCAATATTTTTCCACTAATGCCATTGAAGCCGAGAATGGAACAAGGTGGCAGATGGTAGTTGCATGCTTGGGTCATGAACAAAGCTAGTTGTTTTTCAGAAACTGAAACACCAACTCCGACATCAACATCATATATATTCTTATGGAAACAACAAAACACTTGTCGTTGTTCACAACTAAAACACCACCACTAGTTGTTGTACTCTGGCGACCTCCATTCCAAAAGCAACTGTAAAGCAGTGGGTCGAGATTCACGGACACAATAGTCGTGATTATATTATCTTTGAAGCAGTGGGCCAATGCACATTGAATGGAGGAAGAATCAAAGGAGAATAGGGATAGCCAAAAGGGAGCAAGGAGATTGAAGAGAGGGAACCATGATCGATCTCGCTAAACTGGTATTTGGTGAGACAATGGAAACAATGAACATGCATGGAGAATGGCACAACAAGGGTGCTGGCAACGACAACTTGCTTACCAGAACTTGTGCACACATGGTGGGGTGGGGCGGGGGGTGAGGGCTGGATCATCAAAGGTGAGGTTGAAATAATATACCTGATTTGCATTGGATTATCATGTAGATACCACCCATAAGAAGTAGCAGGTTTGATTTTCGATTATGTCTCCAAGGAGGAACATATAACGCACAAGGGCCCCATCATCGCCAGCACTAGCAACATGCCATGACAGTTACACACCACACTCTTGTAGTTCGCTCAAAGCCATAGTAGGAGCCACACACACCGCATCCTCTCAGTAGCTAGCATGAACAACAAAGTGGAAATACTCTGAAGCCTAGATTGCAGTTACAATAGGAGCAGTCTAGTTCCAGGGAGCTTGTTATCCCTATGGAACATGAAGGAGACTGGTGTGGCAAACCTGATGTAGCTAGTGTTGCTGGACTGAAAGTGCGTGTGGCTAGACACTCGCTACAACACACACACGAACGTCGTTGGCATCTCTCGAACTGTGAGGCTGCAATCACAAGCACAACCGCCGCAACAGCCTGACTCGGCCAAGAGCCTGCCAGCTGCCAACGAACAGTCCTCCTCCATAGATCCACAGCCCGGCAACTGCATATGCATGCTCAATTGCTCATGGATCTTGCCACAAGAAGCAAGGATCTGGTGAAAGGGTCGACAAATCGATAGATTTTAGATGTGATTTGAGATTGGGGGAACGGGGAGGGGAGGAGAAGTAGCACCTGGGCTTTGTATCGTTTTTGAACACTCCGAGCTGGTTGCAGTGTTTTTTTTTTTCATAAGAACTGCTGTAATAATTTAGTGCATAGCTGATAAAAGCAGAGGACATTCAATAAAGACATGTGATCGAGATCAAGAGCAGAGTCGTGCATGCGCTGTTGCCAGCGAAGAACGTACACCTTTCACATGTCCTACTTTCTCCCCATGGGTGCTATTCTGATAGACTTTGGCTACCTGCTGCCTAGCGTCTAGAAAAAATTTCCTGTGTGTTGCCTTTCCTTTCGTTACTTTCATGCATGTGCCCTTTCATGTGATTACATGCCTAAGCTCATGAGGCATGCTTCATTCCCATGGGTGCTGTCCTGCCAACGTCGCTAGCCAATGGATTGGATCTTAAAGCATAGTTAATCCGCCCTGGTACCAGCGCCAACTAAATTCTATGTTTTCTATATTAGTTATTATCATGAACTTATTGTTTTTTATGCTACATACTTATGTTTTCCTATTGATTGTAAAAATTTCTTTTGCTTACACTTGTCTATATTTGAAATGTGCAATTAGTTTGAAAACTTTTCATGAACTATGGTGCCCTTTGTGCATCACAAATATTATGAACGTACGCCTTTGACATGTCCTACTTTCTCCCCATGGGTGCTCTTCTGATAGACTTTGGCTACATACTGCCGAGCGTTTAGAAACAATTTCCTTCGTGTTGCCTTTCCTGTCATTACTTTCATGCATGTGCCCTTTCCTGTGATTACATGCCTCATGCTTCATTCCCATGGGTGCTGTCCTGCCGACGTCGCCAGCCAATGGATTGGATCTTAAAGCATAGTTAATCCGGCCTGGTACCAGCTACAGTCCTGATGCATCGAATCCTACTCCTAGTCTCATGTGAGCTCCAAAAATTACCAGCTATTTTGATAGTGCAACTTCTATGGTGGAAAATTCTTCATTTTGTGGTGCTCTTTGGCTCTAGTGTGTAGTAATATATATATGTGTGTGCGCTTACACACCAGCCCACTTGTGTCCTTAACTAACGTGATAGCAATAAAATGTTTCTCATACTTTTCTATGAATTCAATGGACAGCACAAACTTACTCACAAGGCCTGCTCCCAATAAAATACTAAAAATATATGCTACTATAAACCCGTACCATAAAAAACAATACTTCACATCGTTTGATTTTGCATGGTGATCCTCGTCTGCTAGCGAGCTCGTCATAGCGGCGCTGCTCCTTGCCTGCTGGTATGCCTGTATTGATAAAATCGATGGGGCCAAGATGAATTGAACAAGCAAACATCAACATAGGAGATGTGAAGTAGCAGTGGTATACGAATCCATGGCAACCCACACGGCAGCAGGATCCAGGTCAATCCAAGGCAGACTTGCTTGGGGCGGGTTTGGTATCATAAGTTGATTTGGACTGTGTTGGGATGGGTTTAAAAATAATTAATTACGTTTGGAACTGGGTGGATATGGGCTAAGTGGGATGTACGCAAATATATATAGGGCGTGGATGGTGCGCAAATATATAGTATACACACACAATCACACCAATAAAGAAAACATATGGGCTAAGTGGGATGTACCCAAACATATGTTGCGCCTCAGCTCGACCGATTTCCGCTATGCTTTGCTAGCAAGCTGGCATGGTTGCCCTCCCATTCTACTCCAGCATATATATAGTATACACACACAATCACACCAATAAAGAGAAAAAAATAACATCAGCCTCACATCCATGCAACTCGTTGCATATATAACATCAGTCTCAAGGAGGCATGCAATTTTTTTTTTTGATTAGTAAGCTTATTGTTAGCTTCATAACTCACAAGAATCCTTCTGGATCAGCAATATATATACATACACAACCACCAGGGCTGCTCCTAAGTCGAAACACTTGCAACTCAGTATATCAGTGTTGTGAATGACCTAGGCATATGGTGTAGTCATGGGAGGCACCGGAAAATGAGTTTTCATAGCATTTCACCAAGGCATATGGTTGTTGAGGTTGCCACATAGAGATCTTAGTGATCGAGCACAAGAACTACTTTCTTAATTTAGGACTGGAGGTCACGTTGCACGCCAAAATCCCAAAATGGCAGTGTGTGGGAATTAATAGGAAGGGATCAAAAAGAGCAGGCTACTGTACGCCAACTCAGGTAATGTTGCGCACTGCTGCAAGCACTAGTGAACTACTACATCATCTGTTGATAGTTTTCTGAAATTCTTTTGTATCTCTGAGACTTCAAACCTGTGAGAAGCTTAGACCTTCACCATACATAACGCCGCTACAACTTGTCTACGTGCTCATTTGAGAGTATATCTAGATAGCTGTCATTTTCATCGACATTTTGTAATTTTACATTATATTAAATATTTATACCTCTAAATGATTTCAAATAAAAAATTACAACTACAAAGTTTTAGGTCTCATTGAGCTCAACAATTTTTAAATTACCAGTGGTAAGCTATGGTTGGATGCTGGAAGTATTGAAAAATCTCATGAAAGGAGAAAAATGTGACTTTAGCCCAGGGTGCTCACATGTATTTGGCAATCGTGGGCCCAGTTCAAGTCCTTGTTTTGAAGAGGGTTATGTACTGTTGTGATGAAGGCAGTTTCCATAGTGGGGCTCAAAAAAAAACATCCCACCATCAAAAAGGTCAGATGCCGATACAGTGTTTAAATTATCTGCAAGGTAAATTACTACATAAGAGTCCTATGTAATCTAGTTAGCTAGTCAGAGTCTTGTAATCGGTTAGCTAGAGAGATTGGGCTTGGATGGAGGCGTGCTCGTCCATGACTCGGTCTAGGAGTTTGTTCAGTTCACGCCATGGCCCGTGTTGCGCAAGTAATGCACACCGCAGAGAAACGGTGTGGCGTACGATACGGATCATGGTGTGGGGGACTTGGTGTTGAGTCTGTATAAATACCAAGGAGGAATATACACAAAAGCTGCGATGCTGGGCAGCGTCCAATTACTCTTTCGTTTTTTACTGGTTTAATTTGTACTCCCTCCATCCCAAATTATAAGTCACTTTGGTAAGTCACTTTGACTAAACCAAAGTGACTTATAATTTGGGATGGAGGGAGTAGTTCTGATCAATGGTGACTGCGATCACCGCACTTGCAACTATCAAGTTCCAGCATTATCCAGTGTAGTTGAACCAAAAAAAAAGAACTCAATTATCTAGACGGAAGTTTTTATTGTGATTATTCATTATTGTCCCAGAAAGAGACTAGTAGAGCATTAAAGTATGTATTGAATCACATATAATTAAAAGCACTAAATCAATGCTGGTATATATGTTAAGGAGCAGTTCTATTTGTCAGCAACTTTTTTTGCAAAATGAATTGCTTTTATCAATTAATATTTCCTTATAGCTAATGGTACGAAAATGCATTTATTGGTTTTACGTGGGCCCTTGATCTGACCATCATTGGCACCAAAATATATTCTTAAGCACAACTTTACCATAAAGAAGAACCCAGTGTATTAGTTATTCTTTTCTGCCCCCTGCTGACACCTTTTGGTCCAACAATATAAAAACACACGTCCATCAGGGTGGCTCAAAGAGGCAACACTTGCAACTCAACAGTACTAGAGTTCTGAATGAAGTGCATCCCTGATCTAGGGTTATGTCTTTGCTTGATGATCCTTTTATGCTGGGCATGAGAGGCATGAGGGAATCAGCACTCACGAGTTCTTTCGCTGTGCGATATGGTGATATATCATATAGGTGAATTCATTTTCACCTGAGGCATGTGGTTGCAAACATGGCCCATAAAAGGTGTATCAAGCACGAGGACTATGTGGTCAGGAGAGTGTCATTTCCTTGAAGATTGTGGTTGCACAGGCGGCTACAGAAACACTCTGAGAAGACAGTCGTTTCCTTGAAGCCTAGAATTTTGGATGTCAGGTTGGTTCCTCAGAAGTTACACAGAAGATGATGTGATGCTGTAGCAGCCTAGACCAAGCTTGTATTGATACCTACAGACTTGCATATTTGAGCCGTGCATCCACCCCTTCAAATCCATTCCTATGTTCTCCCATCGTTGAGGAGTTGAATGGCTTGTTGCCCCAGTGAAGACATGCTGTGTGGTCTATGATGGCATATGGTGACATCAACATGTGTACAAGAATGCATGAGCCATGCATCCTGCCAAAACCCACATGCATGCTGTTCTCTATAACAGGTTGGAGAGCTCAGTTGCAAGGTTGGAAGGAACACTACTCTCAGGAGCAGTTCACCTTGCCCTGGTGAGCTGAGTATGATCATGCCATTAGGAAAATATTTATCTTGATTCCTTTTGTTTCTTTGTACTAACTTGCTTGTTCACGACTCTTTGGTCATCGTTTAATTTGTTGTCTTCCTCTCTAATAACATGGACATCAGTATAACACATGAATGCATAGAGATAGACAATTGATGCGCATTTTGGTTTACAAAACTCTATCTGATACGTTTTTCATAGCTAAATATTTGTTGATCTGGATATGCCAGAGTAAACATGCAGCCACGGTAAACATGTGTCCATGTCACTTGGGGAATCTACGTGGCGCCTACACATGATTTTTTTTTTATTCAGATCCCTACACAAGCAGGCTGGACATAGTTTTCTGTTCCCTGTGTTCCTCCTGGTGGATTGACATATATACTATACATACACACACATCAAGTGGCAGATCGAGCGAAAGAGAAACGTATGCTCCTCCTGGTCCGGCCGGCATAGACTATATATCAAGAATGTCAAGGGATGTGCATGTCCTTACGATACCCATGCACATCTTGTGACTACTATAGGCATGAGAGGAACCGGGAACTTGGCTGTTACCATGAGGTATGTAGCGTTGTGTGCACAGCCACGTCAAGTCCTTTGCGATCAGCTCAGAATGGGAAGCCTAGTTTGAAGCATTGCATCTGGAAAAACCATGAGCCAAAGACTCGGGAGCAACATCCACATAACGATTTCTCGTGCTATGTGCGTACTCCAATCCACGTATCGTTTATGTATTGCTTATGTCATAATTATTTTGTTTCAATGCTTGTGTTCGTTCCCATTCTCTAAAGGATGTTATAATCTGTGTTTCAACTTTTCCTCTTCTATTTCTCCGTACAATGTGTTTGCCTAAGCTAGAATTATCGAGGAATACAAATACTTTCCTTATTATTTGCAACTGTGCCATGATATATAGATTACGTACCAAGAGTTCTCGACCATATATACAACAGAAAATAAGAAAACTAAATCTCATTTTCTTTACTGGAAATAGTTTAACTAAATCTCGAACCATTGTCTCTATTGCTCGGCTGCCGCTGGGATTGCCAAGTGATCAGTGAGTAGGCAACACATCACAGAGTACAATCGAAGGTTCTAACGTGGCGTACATGGCTAACTGAGGAATAGATGTCACTTTTGTCTAAAATTCAAAATACAAAATATTTTAATGTATCACATTCTTTGCTCATGGTTTAATTTAATTTATATTGGCAAATGTATTTCCTAGGATTGGCAAGACTAAATCATGTGTTTTGGGATAAGGCTAAGCACAAGCATGCCATTCCCAAGTATGATCCCCACCACTGAACCAATGATTCCTGACAGGAACACCCCCCAGACCAGAGATCTGTGCAATTGGAAAAAAAATGGGCTACTAGGATGCTTAGCTTTACAAGAACGCAGTGGAGTTGCTATTTTGTCTTGTGAACTGCTTGTCTCGTGATACATAAACATACACATCCATATGCAGTTCAGCACCCCTGCAAAGAACCAACACACTTAAACTCAATAGTAGTGTTACAGATGGTCTGTGCATATATATCTAGTGCCTTGCGGTTATAGTATAGGCACGAGAGATGCCGGGAACTCATCTATAACTTGTATTTGTACCTAATGGCAGTATATCTAATGATGACACTAGATCCCGTGTGTGATTCCAGATCACAGAGCATGTAGGCAAGAAGAAGACCATATATACGGAAGCCCTTGAGTTGTCAATGACAGGGGTGACTTCAAATTAAGCTGTGGATATAAGACGACATCGTCGCAAATCCTGTCAGCCAACGACGATCAAGTGAAATTGTCTAAAGTGTTGATGAAACTAGGGATGTAAGTGGGCCAAGTTGCAGTGCCTGGTGGCTTCCATCATATCATCTGCCTAGGGTATGATATCCAAATATGCAGATTGCAGAGAACCTACTATATCTTTGTTGGAGGGTGTATTTCATTTTAGATGCCCCATATCACTTCTCTTGTTGTTTCTTTCCTGCTAAGAAGGACTTATATCATTGCATAGACAAATCACAAGCACCAGAAAAATGCAAGGGTGGCTGATGGTGCTCACTAACGTGTAAAATTTTGCATCGTAGCCCGAGTTCAATTTCTTGTTGTAAAGATGGTTATATATATGAACTGATGTGGAGGCAATTTTCAGAATGTGGCTCCTACAAAAAAGATCCTTCCACATTAAAAGGTTTGATACTGATAATGAATTTATATGTTATCCGGCACAGCTGAAACTTAAAAAAGATGTAAATTAAAGCTTTTGTTATTGTGGTTATTCATTGCAAAATGATTTGCTTTATAAGTAATTTCTCACAGCTGATGGAATAAAAAATCATTTTGCGATTTTACATGGGCCCATGATCAAACCATCAAGTGTGGTGGGCAAAGTAGAAACCTGTGATCTTTAATTAGACAACTTTTTATTAGCTTCACATTGTAAGAGTTCTTCTGGTTGGCCCATATATACACACGCATATCCATCAGCACGGCTCCTTAATGGAAACAACACACAGAACTCAATAGTAGTGTTGCGAATCAAATGTGCTGCTAGCTTAGGCATATGTAGTGTCGCTAGGCTAGGCATATGTGGTGGTTTTAGTGTAGATGTGAGAGGCACTAGGAAATCAGTTCTCACCAGTTGTGCTTGTCTTGTCACACAGGGCGTGTGATTGCTGACGTTCTCACCAGAATCGATCGAGCATGTTAACAAACGGCTTGTCGGTACTTACTAAGCAGGAGTGAAGTGTGGAAGTGCAAGTGACAACTCCGTAGGGAGTAGCATAGAAAGAAGAACACTCCCTGCTGTGACGCTCGGCACCATCGCTTGGGAGCTGCTGTGAAACACTGTGAGCACCATCCCCTGTCTAAGCAGCTGCAATTTGCCAGCGCCCAGGGGCACCCAGAACTGCAAGCTTTCATCAGCCCATCCAGGACTGCGTTGCACACACAGCTAACGTCCACAAATTCCTGCACATGTAGTTCAGCCTTGTCGAATGCTGTGCCGATGCCACGTGATTTTAGTGTATAAGCATAACATAAAAAAAGTGATTTGGAGAAAGTGTTGTTGCACATCCATCCTAATGGCATGCATGGCTCACACAGTCCTATATGACTAAGTAAGAGATATTCCAAGTTGTGAAGGATATATAGTATTACTTTGTCGAAATCATTTTAAACTTTTATGGGATCATTATAAAGTGTTGGTTATTTAGGGGGCAATGGTGGGTTAATAATTGGTTAAATATAATATAAGTAGTGATCTAATGTAAACATCTAAATAGCACAATGGTAACACTCTCTAAGGTTGAGTCACAAGTCCTAAATTTGAGTTGATTTAGAGAAAGTGGTACTACACATATCACACTAGCATGATCATCTCTCACCTAGTAACTAGAACATGTGTGAGAGATGTAAGCCATTGTGAGGATGTGCAACAACACTTTCTCTAAATCAACTCAAATTTTTTTGTCAACATGCTACACCCAAAGGAGGCCTCCCAGCAAGTTTTTTAGATTTTTTTACCTTCATTTTGGTATTTTAACATTTTTACTTGAGTAAATCAACAAATAATCGTAAAAAGGTAAACTTAGTCTAAAAAATTGCAAACATGAACACAACAATTAGGGGCTTCAGTCCATGTTTTTTAGGGGCTTCCAAACATTTAGGGACTTTAGTCGACATTTTGTTAAGAAATTTTAATGTACTAATTAATTATTTGAAACTTTTATGGGATGGTTATATATCTAAAATATGTTGTCGTGTGATTCTGTTGGATTTTCTGGCTAAATTTAGCTATTATTGCCATTATTTGTTGAATTACTAAGGAATAAATGTTTAAATACCATAAAGTGGCTAGAAAAATCTAAAAACTTACAAAGCCACATGATTTTTGTGTATTAGTATCACATAAAAAAAATCAAGTGATTTGCACAAAGGGTTGTTGCACATCCATTCCAAAGGCGTACATATTTCACATAGTCCTATACAACTAAGAGATATTCTTAGTTGTGAAGGATATATAGTACAACTTTGTCAAAATCATTTGAAACTTTTATGGGATAGTTATGAAGCCAAAATATATTGTTATGTGAATCTGTGGAATTTTCTCAATAAATTTAGTTATTACTATAATTATTTATTAAAATATTAATGAATAAATCTTAAAATACCATAAAGTGGTTAGAAAAATCTAGTGGTAAGGCTTCTTACTATATCGCAACTGGTTCCTAAAAGTATCAAATTGCCCATTTCTATGTCACAGCGATTTTTTGCCCCGTGTGCAAATCTCTGAAATTCTAAATCTTGAAAAGTTCACGTGTTGAGTTCTATTTTTTGAAAGGTACATGAATTGAGTTCCAAGTCTTAAGAGACGCCAGAATTGAGTTCCAAATCTTAATTTCTCGGTTTCAAAGCTTCACGAGAATTGGGTGCGCGCGGCCGCGAAACCAAAGTCCGCACCCCCGAAAAGCTATACGCACGCTTTCCTGATGTCTTTCGCGCGAATTGGGTGAGCGCGCGGCCCAGATGGCAGAGAGAGTGGATGAACCGAAATTATTTGGCCACGCACCCAACGCCCTGGCAGCACTCCGGTGACCTTATCTTCTACTTCCTCCGTTTCAAATTGTAGTTCACTTTGGCTTTTCTAGATACATTGATTTTTTGCTATGCACCTAGTTATACACTATGTCTAGATACATAGCAAAAGAAATGAATCTAGAAAAGCCAAAGTGAACTACAATTTGGAACGGAGGGAGTACACTCTTCCCCTTCCCAAATGCTCTCCTCACGCACAACAGGCGTCGCCGCCCAGTCCTCCGCCAATCTCCAACGCCGCTGCCACCTGCCACCTATGCCGCGCCCGCCCAGCCACCTGGGCCGTGCGCCGCCCAGCCACCACGCCATTGCCGCCCACCGCACCTGCCTCCAACGGCGGTCACCGCCCTAACGACCGGTGAGTCACGCAGAAACCAGCAGCACCGCCCGCTGTCCCCATCCCCCACAACGTCGGTTCTCAGCCAGAATACGACCAAGCCTCCGACAGCAGCTCCCTCCGACGCCTCAAGGTGCTGCGAATTCGATATCGATTTTGCCATGTTTAGATCGAAAATCAATTTTGCATCTTGTAATTAAGTTGCTTCTGCCCTTGTTGATTGATGCTCTCATCTGATTTAATTTTGCCTCCCGTTCCAACTGCTCGCTTGGGGGCTTGTATGTTCTTGCAGCAGCGAACGTCTGGACTACCAACTCTGGCACCCCATCTGGAAGAACTCTCCTGTCATTATCGAACAGCAAGGTCTGCCTTGTTTCTCCTTCCTGGTTTCCTTTCACCCTACACGAATCATTATCTACCATATATGTTCTTCAGTTGTGCTAGCCTTGCTGTGGTGTAGCTGCTCCTTCCTGGTCTTTCATTTCATTACACAAGTGTTTGATCTATTGCTTTCTATCAGCACTTTCAAGCCAAAAAAATCTCATAATACTATTTGCAGATTGTGCCACTTCCTGACAGGTAAAGGAAACATCAATACCTTGCAACCCATTTATTGAATTGGGGACGAGAAGAGATTAAATGTACAGATCCACGATGCACAAAATAAAGGTACCTTCTACAAAACCTGAACAATACAAAATCCACTTATGAGATGCAGTTTTTAGAACAGAGAGGTTGAGGAGTTTGAAATAAAATTTAATCCTTGTCAGTCATTACTAATGTAAATGTTGTGGAATAAAATAAGTTTGAATTTTCTCCTGCTCTCCAGTCTGTGCTTATCTCAGTTGATTTTCTGTCATATTAGTGATCTATAGCGCTTGCTCGACTAAACATGTGCTTCTGATCTAAACACAATTAAATAGATTGTCCTCCACAAATATAGTTGCACAAGTTTTTGACTGTTTATTACCACTTTTAGTCCTCAGTCTGGGAGATGCAAGTTCCTTTCAGTTATCATCAGTACCCAATGCGTTTTCCACCTTCGCAGTGTTAGGAAGGTTGCGCTGAGCAAAAAGTGTTAGCTTGGTCTTCTTTGATGATTAAAAAAACGCTAAAGTTTATACAGATACCATGCCAAAATTTATAAAGTAACCATACCAGTGAGATAGAAAGTTTTGCCTCACATTTTCTTGCTCCAATGTAGGTTCCGAAGGGCATGGTTATAAAGTAGTTACATTTGTTTTGATGAAGGTGGTGGCTGGATTTTGGAAAGAAAAAAAAGTATGACTTTCTTGGCCATCTTCCCATAATTATGGAGTCACATTCTGTTTTTTTAGTGGCCTGTATGCCACACCATGAGAATCAAGTATTACATGGCATGTTTCCTCTGCCTGTTGATTAGTAATCCTAGATCAACTTACAAAAAAATTACTGGTTTGCCTCCACAACTGTAAACAAAGGATCGGTAGGTCATCATTACGCACTACTAATGCTTGAATGACACTAGATGGTGTAAGATTCCAGAATCCAAGCATTGTCCAGCCCATAAATCTACCTCTCAATGTGTTTCCATTTTGTGTCTGTCATATAGCCTTACTATGATGTTTATTCCTCATAATTAGCAATGGCAATACATAAATAAATTCGTATGGGTGGCTTAAACAAACTGAAAAAAGAATGTCTCACTACAACTTTTGAATATTGAGGTCAAGCTTAGTAATGGAACGATATGATCATTTGAGATAATAAAATTTGAGCTATAACAATGGTACCTGCTTATCTAAAGTTTTTTTGGTGAGATTTGCTTATCTAAAGATTGAGGCTCACATGTTTTATGTGTAAATGTTCTGGTGGCAACATTTTAGAAAAAGAATGACCTTACCAATTCAAGATGGCTGGCAACTGGTCATCACTGTAACTTATACATCTATATGCAAGACTGTCATTGTCCCACAAAATATGTATTATGAAAACATGCTCTCTAATTACTGCCATTGTTCAATAGCTCTATGGAGCGTTGCTTGTTGTTAAACTTGAAGGGAATTAATTGGAGTACTTATAGTAATGTGCTATATATACTCTGTAAGTACATGTGAATAGCAAAAAGAAAAAAAATGTTCTTCAAAAGGCCTAGCCATCTCATTAGTTGCCTGATCTTGACAGCAAAAACGATGATTGCTCATACAACCTTAACCTTGATATACACGTCATCTAGATTACATATTGATTCCTTGATCCTTTTCCTTTCAAAATAGATCTATTCCTACTTATCCTCAAAAATGGTTTTAGAGGCGTTTAGCCTATGTTGTACAAAATAATTTTCGCTCTTCTTTTTTAACAGAAACTTGAAGGTCCATTCACCTGATCCTTACTTTTCAGTGAAACTGTTACCTATTATTTTCTCGATCTTTAATTTATCCTCACATATATGGTTATTGTATTTTACCCTAGAATGTCGAATGAAGCTCCTTCATGGTGTGGAAGATGGGTACAATGATGTTGATGTTCTACCTATGATGTAGGACGTGATGATGAAGACACCAGTGTTGCCCTGATGGAATGAGCTGAATGCCATTCTGGCTGAGATGTTTTTTTTTTAAAAAAGTAATTGGTCATTTGCCTCTAAGGAGTTTTCTCGGGAACATTCTAAGTCATGTTGCCTATAAACATGTTTTGAAGTCTCTTTGCCGGTGGTAGAACTTTTTATAACAAACTGAACGCTTCCACCGGTAGCCAAAAAAAACAACCGATGACTTGGCGCAATCACTATGTCATCCATTTTATAAAGCTTTTGTCGGCCTACAGGGCTTTTTCCGTTTTTGTACTAAACACGGTTATTATACATTAGGTTATGATTTGAACCCATTATATCATATCGCTTATCCTCTATGTTAAATTTAGTCAATATTTGTTTTAACTTCGGCGATGGTGCACCTGCCCGTCGGCGCCTCGGCCGTCTGTGCATGTGGGGCGATCCATGGCGTGCGCCTCGGCTAGCGGCCGACTGCGCTAGGGCAAGAGTTGCGATGCCGTTCTGAACTGCTCTGTCAATTCTCAATTCTCTAGGTCTAAACCAGTGGTGCGAGATGATCTGATTGCAGGACAAAATGAGTCATGGCCATCCTAACTCCCTCCCTCCGTCCATCTATCGGAGGGATATTACCAAAAAAAAGTTTTCCAAGAATTGGAGGGATATTAGGTGGTCCTCTCATTTTGCTAATAAATATGATGTGTCGTACCACGTGCAGTTGTGCATATGCCCAATCTAATGTTGTGCATGCACTTTGGGAAATGAAACATAGATCGCAACGAGGTGATTAATTAAAAATCTGCATAGCTTTAGTACTCCTTGGTCAATTGTGCCGGAGGCTAATATCCCTCCGATAGATGGACGGAGGGAGTATTTGTATACTGGAGGGAGCCAAGAGTCTCTCGTCGAGTGGCCTGCCATGGCTAATGGAGGCTATGGGCGGTTGAGTATTGAAATCATTTAATTGCGAGAAATGCTACTTACTATTTAGTATAATATGTGCTGAGGTCCAATAAGTCTAGCTGGCTGTGTCTACAAATCAATGGCCCAATATACATACATACATGGTACAAAGCCCAACCCAAATCAGCCTCCTCCTAGGTTTTAGATTTGCAATATAAGCATGTAACAGTTGCAACTCCAAAACAGTGTTGCAATTGAGTACTACTTTTTGCTTCACCCGTAGAGTTCGCGTTGCAATAATCATGTATCGGTTGCAACTCTAATAAAACGTTGCAATTGATAATCACTTTTGCTTCACTCCTTGGAGTCCCTGTTGCAAATATGTTGTCGTAGTTACAACTCCACAAACTCGTTGCTATTGAGAATAGCTTTTGCTTCGGTCCTCAAAGTTCCAGTTGCATTAAACATGTAGCTATAAGCTACCTAAAAACCCCGTGAGCAATAGTCACCACCAAATGCAACCAACGCGAAAAGTAGTTGCATTACTACCACACAATTGCAACCAAAATCTTGTTTACTACAACTATTTTTCACCATTGCAATATCGGGGAACCAATTGCAACAAAGAGCTGCAACGCCTGAACAATCGTTGTTTTACAGGTACCTATTGCTAGCATTTGTTGGAACTCGTTGCAATACAGCCCCCTCTAGCAACCAAAGTTTTTTTTTTTGTTGCATTATAGAGGCGTTGAATTAGACCAAAAATCTTGTAGTGTTGGCTGTTCAAATTGAGATCCTAGTCCATGGCTGACTAATAAACAATTACTTATACTAAATTCTATGTTTTCTATTTGTTTATTTTCTAAAATAGTAGAAAAAAAATAGATACATTGCACTCTATATTAATTATTATCATGAACTTATTGTTTTTATCCTCCATACTTTATGTTTTCCTGATTGTAAAAATTTCTTTTTCTTACACCTCTCTATATTTTAAATGTGCAATTAGTTTGAAACCTTTTCATGAACTATGGTCCCCTTTATTGCATCACAAATCTTATGAAGGAAGGAATTTAAATTTTGAATGCAAATGTACACCTACATGTTTTATTGCTTTGTAATCTAGATGTTTGTAATATTTAAGGATTGACTAAATCAGAATGGTGCCTTAGCTATCAGTCGATGTTAAACACCCCCTTGTCAACATCTATGGTTACTGCAGCAACTCTGCCAACGAGAACGCAGCCCACGACAGTGTCGCATGCTCCAGCAAGCTAACACGCATGGTCTGCACCGATATACGAAGACCTGAACTTAACAGCTCCGCTTGATGAAAGGGCAGGAGGTACTCAGAATAGCATAGGAGTACCAGGAAGCGGCGTTATTAGTAGGTTTGCACAATTGACTGAAACGGAAGAGGACCAAAAATGCTCGGGCGATTGCTGCGGATGGGATGACCGAACCGTTGATTGCATAGTTCCTTACTAGCTGTGTTTAAATATTGAAAACGTTGAGTAGTATTGTTTGAATATGTCAATTGATGCACATAGGACTACTTTTTAGTCTAGTTTCACAATGAAAAAATCGTGAAAAAACTTAAAGGCCGTAAGATTCATGAAGAGGGCTAATATGGTTTACCCAATGGCCTTTCCTGATGACATTGCGCCCGACACAGGGAGCACCGTTGACATGCCTCTGCTCATTGGTCAGCTAATTATGTGATATTTGTATCCTATGCAAATTAAGAACATAATAAATAAGATTATTATTAGTTTGTGCTGCTAGCTGCCGTGTGAATAGTTCGATGAAGACAGTAAGTTTTGCACTGGTGAAAGATATGCCTGTTGGCATGTTGCAGTGCTAACAAGATGATCCATTTTGATTATTTTGGAGTAGTTAGCCAAGTGACAACTTACCCCACTTTGTACATTTTGATCATTGGTGACAGCTTTGGGACAAGCTGACTCCGAAGGAGAGTATACCCTGTCTACTGTTGTCCCGCCAACTTGGTGCTTCCACCCTGCTGATACCGATGAAAGATATGGCAGGATATGATTCTAACCTCAACAATGTTGATCTTGCAGGCCGCACAAAGTGATAGCTAGGCACTGGCCTCCGGACTAATGCCACATAGCCACTCGCTACACTCCTGATGCATCCCACACCAATGATAGACTGATTTGTATCATATCGCCTCTAGTCTTCACTATACCCGCCCTCGGGAAGGATCTATCTTGTAAAATGGATCTGTGAGCCCACTATATATTATGTATAGTAGCATGTGAACAAAACAGCACACGTACGTACCTTTATTGCACATAACTATTGGCTTCCCAATACTTTAATCTGTGAGCCCACAATATATTATGTAAGATGGATCAGTTTTTAAGAGAAAATTGTGTGATATGGCACTTTGGAAAGTGCGAGATGAAACTGTGCATTAAGACTGGCCTAAGAGCAAACAAGACAACAAATTCTCTCTAATTTTTTTAAGAGAATGTAATTTTTTGTCTATTTGCATTTAATTGGTGGCTTTCCTAGAAATGTGAATGGGTAGAACATGTTGTCATCACTATTGTATAACCATTAAATCATCCTTTACTATTACTCGATGGTTTTTAATGGCAGTATTAGAAATTGATTCCTAGTAGTGGTATCATCCGTCTAGACCAGGCAAGTTCTATGGTAGCCAGGCAACCAAAAGTGGGAGCATGCGTCCATGTTGCCGAGGCTAATGGTGGAAGCTAGTCACTTAATGGAACACAATAATCAATTTTATTTATTTGAAAAAATATTTCGTCTCCTGAGTCTATTATTACATACGTTACCCTTTGTTGCTATAAACATGCATCATTAGCATGCAAAGTATAATTAGGATATTAGGTACAGTAAATTTCCTATAAAACAATTCTTTGGTTTAACGAGAAAAAAAATATATTCATCTACATCATCTAGTTTCTTATTTAAGTTATATTAAGTATATGTTAATCTTTTGCACCATGGATATTTTAATTCCGACAAGTTTTTCGATGTTTCCATCCAAACGGGCACTGACTTTGGTAGTTGTTTTGTTTCCTCCAACTGTGTAGTGAACATTCACCTATTCTGCGCCATGTAAGCATTCACTTAGTCTATAGTTAACAACAAATCTAGATGCAATATTATGCAATTGGATGCCAGCCTGTTTTATCCGCTGCAAATGTATCACACTAGTCTTTGCTCCAAGCATATGAAACTTTTTTTTTCTGCCGAGCATGGCTTGCGTTACACATTGTGCCAGCTTGTAGGGACGGACAACCAATCGTCAGCTGCTTGTAAAGAGGACAGGCTTAGAAGCATGCGTCGAAACACTGCTATCTTCCTTGCATTGAGACAGGTTCACCGGAGCCTTGTTCCCAAATGCTAGCCAAGACTGGCTCAGCGGAGAATGAATCATGTTGCAGCGTCGAAGCCAGACTCCACTTTCAGTAGAAGGCGCTACCGCCACGGTCCCAACGCTTTCATCTAAACTCTTGGATGCTATCCCAGTGCTTCCCACGCCCATATAGGATCCTATATATATACTGCCACTGTACATCGCGTCACAATTAAGTGCATACGGTGAAAATGAAGTATGGCAGTGGCTACAAATATTATTGTTTATGAAGTATGCACGACACTGACTATATATAGAAATGATCCCAAAAAACTTTATGGCCATTGTTCAGCCCAGCTCACTATATAATATGAAACGATGTGAAGCATCCATACTTGGCTAGTTATATTCGCCAAATACCCTAGAAGGCTTGAACTTACCAACTAGGTTTCACATGGTGGTGATTTTTCGAATGTTAGTTGTAGCAAACATCTTCCTTTTTTTTGAAGGGAAACAGGAGAGGAGCAAAACGCTCCTACTGTGCTTTTATTATTTGAACAAAAGAAACAAAGAGTATCCATATAACCTGCTCAAGAAACAAAAAAAGGAGGCAAACATCTTCCTCGAGCAAGAGAAATAGCAACCTCACAACAAGCAAATGATTGGGCTGTCTCGGCCAGGAGGCAGGCGGAGCCATGGCAACAACGAGGGCCTGACAGCTCGGGCGCCATGGCCTACAGCGCTGAGCCATGTTACCTCAGCACCATAGTCCACGGTGCCCACCTTGGGGTCCAAAGCCGAGATTAAGACGCAAGACGGTATAAACAGGAATATTCCTAAAAAAAATCAATTATAAAAACAAATCACTATTTGTATGTGTAATGTGAGACTATATATATTAGGCCCCATAAAGAATACAATTATATGCATCTTTTTACATCCAAATGTAAATAAATTCAGTGCCAATGGTAAATGCAATATGCATTTCATTTATAAATTTTAAAACAAATTAATACATTCATTTAGGTGTCTGTAAATTAAGTTGTTGCTTCTTCTAGACGAGCAGAGTCAAAGCCTGCCTCTACCAATGAATAATAAACCTTTGCCATATTTATAAATCAATTTCTTTATTGTGGGGACCTTTGGATGCAGACCCCCATCACTTTTGCCCGGTTGACCCTCCCTGCATATTGCCTGTGCTCCATTTGGATGGAGCCTTGGTGATGAGAGGTTCCTGAAACAGGCATGCTCCAGCACAACCAGGCAACCAAAACTGAGGACCGCACTACTGGAACCACTCCTTTTGCCGTGTGTTCGGCCCAAAACCGAGTAGCCGATATTTGGCACTCGGTTTAGGTGGACGTTGCCGAGAAAACTGTGTTGTGTGCCCTAACCCGAGTGTAACACTCGGCTTAACCTAAGCCGAGTGTATTATTGCAGCCGAGTCCGGTAGTGCGGTGTCCACGTAGCCTGGCCTAATTGTAGTGGTTAGTTGATTATAATGGAACAAAATTTAGTCGATATTTTTTTAGAACAATACAAATTTATATACGTATATATATGTTAATATTAACCTTTACAAAACTTGGTCCACGTAGCCTGACTGCGATTTCTTAATCAAGATATTTACACGTATATGTTAATCTCACGCCATGGATATTTAATGCACTTTTACGTTAATTACTCTGTCGATCTCTCGCTAATACTCACACAGGCACAGACCTTGAAGCAAACAATACTTTTCAGCCTTCCCTAGTGACTATTCATGGCAACAGGAACCCTCTCCAGGCTTCAATTGAAACAGGCACTGAATTCAACTACATAGTGACTATTCAGCTATTGCACGCCATGTAAGCATTAAGGGCAGCATGTTCATATCAATTACTGTATCTGACATAAAATGTGCTACTTTTTCATTAGGAGTATCTGCAACAAAAAATATTCTGAACATTCTAAGGCAAACCAAAATAAGTTTTCCCATGATTCAGCTCGGAGTAGTAGCGAGAGGTGATGGTAACTATTGCAATCATTTCGAAGTTATAATCATAGAACAGTACAGGGACGCCGCGTCCGTCTAGGGACATAGAATTGACAACCTGACGAGGTAGCCAGCGACCAGTGATGATCGACGAGACCATGGCCACCATGTTAAAACGCTGCTCATTGTCGCTGCAGTGCCACAACCAGAGATCATGAGGGAATAGCTAGAGATCATGAGGAAATAATTGGAGCCCCCGAATCCTTGTGTACACTGTAGAGCAACAACCTTAGCATGTGTGAGGACCAAAGCTTCAAAGCGTGATGTCGAACTCCGTTGGACATGTAGATGCCACGGATGTAGTTGGATGAGCTCTGAGTATACTACTCGGTGCTGTCCTGATGCATCCCACGCCCACAGCCATCCAATTTCTATTGCCAGCATGATCAACTAATTTGACAGAGTGGTCTGTTTCATGAATGTTCTACCATCTTGCGAGATGGAGCCATGAGCCAGTGACTATATATCAAGTATAGTAATGCTTGAAGTACAACAGGTGAGCATTCATTATACATCACTATAAATATCCCCCCTCATACTACAACACTATCATCACAAGAGAAGATCAATTCTGATTTCTTTTTATGTAGTGATAACTAGAGGGTCAAGGAAGTAACGATGTACAAGTTCAATTCTTTTCTTTTCATTGCAAGGATAGTATCTAAAGTACCCACTCTAATCTGACTTCTGTTCTACTATTACTTGAAGACGTTTTGTAAGTTCACACTATTGTTCTAGGCGATCTGTATGTAGATTTCTTAAAGCAACTGACTGATTTAGATCAACTGGAGTTATCAGAAGAAAGTCGAGAGTTGAAAGTGTGGGCACGCACATCGTAGCACTAATATAATTGTTCCAGGGAGAAAATTTTGATCAGATAATTTCGTTTTTTTTTTTTGCCCAAAAACACTCCGCTTAATTTTAATAGTTGGTACACAGGTTCATGACCCTTGTCACTGTAAATCGAAGGCAGCACCTGTCGAAACTACTGTAATGATCTGCGGTAGTGTCTGAAGCCTAGCTAGATTGCAGTTACAATACGAGCAGTCAAGTGCCAGGGAGCTTGTTATCCCTATGGAACATGAAGGAGACTAGTGTACCAAACCTGATGTAGCTACTGTTGCTGGACTGAAAGTGTGTGTAGCTAGACACTCGCTACAACACACACGAATGTCGCTGCCATCTCCAGTGCTGTGCAGCCGGCAGTCACAAGCACAACCGCCGCAACAGCCAGTGGCCAGTCTTCCATAGATCCGCACCCCCACCGCACGCTCATGGATCAGGCCACAACAAGCAAGGATCTGGCAAAAGCGTCGACAAATCGATAGATTTTATTGGTGATTTGAGATTGGAATAACGGGGAGGGGAGGAGAAAGAGCACCTGGGCTTGTAGCTTTTTTTGAACACTCCCAGCTGGTTGTAATGTTTTTTTTTTCATAAGAACTGCTGTAATAATTTAGTGCATACCTGACAAAAGCAGAGGACATTCGAATATGTCAAATGATGTAGAATCGGGACAACGGTTCAGGGATGAAGCTTTGGTGTATAGTATGACATCAATGTTGCTATCACGATGAGGATTAGAGAAAAAAAAATCAAGAAAGACCTGTGATCGAGAGAGTCGTGCTTGCACTGTTGCGTTTCCTGGCAAGAACGTACACCTTTGACATGTCCAACTTCCTCACCCATGGGTGCTATTCTGATAGACTTTGGCTACCGGCAGCCTAGCCTCTAGAAACATTTTCCGGCGTGTTGCCTTTCCTGCGATTACTTTCCTCGGTCCAGCAACGGCAGAAGACTTTGGCTACATGCCTAGGCTCATGAGACATGCTTCGTTCCCATGGGTGCTGTCTTGACAATCTGGTCAGCCAATGGATTGGATTTTAATGCACAGTAAATCCGACCTGGTACCAGCTACAATCCTGATGCATCCTACACCTAGTCTTACGTGAGCTCCAAAAATTACCAGCTATTTTGATAGTGCAACTTCTATGGTCGAAAATTCTTCTCTTTGGCTCTGGTGTAGTAATATATATATATGTGTGTGGCACTTACACACCAGCCCACTAGTGTCCTTGACTAACGTGATAGCAATAAAATGTTTCTGCTACTTTTCTGTGAATTCAATAGACAGCACAAACTTGCTCACATGGCCTCCTGCCAAAAAAAATACTAAAAATATATGCTACTAAACCCGGCCGTACCATAAAAGCAATACATCACGTCGTGCTGCTAGCTGTCATGTCAATAGTTCTACGAAGGAAGTACAGTTTTGCACTGATGAAAGATGTGGAGCAACGCTGTTTCTGCAAAGCTGGGCCTTGTTTAGATGGCAAATTTTTTGCCAAAAGCACTGTTCCGAACTCCTGTAGCACACTGTAGCACGTTTCGTTTGTTTGTGGTAAATATTATCCTACCATGGGGTAACTAGGCTCAAAAGATTCGTCTCGTAATGTACATCTAAACTGTGTAATTAGTAACTTTTTTTACGTACATTTTATTATCCAAATATATGTTTTTTGGTGTATTTAATGTGATGTGATGGAGAGAGAGTCTAAAATTTGCAACTTTTGGCAAAAATTTGCCATCTAAACAAGGCCCTGATGCATGTGTGTGCCTCTTGGCATGTTGCAGTGCTGACAAGATGATCCATTTTCATTATTTTCGAGTAGTTCGCCAAGTGACCAGTTACCCCACTTTGTACATTTTGAGCACTGGTCACAGCTTTGACACCAGATGACTCTGAAGGAGAATGAATTTATGGAGCTTGTAGATCTTGCAGGCGGCACATTGTGATAGCTAGGCACGGGCATCCGGACTAATGCCACATTTCAGTCATCTCAAGGCACTCGCTACACTCCTGATGCATTCCACACCAATGTGAAAGACTGATTTGTTTCATATCGCTTGAGTCTTCACTATACTCGCCCTCGGGAATGATCTAGTATCTTGTAAGATGGATCTGTGTGAGCCCACTATATATTATGTATAGTAGCATGTGAAAAAAAAACAGCAGACGTACCCTTATTGCACATAACTATTGGCTGCCTAATACCTTAACAACTGCACCATCATTGCAATACAACTTTCATTCTGTTATTAGGAGAATAAATTGTGTGTCTAATAAGGGCAAATAAGACAACTAATTTTCTATCCATTTTTTTAAGAGAACATAGTTTTGTGTCTATTTGAATTTGTATGCGTGGCTTGCCTAGAAACGTGAATGTGTAGAACCTGTTGTCATCACTATTGTATAACCATTTAATCAGGGTTTACTATTACACAGATGGGTTTTAATGGCGGCAGAAATTAATTCGTATAGTGATGGTATCATTAGCATACAAAGTATAATTAAGATATTGGTACAGTAAATTTCTTATGAAACTATTCTTTGGTTTCTTATTTAAGTTATATTAAATATATGTTAATCTCACACCATGGTAGTTATTTTGTTTCCTCCAACGATCCATCTGCTGCAAAAGTATTCACCTATTTTGCGCCATGTAAACATTCACCTAGTCTCTACTTAACAATCCATCCGCTGCAAAAGTAGCACACTAGTCTTTGCTCCCAGCATATGAAACTTTTTTATGTTTCGGCGCAGCATGGCTTGCATCATGCATTGTGCCAAATTGCAGGGACGAACGACCAATTGCCAGCTCCTTGTAAAGAGGACAGGCATAGAAGCATGCGTGGAAACATTGCTATCTTGCTTGTATTGATACAGGTTCACCGGAGCCTTGTTCCCAAATCCTACCCACGACAGGCTCAGCGGAGAATGAATCGCATCGCAGCCTCAAAAGCAGACTCCTCCCAGTCAGTATAGTACTTCATGACCTGCAATAGAAGGCGCTACTGCCATGGGCCGAAGGCTTCCCTTAGTCAGGCCCGCTTTCATCTGAACTCTTGGATGCTATCCCAGTGAATCCCACGCCCATAGGATCATACACTTCCACTCTGCATCGCATCAAAATTTAGTTCATACCATGAAAATGAAGTATGGCAGTGGCTACATGATTTATTGTTTGTTATATATCATACATATATAGTGGCCGGGCGGTACCCTGATACATTATGCTAGATATC
Organism: Hyparrhenia diplandra; assembly: GCA_015847255.1. Lineage (NCBI taxonomy): Eukaryota > Viridiplantae > Streptophyta > Magnoliopsida > Poales > Poaceae > Hyparrhenia > Hyparrhenia diplandra. The sequence goes on from JADLZK010004110.1 coordinate 272,014, forward strand.
ATTATTGCACGCTAGTTGAACAACACGCTAAAAATCAATGATATTTTTGCATGGTATCAATGATATCTGATTGTCAGTTTGTCACGTCACGGTAGTAAAGAATCTGATGAACCACCAGTCCTGCATGTATCCAGGTAGGAGTACAGAAAATGTGACATTCCTGAAAAAACTTGACCTAAAACACATAATCCACTACCGGAAAACTGCTTTGTCGAATGCTGCCCAATAAACACTAGGCAAAGCATAGGTTTGTCAAGTGCCGTCCAAAGAACACTTCGGCAAACAGCGGACACTCGTCAAACATGCGCCGTTTGTTAGCCTAAGCCGCCGCCTTTACATGTTTGCCGAGTGAGATTTGCCGTGAGCGGCAAGTGTTTATCAGGCTGTGCCGAGTGCCAGAGCTGGATCCGGTAGTGATCCCTGAGGATCTAAAGAAACATAATACTTGAAGAAAATTGTTGAGTAAGTATAATCATGAGGACAATGATATGATTCAACATTATGGCTAGGTTTCTTCTATCACGACAGGTGCAGAATATCGCCTTGTGCCTAACTTTTCAAACACTTTAACCATGGTTGCTCCATCCATCCAAGGAAGAGGTCCTAAGACCACTATGCCAAACTTTACAGACCACTATGCCGTTAATCAAGATGTTACTTTGCAGTACTTTTTTTACTAAGTAGTGTCATCACACAAATAATAGAAATGAAAACAAACTACTTACTAAAAGATCCGCCCGCTGTAAGCCCTGCTCTGTGGCCCATCCCAATAATGCAGGATGCCATGCTCTGGACCCTCTGGTCTGTAGCCTAAACACATTCACTGACTGAAGATTCTGGGATTTCCCCTTCTTTTTTGTGATGAACCAGAGACATTAGGGCCGATCTGACCGTCAAGGTGTCATCTAGATCTGTTCGGTGTGGTGTGACAGGTACGCTTGTAACTCTGTCGCGCCAGTAGAAGATTGTTGTGAGAACCCGAGAACACAGACTTGGTCGTCAGTCTAATGCTGTGCTAATCATATATATATATATATATATAGCAACTTTGGGTTTCCTGATGCATGACAATCTGATACTTTTGTATACTATTCTCACCAGTCATTCACTTTGCCTGTACAGTTTCCTTACATGGATGTTCTTGTCTGATTGGGGCTACATTGTGGACACCGACAACACAGTAGCAAGCAATTGAGAAAGACTCACCACTCTTATATAAGAGTAGAAGGCCCAGTTCAGGTGCAAGCTCTGGGCGGAGGCCGGCAGCTGCAAGGGAGAGCGTGGTGAAGACGATGTCCATGGTGGCGAGCAGCAGCATGTCCCGTGCCGGTGCGTTAGTTCTGGGCAGCCGATCAGGCCATGTTCCTCGCCATTCCACCGGAGATCCTGGAAGACGTGGCGCCCGTGCTCATGGTTCGCATCGACAGAGCAGGCGCTGCCACCGAGGAGCTCTAGCTCTATCTATGAGGCTGCTCGCCTAGCTGCACTCATGGCTGATGATGCTACCGTGGCAGCTGTTAGTTTTATTCACTCGTAGATGCATGCGTCGAGTTGTAAATCCAGTTGTTTGTTGCATTTAGTCATGTTTGCATTTAGTCAGTCCATGCCGGGCCGTGCATTTCGGGTCGCCGCCACCATGCGTTCGCCGCCGTGCATGTCGCACAGGCGGGCGTAAGAATCGGATCTGTGCAGCGACCGTGTGGTGCCGGGGGACGGGCTCTTGTATCCATGCATATAAAGAGCAATGAGAAAAACCTTGAAAACGCTGCGGCTGCTTTGTGTGTTCGTGTGGTGACCGTCCTCACCACACGATTCTCGTAAATAATATTAGTAATTCTTAATGCAGATTCTCGTATATATATATTTGCTAATGCAAAATCTCACAAATATTTATCCCGTAATCAACTTTACATCAGTTTAGAATTTGCATGTCACGCCTATGAGGATCTTGATCAATAATATTTTAGTCTCTTATATGTTCAGGTGGATAAGAACTGAATCGATTCAGTTCAGTGAAATTGGCACGGCCCAAAGTCAAGGGCCCAATACGCCAGGCCCGTGCGCGCTTGGCAGCCTGCGGTGCCGCCGCCGCCGTCGTCATAATTTTTAAAATAAAATATTTCATAGGAAATAGAATAAACATTACTTAGCAAGTCTGCTCAGGAGCTATTATATCTATTGGAGTTTAAACAAAAAAACAAAATTGGGTTTAACCCTTATATCTCTCGCTCTCGCGCGCCACCACCCTCTCGCTCGCAAGCGCCCAATGCCGCCGCTCGAGTCCTCGGCCCCGTGGCGGAGTTAGAGCAAAATTGAGAGAGGTGCATTTGCCTTTCTGGGTGCAACAGTTTGTAATATGTGGGTAGTATGGTGGAAAATCAGATCCGCCAGGGAGGAAGCCGGATCCACGCCAGTCCTCGCCCACCACGACCGCCCGCTGCCTTGGATTTGCCGCCGGTGCTCCCCGCCTTGATACGCCCGCCCGGCGACCGACGCGTGGAGGAGGAACAGGAGGGCCGCCGGGAGGGAGGGGAGGACCGTCCGACGCGTGGTGGAGCGAAGGAGTGGCACTCGTGGATCGTGATGCGAGAGGAGGGAGAGGTGCACGGCAGAGTGAAGTACGAGGGGACGCGGCGCAATGGGAGAGGATGCCGCTAGTGCACGATGGATTTTTTATAATGGTATGCTATAAGCGTACACATACCTGTATTAAACATTAAGCAAAACATACATAAGCAAGTCCAAATACAGGCACCTACTAGAAGGATACAGAAAGGACAGCTATCCAACCCAACTTGCACACAATGGACCCTTAACAAAAAACATATTACAAACAAGTCCTTCAGCTCCTTTGTGCTCGCGTAACTATCGCTTGCCGTGCATCTCTCTGCCGACTCGAATCCACCATAAAAGCAAACAAGAGACGGCAAGAACCACACCGAGATCTGAAGAAGCACCATCGCACAATGGCTTTCAAGGAAGCCGCGGTATCATCTCACCCCCAAGGGATGAGAACAAACAACCTGTTGAAATGCATCGGCCGGGATGCACCCGATGCTTCTTAGATCTTGGACATGCACGAACCGCTGAACAAAAGCCAGGAAGGAGAGCAAGCCCACACGCCGCAGCTCCACAGACCCACTAGCCACCTTTTACGTACACCACCGCGACACCACCGCCGTACCACACCACCACACCACCGCAGCGACCGAGAGCCGTCAAGATCCTGACAGAACTCACCATCAGCTAGTACTCCAGGACTCGCGAACTCCTCCTTCACAGGCATCTTGTCAGCGTCGGAGGACACGCCACCGAGACGGGGACGATGCCGGAAGGACTTATTCCACAACGACGATGCCGCCACCGCTCACCACCGTCGCCCAGAAACCTAACCTAGATAAACTAGGACCTATCCTACCATGCCGGGCGAAGATCCGCGGTCCCTCCTTCCTTCCGAGGCCTAAACGGCCGTAAGGCATGGAGGACCAGCGGTCTTGCCGGCAGAGGCACCTGGATCTTAGGTGTTTCTGTAGCATGGGAAAGTGGAGAAGGGTTTCACCGGGATTAGTGCACGATGGATTTGAGAGAGGGAGAGAGTGACCTGAGATACAAACCCTAACTCTTTGTATTTATATGACAGAATGGCTGTCGCGCCTAATTGGGATTATGGGGCCTGGATGATTTTCGGTGGCGGGGCCTTTTAAGATGCCTGCCACGGTGCGGAAAATAAAAAATCCCGGCCGTTCGTCGGGGCATTAACCATGGTGGGCAAAGTGTATGCCTGCCACGGAAAATTTTGTGTGTGTGTGGGGGTTGTCACGCAACAAGAATTTTGTAGTAGTGAATTGAACTTTTCCTACGTACAATTTACTGTGTAATCATGATAAAATGTAGGATTAGTAGAAATACACATCATGGACGCTACATATCAAACACCCGTCCACACTCTGAAAACTTGCGGCCTTGCAAAGACGACTTCTCTTCAGAAACTGCACGCACCAACAACACACTGCTTCCGCTGGCTGATTTAATTTGTGTTGAGGCCAGTGCATCACTGCACGCACCAAATCAATCTGGTATTTTGTCAGCCGATCTTCACGTACGTGCGCATCAGCTGCATGCTTGCATTGCTGATGGAAGAAGCCGTTTCACACGGTACAACATATTGCAACAGAAGGAGCACCGTACCATGAAGTATTTCAGGCATGTTGTGCGCGCATGCATGTGTGGACCGGCCGCCAGCACGATGGATACCATGATCGATGAGGGCGATGATAGAGTCGCTGCATGCACTTTGCATTTGCAACAACGCATGGTCACACTCACAGGGCAATGTTGTTGCAGATGTACGTAACACTGCTGCATACGTGAGTGACTGCATGCGATCGCCCCACGATCGGTGGTGACCACACGGCCGGTGAGGCCGTGAGGGGCGTTAGTTGGTTCTCCATCGCGTCGTGTGCATGCATATGGGCTGGTTGTTCTAGCGGGATGAACAACTTGAATTAGTTAAACTACTTTATGAAAATTTACAAAAACATGTTGTTGTTGTTGTTGTTGTGTTATGTACCCTTGGTGGAATAAGTTTAGGAGGACACTTGGATATAATAATCCTATGTTAGTAGTGGCTTCAAATTGGTACAACATGAATTTTCAATCACTTTACACTGTGATCATTGTTTTTTTTATTTTCTCTGTCAGATCATAAAGGGACATGGTATGACATGGGACACTAGATATATTTTTAAAATAACAATAGCAATTCATTGCAAAATTACCGATTTATATATGGAAAAATTCATAACAAATCAACATGCACTTGACCAATCTCATTATCTGGTTTTAAAGGAATTTCAGGAGACTCTTTATATTTATCCTAATTTATAGGAATGGACATTTGGACTTCTTTCTAGCCAAAGATGGAGAAAGCAGACGATTCTCTAGAGTGCTCACAGGATGTAGAAAAGTTGTTCAAAGGTACAAAGATATACAAAACATGTTTCAATCAAATGAAATTAAAGAGTAAATTTTAGAATGACTCTTGGAGATGCCCTTATATTGTGGTCCAAGTTACAATACTTTGGACGCTCACTTTCTTGGGTGTTTTATATCCGTCAAATGCAACACGACTCTACTACTACACAAAAAAAAAAATGGCCAACAAAAGTTCACTTATTTGTATTGCTTTTGGACGGTAATGCTTGAGAAAATTCATCGACATGTAAGTCCAAAATTTAGATTTACACTTAGATCTAAATATGTCTTGATTTATATGGCTTGAGAATCTAATAATTTGCATGTCCTTATGATTATGATACATTTTTCATTATTCAAAAGATATAATAAACCTAATCACATAGTTTGTGAGCACTCTATGGAAAAAGTACATGTTTGTCCTAATTAAAAACATGTATTTATCCTTTAATTGAGCTAGAGGGAGAACAAGGTTTTACTAATTGAGGGGCTTATTTATGTAGTTTCTATATGTTGCCACAACATTGTAAATAATCTATAACCAAATTTACGTGTAAACCTTATTTGTTGATGACCTGTCAAGTAGGGAATATGATGCCTTTATAGAAAAAATAACGGAATTTTAATTTACATGTGTTCTTGATTTTAGCACCGCTACCCATCCTGTATTTCAACTCCAGCACTAGCATGATCTTACGTGATGTGATGCAAGTTATAAATGATTTTTATGCTATCATTGTACCTAGACTGTAATTTTGGACAAAAAATCCTTATTTGAGATTAAAAAATTGTAGGAATTAATATGAAATTGAAAATTAAATATTCATATACAATATGTCATATAAGGCGTGGGGCGGCTGCAAGAAGAATCATCATAGTTTAAGCTAAGCTGACGTGGTTTCAACTAAATTAAAGTCACACAAATATGACGCGACTACTACTAGCAAAAAGCCTACTAAGGCAAACGTCTCCCTTTTTAATTAGGGGGGTTTTTTTTGGCCGTTTTGAGAGGGCAGTTCAATATCCAGCGGCCCCTACTGTGGTCCTGTAGGGAAGCTAAATCCTTCCATAAAATGAGACACAAAAATTAATTTTTAAAACGACAGAAAAACAACCTAAATGAAAATTGTAGATCTCAAAAAGTTATGAAACTTTGTAGTTGATCACTTTTTCGTTTGACTTAATTTGATGTCTCAAAATGTGGGGTTTGAATGTTTAAATTTCGAAATTTGAATTTTTCAAATGACCTCGGACGGAGAGAAACAACCTAAATGAAAATTGGCCTACTTTTTAATAGTCATACAAAAGTTGTGTTCAAATGTTCAAATTTGAAATTCAAAACGATCTCGAGCGAAAAAAACCCTAAATATAAAATGTAGGTCCACTACTTTGAGTTGACCATTTTTAGTTTAAATCCGTTTGGGTTCTAAAATTTTAAAATTACACTTTGTATAAAAATAATGAGATTTTTTAAAACGACCTCGGTTGGATGGGAAAAACATCCTAAATAAAAATTGTAGATCTCAAAAAATTATGAAACTTTGTAGTTGACCACTTTTTAAAACCGCCCCGACTTAATTTGATGTCTCAAAATGTGGGGTTTGAATGTTTAAACTTTGAAATTTGAATTTTTCAAATGATCTCGGACGGAGAAACAACCTAAATGAAAATTGTAGATCTGGGGCCAAGGTAGCAGAGAAAAGTTATGAAACTTTGTAGTTGGGGCGTGATTTTGGTTTAAATCCGGTTTAGGGGCCACGTACGCCTCAAATAGTCAATTTACACTAACCATTTGTAGTTGACCACTTTTTGGTTTAAATCCTGATTTAGGCCCCTCAAATAGTCAATTTTCCTCGATTTTCCTGCTGCATGCATGCTGTGGGCTCTTCTCTGATGGGAGCCGGTTTGCACGCCTCATATCCGGTCCAGCTGCGGCAGCCACAACTCCCACTCTCATCCGTGTTATATGCAGTCGGAGCCCGGTGAGCGCGCCCCTGTTTCTTATCATTATATTCAGCTGATAAGTGTGATAAGGTCAGGTGTGTCACACGGCTCAACTCCAACTGATAAGTTTCTTCATGTGCCTTGCTCAATATGCATGCTTTCCCTCTTACAAAGCTCTATCTGTTCTCTCGAAATATCTAGCATCTAGCCTCACTGATTTCTCTATCTCTGGCAGCTAAACTGTCTGTCCTTCTGCTCAACACCCGTCAACTGGCCACACCCTTCCATTTTTATTAACAATTTAGCAGCAGTCGTCTCCAGCTGCTTCCACAAACTAATATACACGAGCGCCATGCAAGACTGTCAACATCCTCTTGATCCTTGTGCATCCGTGCACAAATATACACGACCGCACACACTCCTATATAACAAGCTGGCTGACGAATGCAGCTGGACAGCACTATAGGAATCACATATGGAATCTAATGTCTCCTTTTGATTAAAACTCAAACTTGCATTGTATATAAATGTTGAATGTAGCCGTAGCAGTGAATTTAGTGGTTAAAGTTTCTCCTTTATTATACTTTAGCATGAAACAATCTAAATTCTTTCTAGTTATTCGTGCAACGAACTAGCAAAATGTATTGTTTTGTTCTCCATCATCCTAAAAGAAAGAATTGGACTCAGGTTATGGAGGCAGGCATGGTGGGCACGGAGAGGAATGGTGGTGGCTAGCTACTGGCTAGAGGCATGGTCCCTTACGTCCCTCAGCGCCAATTTCATCGCTTGGGGGTTAAGAGAAAACCCCATATCATTCGTATCCTCAATCACATTTTAACCCTAGGAATAAACATTTTGCTTGTTTTCATTAATTCCTTTGTTTTAGCCTTAACAACAAATGTCCATCAGCTCTTTTTCTGTGGTGTGTTCCTCTTCCTAGCGGGTTGCTTCATTTTTTCTCTATATGGTGTGGAGTAAATTTTCAGAATAAGTTTCTTTTATGCGTATGTCTTGCTGAATATGCATGTTTTCTCAAACCTTTGTTTGATTATTTCAATATGACCACCTCTTGCAGCCCCGATAAAGTGAACAACCTCTCTAAACTAGCGTACATTTGCTCTATGGTGGGGATCGTAATTATGGTCTTCTGGTACATGGGCGGCTGTCCTCTGAATGTCGCGTTGATTGTCACCACGCTTTTGTCGCTGTACATCATGACTGCAATCTTAGCATTTACCAAGGTAATTAAGTAAACACTTGCTTATTAGATCATAAAATTTTAAGAATGACTAGAGTAAGAGCGAGTTTGTGACATATATTGAAAAATATGGATGGTGAACTTGTAACCCATTGTACACCTAAATTAGGCCAGGGGATTTTACATGGAGCCACTGCTAATGGGCAACGACAAGGACAGATCGAGTGCCACGGAGCCATCTTCATCGTCCTCGACCATAGGGCCACTGGGTACTTCGACCAGAGCCCCAACCGCCTGTATTAGGAAGGCAATGGAGCAAAATAAAAGAACACTGGTGACTGTAATAAATAAGAGTGGTGATTGCGTGTGGTGCAGAACCATTAGAATACTCTCTCTGTTTTTCACTCAAATATTAGGAAGGCAATTGGGGCGAATAAAAGAAAAAACTAGTGATTGTAATAATAAATAAATGAATAAGATTTGATTGCGTGTGTGCAGAACCATTTGAATAAACTACTATCTCTGTTTTGCACTCAAAATTGTCTTTTGCCAGTGGTGGTTAACTGCCCACGTATAACCACTCCAATGGAAGCAAAGATATATGCTTGTCCTCTATTGATCGCTGCCGTGGCCACAGCGACGCCAGTGACACGAATCTGCACTCCACGGCCACGCACCCTTTGACCCAAATAAACTCACAGCCAAGTCGACACGCACGCATCACGCCGACACGGAGCTCGCCATGCATATATGCATACGCATGTTGTCGATCGATCAGAGGCCACGGTTCGGCCATGCATGCATGCAACCACCTTTCCATCAGCCTTGAACCGATGTTGGCATGGCATTCATCCAGATGGGCAGTTATTATCAACAATGCATATGCATGCTGCTTGCGTTGTGTAGGCGGGCGAGAAGAACCAGGCCACCAGAGCTAGAGAAACTGAGAAAGAGTATTCTTATCGACAACTCAGTCACACAATGCATGTCTTGCTGTATCATTTGGTAAGAGCAACTCCAGTGGTTTGGTATTTGGGCTTGTCATTTCATATCTATGCCAAAATCTATGAATTTTTTATCTCCAATGGTTTGGTATTTGGGTTGGCAAATTGGTGAGACTTGGCATTTGAGGGTCCAAACCGTGCATATTTGCCAAGTGGATCTCAACTTGGCAAAACTCCTCTTCTGTGTGCGTCTCCTGCTTCTCTCCCGTGCATGCTGCATGTAGCTACTAATTTAGGTTTTTCCAAGTTAAAAATGTCAAACCGTTGGAGATGAGGTTTGATTTAACTTGACAAACATCTCGCGGACTTGGCAAATTGCAACTTTTGCCAAGTGCAATTTACCAAACCATTGAAACACAGGTGCTGAAGACATGATGACATCTAAGTATCCGTGTTTATCATTCCGTCTGAATTGCAGCAAAAACTTCATCATTGCCGAAGCAAAGGAGCACTACTGATGAACTATATACTAGCGATTACTCGATCCGTTGATCTTGTAGCTGCTTTACTGATGCCACAATCTAATGGTCATCGTGCAATGGATGCCAGTTGGACATTATTTGGGCACCACCTATTAATATTAATGATGTTGTTCTAGCTGGATGACTAGGCGACATTAACATTGCGGCGAAAAAAAAAAAAAGGGTTTAGAGCAACTCAAGCCGGGCATGTAAAACTTAGACCCTAAAATTTCATTTGCAAGCTGACATGCATAAATTAGGGCCCAAAATTAAGTCCAACTCAAGTGGAAAAACACACCAGGACCCTATTTCTCCAGCGAGCGAGCTGCCCGCGCCGCCACCACGCGGCTCCGGCACCCCGCCCGCAGCGCCTCCTGCACCGGTGCCCGCCCCCGTGCGCCTCCCTGCGTGCCAGCGCGGTGAGCCTGCTCCGCGGCCCGGCACCCGCCCGCGCAGTGAGCCTCCTCCGGCACCCAAGTCAATGGAGGCCGCTGCTTCCCGGTCCCCTGTCCCCGAAGATGAAGTCCTCGAGCGCGCCGTCGGCGGCGATGCAGCAGCCGCGGAGCAGCACCAGATTCCGATGGTGAACTCCTCATCCCCGCCTAGGGTCAAGCACGCCGCGGTACACGGCCCGGATCCCGCTGCGGCGGATGAGATTGCACTCAGCGAAGTCACCTATGGCCTTGGCGAGCTCGGTAATGTCGAAGAGAATCGACCCTGTGTTCGGCCGCGGGTGCGACCGCCGCTCTCCAGAGTCCGGACCCCTCCTCGCAGATCTTGTCGTTCTTCTTCTTCTTCTTGCTATCGGGACGAGAGGCTTTTCTTTTGAGATCACCCTTGGAAGGAGAGGGTTGATTTCTCTGAGGCCGAGGATTCTTTTTCTTGGAGTTCACATAGTTAATGGAACCACCAGGCGCAGCCTTGATTCTCTATTCTTCTGCAACACACATGTTCACAGTCTTGTCAATGTTCCACCCTTCAGGGTTTGTATTGTAGTTGACCACAAAGGGCTCAAACTCTTTTGGTAATGAAGCAAAAATCAAATGGACAACATGGCTTTCCTTGAAATCCAGGTCCTTAGGTTTAAGCTTATTGTTTATCTCAATCAATCTGTTGGTGTGTGTTCTGAGGCCCCCGCCTGTGTACCTTTCTGAAAACAGCTGCTGAATCAGTTGTCTAGCATAAGTCTTTGAAGAGCCAGTAAACTGACTCTTTATTTTCTCTAGGTACTCCATGACAGAGGGACACTTACCAAGTGAGCTCTCAATGGAAGGGTCAATAGTGTTCTTGACCAATGCCATTGCTTTCTTGTTTGCTCCTTCCCACTTGGGCGGATCTTTTTCATATTTCGTTTTGTCGACCACATGGGCTGCTCTTTTTTTGGAATTCAGCATCCGTGTCTATGGACTCCCTAACTGGTGCCACAGGCTCTGTAGGACATGGCGTAGAGAGGATCCAATCCGCTCCAACCATGATGAAAAAAGCCACAGCTTTTTCTTCCATTCTGGGTAGTTCTCTCCCGTCAGCGTCGGGATGTCTTTCATGTTCATCATCATGGAGAAACCTCCTGAAATCGGTCAATTCAAGTGAGAACATGTGATGATGATAATAACATTGCATGCCTTAATTCCAACGTTGGTCAAAATAAACCATACAATACTTTATGCATTAAATCTATATCATCGTTGGGCAGAAAATAAACATAATACATATAAAATATCTAGAAATAAATTCTGGAATAAATCTTTATTAAATTCTCCCGTTGGTTCGAATTTATAAAACAAGACAAACAATAAAATTCTATATTCTTTGCAGCGGAAACATGAAATCTGTATTCAGAAGCATATCTATAAATAATCTTTCTCCAAACAATTTATCTCGTTGGTTCAAAATTGAAAGGAGATCAAATCTATTCAAATATATATCAAATATCAAATGAAAATGCTTCTGAAATAAATGGAAATCAAATACTATTCATTCTTGGGCCAGGGCCAGCGAACCAGCCCATAGCCAAATGCGGCCCATGGCCACTCTGCGGATGCCGCCCGCATAGGCCTAAAACCTCGCAGGCCCAGCAACCTCTCTCGCTCAATCTGAGCCGTTCAAGGAGATCCGACGGCCGAGCTTCTATTTCAGAGGATCAAAAAACCCACTGACGACTCCTCTGTAACCCTAATCCATTTCATTTTCTTCTCGCCTTTCTCTCTCACCACCGGCAAAAAACATTGCCGCGGGCGGCGGTAGAAGCTGGGCCGGCGGCGGCGGCGCGGCCGAGGGGGAGCGACCTCCTCCAATGCCAGACTCCGACCAGCGCGCCCTATCTCTGCTTCCTCCCCTCTATACTCTCATCCGCGTAGCACCCCAGGTGAGTAGCAGCATCACCGCCCATGGCGGATCTTGAGGAGGAAGACGGCGGCGACCCCGCGGGCCCTCTCGCCGGCACGCGCGTTCATCGAAGGATGAACGCACCGCCGTCGGGCGGCTCCTCGGTGGTCCTAATCTTGCCAGCACGGACGCGGTCTCGGCGTCACGAGGCGCGTCGGCGGCTTATTTCAGCATGGGCATGCGCCCGCCCCGCCAACGTCCCAGCGAGCGAGCGCGAATGCTCGATCTGTGCATGGAAAAGCGGCGCGCCGACGAGCGACGACCGACCCCTCCTCTGTGCCGCGCGTATCGGTGGACCAACGTCAAGCGCCAGCCCTGATCTGATGTTCTAGAGTTACATGATTCGTGATGAAAAAGTGAAATTCATCTCTGTCTGTCCCTACCGAAACTATAACCTAGGTAGGCTGATACCATTGTAAAATCTATAGGATCGATCTAGGTATAGAATAACAGTAGGGTACGATCACTTTTCTGGATGAACATGATCTTGATGTTTGGGATGAGAAGAAGATATACCTTCACGTGGAGAGGACAAAGAGGAGCCTTCTCCCGTCATGGCGATGTCGATGACAGTGAGGGGAAGAGGCCACAGCCGGCGAGGGAAGTGACGACGCGGAGACGACGTGGTGAAGGGGAACACCGGTGGCGCTTCCCACTGCTCCTGCGTTCTCCCTCGAGATCGGATTAGGGTTGTTGGGTGGAGAGTGGCGGCTCAAGTGAACCTCGTACTGAGAGCCGTGGCCCCCACCCCTCTTTTATATACGCAGTGCAGCAGGGGCCCACCAGCCATGTAACGAGCTGGACGCCCCCGATAGGGCGATGATCAAGGCCCATGGCCGTTGGGCCTTTTGGGACTGGGGAGATCAACCTAGCACGTAGATGTACCGAGCTGACATTGGTGTTAGGCTCGGCCAAGAGAAACGGCTTCCAGTATCCACATTGTTACCACCAGTGGCCTTCTGACACGCGTCTGCAATCTATCAGTAAAAATCAAATGAGACAGATGGGGAACAAAATGGCTTTTTGCTATAGCAGAATCAGCTACAGATATTTCAGATTTTTGTAACATTTCATCATTTTCTAATGGCCGGAAAAAACTTATTCCATCTCTGGTACTACATTAAAACAAATGGTAGACCAAATGGGACAGAGAATTCTTATCTGAAAACATAAATCCCAAATTAATCACCACCAACTGCTGGATGACAAAGCTAAGATTTGAGATAGCGTACAGCATGGTGCCGGCATGCAGTGTGGTCGGCAGAGGGACACACATGGTGGGCGTTGCACTGTTGCATGCCTCCATCATCTAGTGATGAAACACGAGCAAGTCAAAGTATCAACAACTTATAATGAATTGAAGGACCTTCGTTCCACATGAAAAATAATGTCTTCTCTGTTTGCTGGTCAAATAGAGGTGGTTACAAATTAGACACTATTTTAATTTACATGGGGAAACCGTTGTACACGTATATATCAATCTGAATTCACTACCCGGCCGGTTGCTTTTAAAATCCCGCAGTGCTAAGATATATACTAGCATTGTTCGTTTCAAATTGTCTGCCAGTGATGATGGGATTGTGGTTTCTGCAGTCCGGTAAACGTACTCTAAACATGTACACACTATTCTTAAAACGAAAGAAATTTTCTACAATAATTGGAAAAAAATTCGATGGCTCACGTTCACCGAGAGCGGCTGATCTGACGGCTACAAAAGCTATAGGCAATGAGAGGCAAAAGCACGGAGGCAAAAATTGCCTCCTGTTGTGTCTATGACAGTGGGCCATGGGAGCAAAATTCGCCTCCCGTTGCCTTCGCAAATGGAGGGATTAAGAATGGACGGCAATTGCATTCTTGTAATTCTTTTTCTTATAAAGGGTAATACGGTCTTAAAATCATCTCCTACCTTCCGCCCGGGAACAGCACTAGTACGAGCCGAGGTCGCAGACCTACGCGCGGCAGCTGATGATGCTTGGCAAGTGCCGGCAGCCCGGTCCCGCTGCCGCCCTCTTCAAGGCGATGCTCTCGGAGCGGCTCCGGCCGACGGCAGACATGTACACGGCGCCGCCGTCGGCACGCACGGCTACAGCGGCTTGCTGGACGAGGCGCTGGCCGCCGCCGAGGTGGTGGCGAACTGCTCTTCCGGGAGCCGCCAACGCTTCGGGGCCGTGACCGCTGTCGTGGTCGCCGGTACTGCCCACAGCGGCGGCGCGAGGGCAGGAGGTCGGCGCCAGTGGCGGCTACATCGTCGGCAGAGAGGCGCTGCTCCGGTTTCCGGGAGCTCCGTTTTGGGCGGCCATGTCCGACGCCCTCCTTGCTGGTGCTGTCCGTGGCCATGGAGAATCTCCGTGCTGGTGCATCACGAAATCTGATATCTAAATAAAATTATTCTGATGTTGAAGTGCCGCCTAGAGAAATCGGCATCTGAAATCACACCCAAACTAGCACTAGTGAATCAATTGATGCCATGCTTGCAGCACGATTTACACTACGCGTCCCAGATATGAAATTGCTTCGATCCAATAATAAAAAGTCAGGCGGACGCCCGGCAAGGCTCTTGGGCCGGTAAGGAAGACGATACCGGCAGGTGAGGGCAGGCCAGCGCGGGCGCTGTGCAAGGGCGGCGGCGGCTTTCGCGAGGATCCGGCGAGAGGTAGAGCGACGTGCGTTCGGTCAGGCTGTGAGGGGTAGCTGGCCTGCGCTGGGCACAGTGCATAATGACTTTATTATCCTTAATCAATAAAATAGCTATTTATGGAGGCAATGGTAGGCAATAGGAGGCAATTTCAAGTACTGTAGAAGGGCTCAAAACGAAAACATGTACACTCTAATAGGAGTATATTCGTCGTGCCTTTACTAAAATTTTGAATTACAATACCCGTACAAGCAAAGCTAACAACACGCAGCACCTACGAAACGCAAAAATATATCAAACTAGCTACTACGAAGGATATAATTCAAGGCTAAAGGAAAACCAAACCATACCCCTCTGATCAGCACGCGACCTTCCCATGGCTCATCGAGTAGGCAAAGTATATATTGTTACATACACACGTCTCCCATGTCCACACAGGCACAGACCTTGAACCAAACATTACTTTTCGGTCTTCCCTCCCTAGCTAGGTAAAATAAAAAATCGCGAACTTCTTACCAAACTTCCCCACGCAACATTTCATTCATCGCAACTTCTCCCCCGGCTTCAATCCAAACCGGCACTGCATTTGGTAGTTTCCTTCAATTGTACAGTGACTTATCAACTATTACACGCCATATAAGCATTGAGGGCTGCATGTTGACATCAATTATTGTATCCGACATAAAATGTGCTACTTTTTCATTAGGATTATCTGCAACAAAAAATATTGCTACAGGGATGTGCTACTTTTCATTTACAATATTTTAAGGTAAACCAAAATAAGTTTTCCCATGTATTAGCTGGAAGCAGTAGTGAGATGATGCATGGTAACTACTACAATCAATTGGATGTACAATTAATCATATATTGTTACAGGGATGTGAAGTCCGTCTATGGAGGAAGAATTGACGACCTGGCAAGATAGCCAGCAAGGAGTGTTGTGACGACGGCGCAGGTAAAATACGTTGACCAGATCACCGTGGCCAAAATGTTGAAGCGCTGATCACTGCCGCTGCAGTGCAACAACGCTAGCATATCCGAGTACCACATCTCCAGAGTGTGATGTCGAACTTCATTGGACATGTAGATGCCACGGGTTTTGTTGGACGAGATCTGGGTATACTACTCACTGCGGTCCTGATGCATCCCATGCCCACAGCCATATTTCCAATATCTGTTGCCAGCATGATCAACTAATTTGATCAACTAATCTTGCGAGATGGAGCCATGAGCCAGTGACTATATATCAAGTATAGTAGCGTTTGAAGTACAAACAGGTGTGCTTTTATTGTACATAACTATTGGCGGTACCCTCAAACTGCAGCAATATATAATAACATAACATCACAAGACAAAATCCATTATTTTAAAAAACTAGAGAAGATCCATTCTGATTCCTTTTTATGTAGTGATAACTACTAACAAGTTCAATTGTTTTGTTTTCATTCCAAGGATAGTGGCTATTGCGCCCACTCCAATCTGACTTATGTACGTTCTACTATTACTTTAAGACCTTTTGAGTGCACACTATTGTTCTAGCTATAGGTGATCGTTATGACGTGGATTTAAAGCAAGTGACTGATTTAGATCAACTGGAGTTATCAGAAGAAAGTTTAGAGTTGAAGTATGCGCGCACATCATCATAGCCCTAATATAATTTTGTCCCTAGCTAGGAGAAAATTTTGATCCAATAATTTCCATTTTGTTATACCCAAAAACACTCGACATATTTTAATAGATGTTATACAGGTTCATGGCCCTCAGCATTGTAAATCCAAGGAGCGCATCATATAGCATCCATCGAAACTACTGGTTAAATTTTATGCAAACCATACTTTTTTAAATGACACACAGTGGTTACAGACAACCAATTACTGTGCATCAAACTATGGATATCTTCCTCTGCTCATGCGTACATCTGACCTGCATGGGTTCTTGTTTTCAGTTCTTGCGCTGCAGTGTAATGGATATCCAGGTCTACTGATCCCATACTTTGTCCTGTCTCGTTGCCGACTATTCTGAAGGCCTATGAGGCCGAACAATTCAGCAGGGCAATAACAATACTCCGGCGGGCGGCCACATGGAATCTTGAGGATGCTACGGCAATGATGACTTCGCCTCTTCTTTCCTTAGAGGGTGCAAAAAAACCAGTTAGAACGGCCACTATGTACTTTATATCCTGAATTCCTTATGCATTCCATGCCCATATATCATCAGGCAGATCCAGAGTGGCCTTGCTGCTCAGTCGTCGTTTCTCAGCAGCAACAACAACGGTTACATATATATGCTCACTGTGTGTTTCAAAGTGATATTATATATTTTCAGCTACCATAAAGATAGTTAGGTTGGCGCATTGAAACACGGTTGAATGTTGGAGCTTTTTTTTAGAAAATAGAATGGAAATCCTATTTATTGATGAGAACTGCTCAGACACTCCTGTTTCTAAAATGTGCACAGATTTGAAAGCAGCTACAGTCTAACAGCTCAAACGCGTGAGTCCAGCCCTGACCATGCCACGCTATCTCCCCTTTGTCTAGCGCTGTTCTTTTTTTTTGCGACCACGCCTAAGCGTGTTTTTAATTAAGCAGAAAGAAGTTTTTCAATACAAGGAATGTGGGGACGGTAACCTGCAGTTACCGAAGCCCACCCGACAACAACTCGCACGTGGTTGTGATTACAAAGATACAATTGCGACTAAAAAACAGACACGACAGAGCCTAACCCTCATCCTCTAGCCCTGTCAAGTCCAGACCCAAGGCAGATACGGTATGGCGCCGTTCTATTAGACGGTGTTGGCCATTCCCTTGCAGCGGCGGCGAGCAGCATCAGTAGCGCACAACATTTCGAGCATACCGCAACACTTCCATTTCCCTCCATCTTCATTCCCCTACTCGATGGTACGGGGTGACATTCAGTTCCTCGACAAGAGGTCGGGCGGCACCGATCCATTTCGTGTGATCGAAGTCCGCCATCGGCTAATGCCTTGGCCGAAGACCTGGAAGGGTGTAACATGCCACCTCCGGCTGGGTAATAGGGTGGGCCAGCCCACATGAGACAAAGGTAATTAAGAAAAAATATTAACAAGATAAACTTCCTTGAGATCGATCAGTGAACCTTTTAGAAAGAGGGAGTACTGGAGCAGTCCCCTTATTTATATATGGAATAGAAAGCAAAGTATTTTGTTTTTCTCATTCATTCTTTGTGTATTCTTTGTGCATAGATCCATGGCAACGTACGACCTCTAATCCCAAGCTTCGGTAACAAATGATCTCTATAGTGACCTCACATTTAACCATATCTAATTCACTTAGCGAATGTTCGTTTCATCACGAAACCAAGGAGATCAACTAAGGGGATTCAGGCTATTAAATCCCCTACAAGTCAAAATCCTAATCCAACCCCTTCAATCCCCTTGATCTTAGGATCAAACAAATTGTGCCTTAATGTGGTTCAACGTTGATGTAATTCATTTCCAGCACAAGGATTAACTAGCTAGCTCCCGTATCCCAGCCTGATGACAACAATGTAAGTCATCTTGCTTTGCCATGTAGTCCTAGTGGCTGGCTTCCATCCTTACACTATGAATACTGAAATAAATAGAGCCAGTAAAGGGACATTTTTAGGAGAAGTAGTAGAATTTTTATATATCATTATATAAAAAAGTCACATATTCACTAGTGCGCTTACAGACGCTACAACAATGAGCATCTGTGCTATAAACTGACAGACGCGCACCCACAACAAGCGTCTATAATAAGTAGCCAGTGGAGGTCTCCAGTCCGGCGAGGTCAACACAAGTATGTAATAAGCGCTTATAACAGACGCTCGTTATGTAATCATGTATGACATAAAACTACCGAAGCACGTACATGTATTATCGTTTGTGAAGTATCAAGCACAGCACTGACTACATATATCATGATACATATACAGTGGCCAGGCAGTGAAAAATGTTAGATGTCATTATTGCACATCATTCTTGGTTCAACCGTCAGTTCTTTCAACATGTAAACCACGCTAGTTGAACCACACGCTAAAAGTCCAATGATATTTTTTCATCATTCCACAGTATATATCTGGTTGTCACCCTATTAAAGAAACTGATGGGATGAGATATGCCGTGGGCGGCACTCAGTAAAACCTAAGCCGCTGCCGTTAGATGTTTGCTGAGTGAGATATGGCGTGGGCGGCACTCAGCAAAGGCTTGGATCAGGTAGCGATCCGTGAGGAGTGACTAAAGAAACATAATACTTGCCAGAAATTATTGAGTAAGTATGTTCATGTGGACAATGATATGATTCCACATTATGTCTAGTTTTTTTTTTGAAAACCATTCGGGGGTGGAGCTTCCCCACCTACTTTCATTTCAAAAAAGTCGCCACACGTCGCGGAGCCACTTTCGGACTCGCCGCGACGACGGGGGAGGCATGCACCGACCGCGCCGGCCGCCGCCACACCTCGTGGAGCCGCTCAGACTCGACCGCGACAGCGGGAGGGGCGCGCACCGACCGCACCGGTCGCCGCCACACGTCGCGAGCCGCCGACTTCGCCAGCGATGACAGGAGGCGCGCACCGACCGCGCCAGCCGCCGCCCACGTCGCGGAGCCTCTCGGACTCACCCGTGACGGACGGGAGGTGTGCGGCGGTCATGAAGACAGCAGGGGGCGCACACCGAAATGGACAGGTGGGGCAGCAGTCCGTGGTCACGAATTCCGTCGAGCGCTGGCGCACCACAGACTGGAGGAGCACCGCACACCGGCGCGGGGAAGGAGTGCCGCCAGGGCGGGGAGGAGCACCGCCTGCCGTTGGAGGATGGGCACACCTCCCAGCGGAGCACGAAGACGGCAAACCCACGAGCTGGGGGTCCCATCTCGCCAGCCCACGGCCGCCCACTGCGCACGGCGCTAGCAGCCATGCCGGCTCACCACCGCCCCCCGACCACTCCGGCCGCCCACCACCAAGGAGGGAGGAGGGGGGGGGCGGAGACACCATGTGCCGCCGCCACCGCAAGGAGGTGAGCAGCCACGCCCGACAGGTAGAAGGCCCGATGTGGCTCGATTGGGTGGCGACGGGGCGGGGATGAAGAGCGCACGACGCAGATCCGTGGTCGGAGGTGTGGAGCTGCCACGCCGGCTGCCGGAGACCGCCGGTGACGGGGAGAGAAGAGCGAGGACAGCGAGTGACCTCCCGCACAAGGAGCTCGGGACCTGCTCCAGGGCGAAGGGCCTTGCCGCCGCCGTCCTAGGGACCCGCGGGCCTCCCGGCGGCTCCCTCTGGCGGCGGCGAGGCAAGGTGGGCGGGTGGGAGGTGGAGGTGGGCGGCGGCTAGGGTTTCACCCGCGCCGCCCGTGCGGGATGTCTAGGTTTCTTTTGTCAGGAGAGGTCCAGAATATCTCAAAATGTGTTTTCTTAGACGGATTACTTTGCAAATACATTAACCATGGCTGCTCCATCCATCCCAAACTTTACAAATTTTGTGTATTGGCAATATTCTGCCATGTCTGCTTCTTTCATCCAAGGTGCATATAATAACTATGTCGTTGAGCAAGATGTTACTTTGCAATACTCTTTTACTAAGTAGTGTCATCACACAAATAATAGAAATGAAAACAAACTACTTACTAAAAGATCCGCCCGCTGTAAGCCCTGCGCTCTGTGGCCCATCCCAATAATGCAGGATGCCATGCTCTGGACCCTCTGGTCTGTAGCCTAAACACATTCACTGACTGAAGATTCTGGGATTTCCCCCTTCTTTTGTGATGAACCAGAGACATTAGGGCCGATCTGACCGTCAAGGTGTCATCTAGATCTGTTCGGTGTGGTGTGACAGGTACGCTTGTAACTCTGTCGCGCCAGTAGAAGATTGTTGTAAGAACCCGAGAACACAGACTTGGTCGTCAGTCTAATGCTGTGCTAATCATATATATATATAGCAACTTTGGGTTTCCTGATGCATGACAATCTGATACTTTTGTATACTATTCTCACCAGTCATTCACTTTGCCTGTACAGTTTCCTTACATGGATGTTCTTGTCTGATTGGGGCTACATTGTGGACACCGACAACACAGTAGCAAGCAATTGAGAAAGACTCACCACTCTTATATAAGAGTAGAAGGCCCAGTTCAGGTGCAAGCTCTGGGCGGAGGCCGGCAGCTGCAAGGAGAGCGTGGTGAAGACGATGTCCATGGTGGCGAGCAGCAGCATGTCCCGTGCCGGTGCGTTAGTTCTGGGCAGCCGATCAGGCCATGTTCCTCGCCATTCCACCGGAGATCCTAGAAGACGTGGCGCCCGTGCTCATGGTTCGCATCGACAGAGCAGGCGCTGCCACCGAGGAGCTCTAGCTCTATCTATGAGGCTGCTCGCCTAGCTGCACTCATGGCTGATGATGCTACCGTGGCAGCTGTTAGTTTTATTCACTCGTAGATGCATGCGTCGAGTTGTAATCCAGTTGTTTGTTGCATTTAGTCATGTTTGCAAAGACGACTTCTCTTCAGAAACTGCACGCACCAACAACACACTGCTTCCGCTGGCTGATTTAATTTGTGTTGAGGCCAGTGCAGCACTGCACGCACCATATCAATCTGGTATTTTGTCAGCCGATCTTCACGTACGTGCGCATCAGCTGCATGCTTGCATTGCTGATGGAAGAAGCCGTTTCACACGGTACAACATATTGCAACAGAAGGAGCACCGTACCATGAAGTATTTCAGGCATGTTGTGCGTGCATGCATGTGGACCGGCCGCCAGCACGCATGGATAAGAGATGAGAGAGATCGATGAGGGCGATGATAGAGTCGCTGCATGCACTTTGCATTTGCAACAACGCATGGTCACACTCACAGGGCAATGTTGTTGCAGATGTACGTAACACTGCTGCATACGTGAGTGACTGCATGCGATCGCCCCACGATCGGTGGTGACCACACGGCCGGTGAGGCCGTGAGGAGGCCGGAGGGGCGTTAGTTGGTTCTCCATCGCGTCGTGTGCATGCATATGGGCTGGTTGTTCTAGCGGGATGAACAACTTGAATTAGTTAAACTACTTTATGAAAATTTACAAAAACATGTTGTTGTTGTTGTTGTTGTGTTATGTACCCTTGGTGGAATAAGTTTAGGAGGACACTTGGATATAATAATCCTATGTTAGTAGTGGCTTCAAATTGGTACAACATGAATTTTCAATCACTTTACACTGTGATCATTGTTTTTTATTTTCTCTGTCAGATCATAAAGGGACATGGTATGACATGGGACACTAGATATATTTTTAAAATAACAATAGCAATTCATTGCAAAATTACCGATTTATATATGGAAAAATTCATAACAAATCAACATGCACTTGACCAATCTCATTATCTGGTTTTAAAGGAATTTCAGGAGACTCTTTATATTTATCCTAATTTATAGGAATGGACATTTGGACTTCTTTCTAGCCAAAGATGGAGAAAGCAGACGATTCTCTAGAGTGCTCACAGGATGTAGAAAAGTTGTTCAAAGGTTCAAAGATATACAAAACATGTTTCAATCAAATGAAATTAAAGAGTAAATTTTAGAATGACTCTTGGAGATGCCCTTATATTGTGGTCCAAGTTACAATACTTTGGACGCTCACTTTCTTGGGCGTTTTATATCCGTCAAATGCAACACGACTCTACTACTACACCAAAAAAATGGCCAACAAAAGTTCACTTATGTGTATTGCTTTTGGACGGTAATGCTTGAGAAAATTCATCGACATGTAAGTCCAAAATTTAGATTTACACTTAGATCTAAATATGTCTTGATTTATATGGCTTGAGAATCTAATAATTTGCATGTCCTTATGATTATGATACATTTTTCATTATTCAAAAGATATAATAAACCTAATCACATAGTTTGTGAGCACTCTATGGAAAAAGTACATGTTTGTCCTAATTAAAAACATGTATTTATCCTTTAATCGAGCTAGAGGGAGAACAAGGTTTTACTAATTGAGGGGCTTATTTATGTAGTTTCTATATGTTGCCACAACATTGTAAATAATCTATAACCAAATTTACGTGTAAACCTTATTTGTTGATGACCTGTCAAGTAGGGAATATGATGCCTTTATAGAAAAAATAACGGAATTTTAATTTACATGTGTTCTTGATTTTAGCACCGCTACCCATCCTGTATTTCAACTCCAGCACTAGCATGATCTTACGTGATGTGATGCAAGTTATAAATGATTTTTATGCTATCATTGTACCTAGACTGTAATTTTGGACAAAAAATCCTTATTTGAGATTAAAAAATTGTAGGAATTAATATGAAATTGAAAATTAAATATTCAGATACAATATGTCATATAAGGCGTGGGGCGGCTGCAAGAAGAATCATCATAGTTTAAGCTAAGCTGACGTGGTTTCAACTAAATTAAAGTCACACAAATATGACGCACTACTACAAAAGCCTACTAAGGCAACGTCTCCCTTTTTAATTAGGGGCAGTTGACGTTTTGAGCCGCCCCCTACAGTGAAGCAAATCCTTCCATCAGACTAACTGCCCCTACAGTGACCACTGTAGGGGCGGTTTTTGTTTCAGCCGCCCCTAGGCCTACTAATAGCAAGGGCGGTTCAATATCCGGCGGCCCCCTCTTGTGGTCCACTATTGAGGCGCCCCTACAGTGGGTTCTCGAATTTTAAAATTACACTAAAAAATAATTTTTTAAAACGACCTCGGACAGAAAAACATCCTAAATAAAAATTGTAGATCTCAAAAAATTATGAAACTTTGTAGTTGACCACTTTTTCGTCTCTGACTTAATTTGATGTCTCAAAATGTGGGGTTTGAATGTTTAAACTTTGAAATTTGAATTTTTCAAATGATCTCGGACGGAGAAACAACCTAAATGAAAATTGTAGATCTCGAAAAGTTATGAAACTTTGTAGTTGACCACTTTTTGGTTTAAATCCGTTTAGGCCGTCAAATAGTCAATTTACACTCGGATTTGTAGTTGACCACTTTTTGGTTTAAATCCGTTTAGGCCCTCAAATAGTCAATTTTCCTCGTTTTCCTGCTGCATGCATGCTGTGGGCTCTTCTCAGGAGCGGGCCGGCACGGGAGGCGGTCCAGCTCGCGCTGCCGCCGTGTTGCCGGAGCCCGGCGCGCCCCTGTTTCTTATCATTATATTCAGCTGATAAGTGTGATAAGGTCAGGTGTGTCACACGGCTCAACTCCAACTGATAAGTTTCTTCATGTGCCTTGCTCAATATGCATGCTTTCCCTCTTACAAAGCTCTATCTCACTCTCGAAATATCTAGCATCTAGCCTCACTGATTTCTCTATCTCTGGCAGCTAAACTGTCTGTCCTTCTGCTCAACACCCGTCAACTGGCCACACCCTTCCATTTTTTATTAACAATTTAGCAGCAGTCGTCTCCAGCTGCTTCCACAAACTAATATACACGAGCGCCATGCAAGACTGTCAACATCCTCTTGATCCTTGTGCATCCGTGCACAAATATACACGACCGCACACACTCCTATATAACAAGCTGGCTGACGAATGCAGCTGGACAGCACTATAGGAATCACATATGGAATCTAATGTCTCCTTTTGATTAAAACTCAAACTTGCATTGTATATAAATGTTGAATGTAGCCGTAGCAGTGAATTTAGTGGTTAAAGTTTCTCCTTTATTATACTTTAGCATGAAACAATCTAAATTCTTTCTAGTTATTCGTGCAACGAACTAGCAAAATGTATTGTTTTGTTCTCCATCATCCTAAAAGAAAGAATTGGACTCAGGTTATGGAGGCAGGCATGGTGGGCACGGAGAGGAATGGTGGTGGCTAGCTACTGGCTAGAGGCATGGTCCCTTACGTCCCTCAGCGCCAATTTCATCGCTTGGGGGTTAAGAGAAAACCCCATATCATTCGTATCCTCAATCACATTTTAACCCTAGGAATAAACATTTTGCTTGTTTTCATTAATTCCTTTGTTTTAGCCTTAACAACAAATGTCCATCAGCTCTTTTTCTGTGGTGTGTTCCTCTTCCTAGCGGGTTGCTTCATTTTCTCTATATGGTGTGGAGTAAATTTTCAGAATAAGTTTCTTTTATGCGTATGTCTTGCTGAATATGCATGTTTTCTCAAACCTTTGTTTGATTATTTCAATATGACCACCTCTTGCAGCCCCGATAAAGTGAACAACCTCTCTAAACTAGCGTACATTTGCTCTACGGTGGGGATCGTAATTATGGTCTTCTGGTACATGGGCGGCTGTCCTCTGAATGTCGCGTTGATTGTCACCACGCTTTTTGTCGCTGTACATCATGACTGCAATCTTAGCATTTACCAAGGTAATTAAGTAAACACTTGCTTATTAGATCATAAAATTTTAAGAATGACTAGAGTAAGAGCGAGTTTGTGACATATATTGAAAATATGGATGGTGAACTTGTAACCCATTGTACACCTAAATTAGGCCAGGGGATTTTACATGGAGCCACTGCTAATGGGCAACGACAAGGACAGATCGAGTGCCACGGAGCCATCTTCATCGTCCTCGACCATAGGGCCACTGGGTACTTCGACCAGAGCCCCAACCGCCTGTATTAGGAAGGCAATGGAGCAAAATAAAAGAACACTGGTGACTGTAATAAATAAGAGTGGTGATTGCGTGTGTGCAGAACCATTAGAATACTCTCTCTGTTTTTCACTCAAATATTAGGAAGGCAATTGGGGCGAATAAAAGAAAAAACTAGTGATTGTAATAATAAATAAATGAATAAGATTTGATTGCGTGTGTGCAGAACCATTTGAATAAACTACTATCTCTGTTTTGCACTCAAAATTGTCTTTTGCCAGTGGTGGTTAACTGCCCACGTATAACCACTCCAATGGAAGCAAAGATATATGCTTGTCCTCTATTGATCGCTGCCGTGGCCACAGCGACGCCAGTGACACGAATCTGCACTCCACGGCCACGCACCCTTTGACCCAAATAAACTCACAGCCAAGTCGACACGCACGCATCACGCCGACACGGAGCTCGCCATGCATATATGCATACGCATGTTGTCGATCGATCAGAGGCCACGGTTCGGCCATGCATGCATGCAACCACCTTTCCATCAGCCTTGAACCGATGTTGGCATGGCATTCATCCAGATGGGCAGTTATTATCAACAATGCATATGCATGCTGCTTGCGTTGTGTAGGCGGGCGAGAAGAACCAGGCCACCAGAGCTAGAGAAACTGAGAAAGAGTATTCTTATCGACAACTCAGTCACACAATGCATGTCTTGCTGTATCATTTGGTAAGAGCAACTCCAGTGGTTTGGTATTTGGGCTTGTCATTTCATATCTATGCCAAAATCTATGAATTTTTATCTCCAATGGTTTGGTATTTGGGTTGGCAAATTGGTGAGACTTGGCATTTGAGGGTCCAAACCGTGCATATTTGCCAAGTGAATCTCAACTTGGCAAAACTCCTCTTCTGTGTGCGTCTCCTGCTTCTCTCCCGTGCATGCTGCATGTAGCTACTAATTTAGGTTTTTCCAAGTTAAAAATGTCAAACCGTTGGAGATGAGGTTTGATTTAACTTGACAAACATCTCGCGGACTTGGCAAATTGCAACTTTCGCCAAGTGCAATTTACCAAACCATTGAAACACAGGTGCTGAAGACATGATGACATCTAAGTATCCGTGTTTATCATTCCGTCTGAATTGCAGCAAAAACTTCATCATTGCCGAAGCAAAGGAGCACTACTGATGAACTATATACTAGCGATTACTCGATCCGTTGATCTTGTAGCTGCTTTACTGATGCCACAATCTAATGGTCATCGTGCAATGGATGCCAGTTGGACATTATTTGGGCACCACCTATTAATATTAATGATGTTGTTCTAGCTGGATGACTAGGCGACATTAACATTGCGAGCGAAAAAAAAACATTTTGCTTGTTTTCATTAATTCCTTTGTTTTAGCCTTAACAACAAATGTCCATCAGCTCTTTTTCTGTGGTGTGTTCCTCTTCCTAGCGGGTTGCTTCATTTTCTCTATATGGTGTGGAGTAAATTTTCAGAATAAGTTTCTTTTATGCGTATGTCTTGCTGAATATGCATGTTTTCTCAAACCTTTGTTTGATTATTTCAATATGACCACCTCTTGCAGCCCCGATAAAGTGAACAACCTCTCTAAACTAGCGTACATTTGCTCTACGGTGGGGATCGTAATTATGGTCTTCTGGGTACATGGGCGGCTGTCCTCTGAATGTCGCGTTGATTGTCACCACGCTTTTTTGTCGCTGTACATCATGACTGCAATCTTAGCATTTACCAAGGTAATTAAGTAAACACTTGCTTATTAGATCATAAAATTTTAAGAATGACTAGAGTAAGAGCGAGTTTGTGACATATATTGAAAATATGGATGGTGAACTTGTAACCCATTGTACACCTAAATTAGGCCAGGGGATTTTACATGGAGCCACTGCTAATGGGCAACGACAAGGACAGATCGAGTGCCACGGAGCCATCTTCATCGTCCTCGACCATAGGGCCACTGGGTACATCGATCAGAGCCGCAACCGCCTGTATTAGGAAGGCAATGGAGCAAAATAAAAAGAACACTGGTGACTGTAATAAATAAGAGTGGTGATTGCATGTGTGCAGAACCATTAGAATACTCTCTCTGTTTTTCACTCAAATATTAGGAAGGCAATGGGGCGAATAAAAAGAAAAACTAGAAATTGTAATAATAAATAAATGAATAAGATTTGATTGCGTGTGTGCAGAACCATTTGAATAAACTACTATCTCTGTTTTGCACTCAAAATTGTCTTTTGCCAGTGGTGGTTAACTGTCGACGCATAACCACTCCAATGGAAGCAAAGATATATGCTTGTCCTCTATTGATCGCTGCCGTGGCCACAGCTACGCCAGTGACACGAATCTGCACTCCACGGCCACGCACCCTTTGACCCAAATAAACTCACCGCCAAGTCGACACGCACGCACGGGCAGCGTCACGCCGACACGGAGCTCGCCATGCATATATGCATACGCGTGTCGTCGATCAGAGGCCACGGTTCGGCCATGCATGCATGCAACCACCTTTCCATCAGCCTTGAACCAATGTTGGCATGGCATTCATCCAGATGGGCAGTTATTATCAAGAATGCATGTGCATGCAGCTTGCATTGTGCGGTGCTCATGCATTGTGTAGGCGGGCGAGAAGGACCAGGCCACCAGAGCTAGAGAAACTGAGAAAGAGTATTCTTATCGACAACCCAGTCACACAAGAGCAACTCCAGTGGTTTGGCATTTGGGCTTGTCATTTCATATCTATGCCAAAATCTATGAATTTTTCTCTCCAATGGTTTAACATTTGGGTTGGCAAATTGGCGAGACTTGGCATTTGAGGTCCAAACCGTGCATATTTGCCAAGTGAATCTCAACTTGTCAAAACTCCTCTTCTGTCCCGTGCATGCTGCATGTAGCTACTAATTCAGGTTTTTCCAAGTTAAAAATGTCAAACCGTTGGAGATGAGGTTTGATTTAACTTGACAAACATCCTGTGGACTTGGCAAATTGCAACTTTTGCCAAGTGCAATTTACCAAACCATTAGAACACAGGTGCTCAAGACATGATGACATCTAAGTATCCGTGTTCATCATTTCGTCTGAATTGCAGCAAAAACTTCATCATTGCTGAAGCAAAGGAGCACTACTGATGAACTATATACTAGCGATTACTCGATCCGTTGATCTTGTAGCTGCTTTACTGATGCCACAATCTATTGGTCATCGTGCAATGGATGCCAGTTGGACATTATTTGGGCACCACCTATTAATATTAATGATGTTGTTCTAGCTGGATGACTAGGCGACATTAACATTCCGAGCGAAAAAAAGGGTTTTAGAGCAACTCAAGCCGGGCATGTAAAACTTAGAACCTAAAATTTCATTTGCAAGCTGACATGCATAAATTAGGGGCCCAAAATTAAGTCCAACCCCAGTGGAAAAACACACCAGGACCCTATTTCTCGGGGCGCGAGAGCTGCCCCGCGCCGCCACCACGCGGCTCCGGCACCCGCCCCGGCGCCTCTTGCACCGGTGCCCGCCGATGCGCCTCCCTCCTAGCGCCGCGCGGTGAGCCTGCCTGGCGGCCCGGCACCCGCCAGCGCAGTGAGCCTCCTCCGGCACCCAAGTCAATGGAGGCCGCTGCTTCCCGGTCCCCTGTCCCCGAAGATGAAGTCCTCGAGCGCCCGTTGGCGGCGATGCGGCAGCCAGCGAGCAGCACCAGATGCGATGGTGAACTCCACATCCCCGCCTAGGGTCAAGCATGCCGCGGTACGGCACGGGACGGACCGCCAGCGGGCGGATGAGATTGCACTCAGCGAAGTCACCTATGGCCTTGGCGAAGCTTCGGTAATGTCGAAGAGAATCCACCCCGTGTTTGGTCGCGGGAATGCGACCGCCCGCTCTCGTAGTCCGGACCCCTCCTCGCAGATCTTGTCGTTCTTCTTCTTCTTGATATCGCACGTGTTCTTCTTCTTCTTTCTATCGGGACGAGAGGCTTTTCTTTTGAGATCACCCTTGGAAGGAGAGGGTTGATTTCTCCGAGGCCAAGGATTCTTTTTCTTGGAGTTCACATAGTTAATGGAACCACCAGCGCAGCCTTGATTCTGTTCTTACGCAACACACATGTTCACAGTCTTGTCAATGTTCCACCCTTCAGGGTTTGCATTGTAGTTGACCACAAAGGGCTCAAACTCTTTTGGTAATGAAGCAAAAATCAAATGGACAACATGGCTTTCCTTGAAATCAGGTCCTTAGGTTTAAGCTTATTGTTTATCTCAATCAATCTGTTGGTGTGTGTTCCGAGGCCCCCTTTTGTGTACCTTTTCAAAACAGTTTGCTGAATCACCGTGTAGCATAAGTCTTTGAAGAGCCAGTAAACTGACTCTTTATTTTCTCTAGGTACTCCATGACAGAGGGACACTTACCAAGTGAGCTCTCAATGGAAGGGTCAATAGTATTCTTGACCAATGCCTTTGCTTTCTTGTTTGCTCCTTCCCACTTGGGCAGATCTTTTTTCATATTTCGTTTCTTCGACCACATGGGCCGCTCTTTTCTTTTTGCTGGAATTCAGCATCCGTGTCTATGGACTCCCTAACCGGTGCCACAGCTCAGAGGACATGGCGTAGAGAGGATCCAATCTGCTCCGGCCATGATGAAAAAGCCACGACTTTTTCTTCCATTCAGGTAGTTCTCTCCGTCGGCCGTCGGGATGTCTTTCATGTTCATCATCATGGAGAAACCTCCTGAAATCGGTCAATTCAAGTGAGAACATGTGATGATGATAATAACATTGCATGCCTTAATTCCAACGTTGGTCAAAATAAAACATACAATACTTTATGCATTAAATCTATATCATCGTTGGGCGTAAAATAGACATAATACATATAAAATATCCGGAAATAAATTCGGAATAAATCTTTATTAAATTCTCCCGTTGGTTCGAATTTATAAAACAAGACAAACAATAAAATTTTATATTCTTTGCAGCGGAAACATGAAATTCTGTATTGAGAAGCATATCGTAAATAATCTTTTCTCCAAACAATTTATCTCGTTGGTTCAAAATTGAAAGGAGATCAAATCTATTCAAATATATATCAAATATCAATGAAAATGCTTACGAAATAAATGGAAATCAAATACTATTCATTCTTGGGCGAGGGGCCAACGAACCAGCCCATAGCGAATCGCGCCCATGGCCACTGCTGGATGCCGCCGCGCATAGGCCTAAAACCTCGCAGGCCAAAGAACCTCTCTCGCTCAACTGAGCCGTTCAAGGAGATCCGACGGCCGAGCTTCTATTTCGTGAGGATCAAAAACCCGCACGACTCCTGCAGAACCCTAATCCATTTCATTTCTTCTACTCGTCTCTCTCACCACCCGACAAAACATTGCGGCGGCGATTGGTGGGCGGGCGCGCGGGCGAGGAGGGGAGTGACCTCCTCAATGCCGGACTTCGACCGGTAGCGCCCTATCTGCACTTCCTCCCCTCTATACTCTCATCCGTGTAGCACCCCCGCGTGAGTAGCGGCATAACGCCCATGGCGGATCGAGAGGAAGACGGCGGCGACCCGCGGGCCCTCTCCGGCACGCGTAGCGTTCGCCGAAGGATGAGCGGCGCCGCCATCAGCGGCTCCTCGGTGGTCCTAATCTTACCCGGACGCAACAGCGGTCTCGGCGTCCCAAGGCGCGTCGGCGGCTTATTTCGGCATGGGCATGCGCCCGCCCGGCGGCGTCAGCAGCGAGCGAATGCTTTCGATCACATTGCATGGAAGCGGCGTGCCCGACGGCGACGACCGACCCCTCCTCTGTGCCGCTCGTATCGGTGGATCAACGTCTGCGCCCGACCCCGACCGATGTTCTAGGGTTACATGATTCGTGATGAAAAAGTGAAATTCATCTCAATGCGTCCCCTACCGAAACTATAACCTAGGTAGGCTGATACCATTGTAAAATCTATAGGATCGATCTAGGTATAGAATAAAAAGAGGGTACGATCTCTTTTACGGATCACTACACCACAACCCTTAATCGGCGACTTGCGATCCGTTGCTATATGGTGGGTACAAAGCGACTTTCAGTCCGTGGCTAAAACTTACAAATGACGGACCCCTGCAGATGCTAATGAAGCCGTGGTTAAATATATACACCCACGGACCATCTTTTAGCCACGGACCGTTGGATGGTAAAACTTTAGCAACGGACAATCAGTTAGAGCTTTTAGCAACGGATGATCCATCGCAATATTAACTTTTAGCAACCGGCGGTCCATCGAGCTCATTTGTAAATAGATAAAAAAAATATATAAAAGGTAGTCTCATGTTACAGCTAATGATCAAACACTGTAGCCATATATTAATTCACATACACAAGTCATGACATTCAAAGTGATCACATTGCATTGATTGTATCAAACAAGTACATTATACATGTAATGTCACTTAACATCCTTGTTTTATGTATCGAATGATCAAAAGAAAGGCTAATCCTAGTTGGTAATCTAAAGTTTAGCATAGCACATGTCCATGAAAACCAACAAGCTGGTGGCAGCGCCCAAAAGTTCCTGAAAAAAAATGACAGAATAAGTTCTCTAATGAAGTACAAGTTCCAATGTAAAGTTTACAAGGGAGTGAGAAGACACAGTTTCACCATTCAAGAAATCACTACTTGAGTTTATTGTTTCTCATACTTTGATGACAGGATTTGAGCAGACAACAAAGATAATGATTCAACAAGACAAGCTGATAAGCTGTGAAGTTATTTAAAATCAGAGCTAGCATTCTTGGCTGAGTGAATTACCTAAAACCAATGTCTCTTGCTATCACAGATTGTATCAGGACTCTAGGAGCCATATATACTCACAAATCCGATGTTTTCAATCAGCCAATAATGATTGCATCATGATTCAACATTGTGCTTGTAGCATAAAAGAGTGGTCCAGCAGAATTGATACTCAGCACGGACAAAAGTTTGTATCTTATGATTCAAACAGTCAGCCAAACAAATGTTGGACTAGTTTTGTTCTTCACTATTTATTTAATTTGCATTCCGGATTACAGTCAACAGACTCAACACCACAAAAAAGAGAAAACATTATTACTTGCTACCTTGTGATACACAAGAATGTGCTAGAATTCGTTGATGTACATCTATGTCAAGACAACTTATTTTCTCAGCTAATTGCCAAACTTACTTTAGTATGTGTACCTGTCAACCATAAATTATTTTTCAGAACTGACTTTTCAGAACATAAACTGCATTTTAGAACTGAATTTTCAAGACATGGCCGGAGTAGATGCAAAACCATCTGAAACTGGACCAGTCTCCAGCCGACATTGCCTGATCCGGTGACAATAACTATCTCCATGGTCGTCACTGTGATGCAAAAAGGATAAATTACCCCCACCAGCAGCAGTTGCCTTTGCTGGAACAACAATAACTTTTGAAACTACAATGATGTGCATGTTCCTACATTTACAGCTCCTAGAATTACTTCAAGGGTACAGCTCCTAGATTTGTTTTTTTTGCTAGTTTAATAAAAAGAGGCATAGCTGGTACAGAACAAACTCCATGTGAATCAACGTGCATAAATTTGCTACTTTACACAAAGTCACAGTATTTGAGTCATTTGCTAGGTTGTCCCACTACAGTAAAAAAGTATTTAACAACTATGATAAGATCCAGTTCAACAATAACTTACTCTGATGTTGGTGGAAACCGGGAGGAAAGCTTCAGAAGATAGACAAGACACATAGCCCTAGTAGTAACATCTGCAGAGTAGCGCTGAAGAGCAGCCTCTACGGCATCCACAACATCAGATCTGCAGAGCGAAGTACAAGGACATTCAGTATTTATGGATATGGACCCTGGATCACAATACAGAGTTAACCCAAGTCTCAGACTCACTCCAACCCCATTACAACATAAATGCACAAGAGAGATTGCAAAATCTGAAGCATGTGAGGCCACCTGCAGAAAGCACAGACAATGCAGGCAACCTCAACCCTACTGAAGCACGTCAGGACACATGCAAAATATCTGAAGAACATCAGGAAACCCTATACTTATAACTTCAGCCTGCACTTATAATATAAATTCAAGCATTTGCGTTTCACAATCTGCTTATAAGTTATAGTAGTTGAGGTTGCAAATAAATTATGTACTAAACTGTAACAAAAGTGAATGCTTACAGAATCCCAATGGCCATCTTTAGCTAAGAACTCAATAAAAATTTAGACGAAGTCCAAATAACTGGTACACATTTTTTTATTGACAAAATAG
Source organism: Hyparrhenia diplandra (assembly GCA_015847255.1). NCBI lineage: Eukaryota > Viridiplantae > Streptophyta > Magnoliopsida > Poales > Poaceae > Hyparrhenia > Hyparrhenia diplandra. Next base: position 305,462 of record JADLZK010004110.1, read on the forward strand.
TAAAGGACATGGAAACAAATTGTTTAATTTGTTAGTTTCGAACGGGGAAACGGGAACCAGGAAAAATGATTGTAGATGGTACCAAGAGCAGGAACAAAAATCCAGCCTTGAACTTTCCTCTGCATACACTAAGAACGGAGAGAGGTAGTCAGCCAGGCTCACCTGAACCAACGGCCACCATGACTCGAGATGCAGGTGACCCAGCATCGAGGTTGTCTAGATCGACTTGGCAGCTACTGTGTCCTCGCCTCGCCGGTGTGCGGGACTGTGCAAGCCGGCCGCCACCAGATCTGCGCTGGACATGCAGGAGTGAGCGCCTAGCAGTCAAATCCGCCGGATCCAGCGATGTGCCATGCCGCCGCCACAGAACAACTCAACGCTGGCGCCGCGGTCTGCCGGTGGCTGCCGTCGTAGCCTCTTCCACGCCGAGGACTGATCTGCCGGTGTTGGTATGGGGGCAGCAGCGGCGCACGGTGGTGGCCTTGGTCTCTTTTTCGTGTCCTCGGCGGCTCGGCCTCCCGACGGGCGACGGGCGGATTTGCGGGCAGGCGCGCGCCAGCGAGCGGGCGGAGCACACATGACCCGTGACGGCGGTGCGGCATGGCTGACGGTCGGGGCCGGGTGGCGGGGCAGGCACTGGTAGGGGCGAGCAGCCGAGAGGGCATGCGGCGGGTGCGTGGTGGCGGCGCACGGGGAGCAGAGGGAAAGCAAGTGAGGTTGTGTGTTTGGTCCGAGGACTTAGGGTTTATACGGGATTTTGGGCCTAATTTCTTTGGGAGTGGGCGAAAACATGGGGCCTATGAACATTATTATTTAGCGACGGAGGGTAGGTCTAAGATGCTGAGATATAGCAACCGACCATCCAACGCAACAGCAAAATAATTATAGCAACGGACTGTCCATCTAAATATCCGATTTTAGCGACCGACGGTCAGTGAGAAACATTTAGCCACTGACCGTCCAACGCAAATTAAATTTTTTAGCAACTGTAGTCCGTTGCTGATTAAGGGTTGTGGTGTAGTGGATGAACATGATCTTGATGTTTGGGATGAGAAGAAGATATACCTTCACGTGGAGAGGACAAAGATGAGCCTTCTCCGTCATGGCGATGTCGACGACGGTGAGGGGAAGAGGCCACAGCGGCGAGGGAAGTGACGACGCGGAGACGACGCGTGGCGAAGGGGAACACCGGTGGCGCTTCTCACTGCTCCTGCGTTCTCCCTCGAGATCGGATTAGGGTTGTTGGGTGGAGAGTGGCGGCTCAAGTGAACCTCGTACTGAGAGCCATGGCCCCACCCCTCTTTTATATACGCAGTGCAACAGGAGCTGGGCGCCCCGATAGGGGCGATGATCAAGGCCCATGGCCGTTGGGCCTTTGGGACTGGGGAGATCAACCTAGCACGTAGATGTACCGAGCTGACATTGGTGTTAGGCTCGGCCAAGAGAAACGGCTTCCAGTATCCACATTGTTACCACCAGTGGCCTTCTGAGACGCGTATGCAATCTGTCAGTAAAAATCAAATGAGACAGATGGGGAACAAAATGGCTTTTTGCTATAGCAGAATCAGCTACAGATATTTCAGATTTTTGTAACATTTCATCATTTTCTAATGGCCGGAAAAAACTTATTCCATCTCTGGTACTACATTAAAACAAATGGTAGACCAAATGGGACAGAGAATTCTTATCTGAAAACATAAATCCCAAATTAATCACCACCAACTGCTGGATGACAAAGCTAAGATTTGAGATAGCGTACAGCATGGTGCCGGCATGCAGTGCGGTCGGCAGAGGGACACACATGGTGGGCGTTGCACTGCTGCATGCATGCCTCCATCATCTAGTGATGAAACACGAGCAAGTCAAAGTATCAACAACTTATAATGAATTGAAGGACCTTCGTTCCACATGAAAAATAATGTCTTCTCTGTTTGCTGGTCAAATAGAGGTGGTTACAAATTAGACACTATTTTAATTTACATGGGGAAACCGTTGTACACGTATATATCAATCTGAATTCACTACCCGGCCGGTTGCTTTTAAAATCCCGCAGTGCTAAGATATATACTAGCATTGTTCGTTTCAAATTGTCTGCCAGTGATGATGGGATTGTGGTTTCTGCAGTCCGGTAAACGTACTCTAAACATGCATGTACACACTATTCTTAAAACGAAAACATGTACACTCTAATAGGAGTATATTCGTCGTGCCTTTACTAAAATTTTGAATTACAATACCCGTACAAGCAAAGCTAACAACACGCAGCACCTACGAAACGCAAAAATATATCAAACTAGCTACTACGAAGGATATAATTCAAGGCTAAAGGAAAACCAAACCATACCCCTCTGAGTCTGAGCACGCGAGCTTCCCATGGCTCATCGAGTAGGCAAAGTATATATTGTTACATAGACACATCTCCCATGTCCACACAGGCACAGACCTTGAACCAAACATTACTTTTCAGTCTTCCCTAGCTAGGTAAAATAAAAAATCGTCAACTTCTTACCAAACTTCCCCACGCAACATTTCATTCATCGCAACTTCTCCCCCGGCTTCAATCCAAACCGGCACTGAGTTTGGTAGTTTCCTTCAATTTTACAGTGACTTATCAACTATTACACGCCACGTAAGCATTAAGGGCTGCATGTTGATATCAATTATTGTATCCGACATAAAATGTGCTACTTTTTTTCATTAGGATTATCTGCGACAAAAATATTGTAAATATTTTAAGGTAAACCAAAATAAGTTTTCCCATGTATTAGCTGCAAGCAGTAGTGAGATGATGCATGGTAACTACTACAATCAATTGGACGTACAATTAATCATATATTGCTTCAGGGACGTGAAGTCCGTCTATGGAGGAAGAATTGACGGCCTGGCAAGTTAGCCAGCAAGGAGTGTTGTGACGACGACGCAGGTAAATTACGTTGACCAGATTTTGGCCACGATGTTGAAGCGCTGCTCATTCCGCTGCAGTGCAACAACCTTAGCATGTCCGAGGCCCACATCGTCAAAACGTGATGTCGAACTTCGTTGGACATGCAGATGCCACGGATATTGTTGGACGAGATCTCGGTATACTACTCGCTGCGGTCCTGATGCATCCCATATCTGTTGCCAGCATGATCAACTAATTTCACAACCTTAGCATTTCCAATATCTGTTGCCAGCATGATCAACTAATTTCACAAAGTGGTCTGTTTCACGATGTTCTATAATCTTGCGAGATGGAGCCATGAGCCAGTGACTATATATCAAGTATAGTAGTGTTTGAAGTACAAACAGATGTGTTTTTCTTCTTTTTTTGCGATAACACAGATGTGTTTTCTTGTACTTAACTATTGGCGGTCCCCTCATACCACAGCAATATATAATAACATCAGAAGAGAAAATCCATTTTCTTTTTGAAACTAGAGAAGATCCATTCTGATTCCTTGATAACTACAAACAAGTTCAGTAGTTTTGTTTTCATTGCAAGGATAGTAGCTATCGCGCCCACTCCAATCTGACTTCTGTACGTTCTACTATTACTTTAACACCTTTTGAGTGCACACTATTTTTCTAGCTATAGGCGATCGTTAAGACGTGGATTTAAAGCAAGTGACTGATTTAGATCAACTGGAGTTATCATAATAAAGTTTAGAGTTGAAGTATGCGCGCGCATCATCATAGCCCTAATACAATTTTGTCCCTAGGAGAAAATTTTGATCCAATAATTTCCATTTTGTTATACCCAAAAACACTCGACATATTTTAATAGATGTTATACAGGTTCATGGCCCTCAGCATTGTAAATCCAAGGAGCGCATCATATAGCATCCATCGAAACTACTGGTTAAATTATATGCAAACCATACTTTTTTTACATGACACACAGTGGTTACAGACAACCAATTACTGTGCATCAAACTATGGATATCTTCCTCTGCTCATGCGTACATCTGACCTGCATGGGTTCTTGTTTTCAGTTCTTGCGTTGCAGTGTAATGGATATCCAGGTCTACTGATCCGATACTTTGTCCTGTCTCGTTGCCGACTATTCTGAAGGCCTATGAGGCCGAACAATTCAGCAGGGCAATAACAATACTCCGGCGGGCGGCCACATGGAATCTTGAGGATGCTACGGCAATGATGACTTCGCCTCTTCTTTCCTTAGAGGGTTTAAAAAAACCAGTTAGAACGGCCGCTATGTACTTTATATCCTGAATTCCTTATGCATTCCATGCCCATATATCATCAGGCAGATCCAGAGTGGCCTTGCTACTCAGTCGTCGTTTCTCAGCAGCAACAACAAAGGGTTACATATATATGCTCACTGTGTGTTTCAAAGTGATATTATATATTTTCAGCTACCATAAAGATAGTTAGGTTGGCGCATTGAAACACGGTTGAATGTTGGAGCTTTTTTTTTTTAGAAAATAGAATGGAAATCCTATTTATTGATGAGAACTGCTCAGACACTCCTGTTTCTAAAATCACTACAGGAAACTGGTGCTTCGCCGCGGCGGTCGCAGTGGTCGGCTTAAGGCCAGAAAACGGTCGGCGAAGGCCGCCGACCGTTTGCTCGCCGGCCGGCCTGTCGGGGAATTTTTGGTCGGCATAAGAGATTCGCCGACCACCGAAAATACCACCTTCGGCGTAGCCTTCGCCGACCACCTAAAACGACGGTCGGCGAAGAAAAGTAGCCGTTAACGGAGCACCGAAGTCGGCGTCCGTTACGCCATCTTTGCCGACAGTGGGCGGTCGGGCGAAGACGTTCTTTTTTTTGCCGACCGTCTGCCTGGGGGCTGTCGGCGAAGGTTTATTTTTTATTTTTAAAAAAATCGTCGCCGACCAACGTCCATGTAGGTGCTCGGCAAATCTGTTTTAAAAAACCGCCGACCGCCTAACATCTTGATGCTCGGCGAAGGAGTTACCTTCGCCGACCGTCGACCGGTCGGCGAAAGGCTGGGAATGTGGGCATGCCGGGCATTTCCCAGCTTTGCCGACCATCGCAATTGCGCAGGCGGTCGGCAAAGCCTCCTCCCTGAAAAATTGTTATTTTTTTTTTTTTTTGTTTCCGCTTTCCACCTTGACAAACAAACACATGTGCAATATATATCACATCCATTCAATCACAGAACATATATATATCACATTGCACACATCCGGCACATAAAACACAACGATATATCACATAAACCCATATTAAACATGTGTTTGTTTGTCTACATCGAGTCTCACAAGTCTAACATCAAGTCCACACAAGTCTAACATCATGTCGACAAGAGAAACATCAAGTCCACAAGTCTACATCAAGCCGGAGCTGTCGATGATGCCGTCGGCGACGCCCAACCTCCCATGCTTCTTGCCTCCAAAAGAGCCCGGATCGTAATCTTCCCCATATTTCTATCGAGCCGCCGCCGTGTACTCAACGATGTTTTCTGAAACATGCAGCGCCATGAAGATGTTATTACATTCAATAAAGTTGAAAAGGCACAACTCACCTGAACAAAGAACATGCATGTTATCTTGCCAAGCGGGACTTGCACAGGCTAAAAAACAGATATTCTGGAAGGATAGACCAAAAAAAAAGGCAATCAAACAATGTTTGAATTTTCCAGAGCATTGGAATTTAAAATGCTATCATTAGAATAGGAGCAACCAAAACATGTTACATTCAATATTCAGACAATCAGGTACAGTTGGTGTGGCTCAGATTATATTATCTCAATTAAGACATAAGGAAAGGCTGCAGATAAAAGATTTCATGAAGACAAAAGCACATGCATTTGCCCCTGCTATATCTTCAATCAAGGTTTATTTTGTTCTAACCAGCACAGCCCCCATGACAACAGTTATCTGAACACTACAAAATAAAAAGAAACACCGCTAGTGAGGCCAAAAAATGACATAGTTCATCACTATGGGTTATGTCTATTGCAGGGGGTGAAAATTTTCTATTTCTTTCACATGATAATACCAAAAGACATGAGTTTTATGCACACATGCACCAAGATCAGTTTGACTAACTTTAGGCAGTGAAAACATTATATGAAAATATAACAGAGATATATCAGAAGCTGCACATATTACATATTGTACTTCAAAAAGTTTTTAGAATGCATACTCAAGAACAACTACCTGTTATAAATAATTGGCATGTTGAGTGCTGGGATGCCAATCGAGCTGCATCTTTTGTTGCTGGCCACTAGATCAGTTAGCTTGTTGTAGCTGAACATGTTGCCATCTCTGTCTCACTGGCACTAGCTACACGCGGTTCCCCGACCCAGCCCTGCAACAGCAAACTAGCAACAAGATATTCACCACTTGGTTCATGTATGTTAATTTGCTTGACCTCCAGCCCTGCAACAGCAAACTAGCAACAGGAGCAGTAAGTCACGTATGCAAGATAATAGACTGTAGTGCTGAACTTGAATTAATTTGCTTCCCAAGCAAAGAACCTGCCGCTGTGCAAACCGAGTAGTAGTCCAAGCTAAATAAAACAAGTCAAAGCTCAAGCACCGAGGGCCTGCTGCAGCTTGTGATTGATTTCTAAAAATACTAGTTCAAGAATATATGAGCATGAAGTTACGTATTGAACTTGAGCTGCTTTACCTTGCCGAGAACAAAGCTGCTACCTGCTGCTTCACACTAGTTGCAATCTAGAATACACAAATCAAGGTACTGTTGCAAGATAATGACATCTCAAAAGATTTGCAAGCTAAAGCACGAAGAAGCTCACACTCATGCAAGCAGCACTAGCAGATCACTTGCCGACTGTCTCAACTGAAACAACTCCGAAACTCAAAGCACAAGACTGAAGAGAACTACTGATGCATTTCCTCAAACACCTTGTGAGCGCAGAAAAAGAACTTGCTGGGCTGAGTCACGGAAGCCAGGATTTTGCACACATGCACATCATCTAGCTCCCTGCACAAGAAGCAAATGAGTGGCTCGATGGCCAACTCCTCAGCATAGAAAAAGTATCGACCTTTTCTGGAGTAGAAGCCGAGCTTGGTGCTGGTGCTTTGAAGCTGCAATTCGCGGCTTGAACTCCAGGAACAGTGCCTGCTTGATGTGCCGAGGTGTGTGGATCTTGGCCAGGTACAAGCAGCCTGGTGCGTGCTCCTGCGCGTGGCCTTGCACGAGCGCTTGCTGGTCAGGTCCTGCTCCCGTGCGCCCGTGTGTGCGTGGGTGGCCGATCGATGGGAAGCCGCTCGGGCTCTGCTTGCACGCCCTCCTGGCGAGACGAGCAGGGAAGGGAGCGGCCCTCGAGGGGGTCGGGGGCGGGCGGCCGGCGTCGAGGTCGGGGCCGGGAGGGGACGGGCGCGGCCGGCGGGGCGGGAGCGGGGCGTCGGGGGCGGGCCGGCGGGGGCGCGGCCGGCGGGCCGGCGGACGGGAGGCGGCGTGCGTTGGCGTGCGTCTGTCTGTGTGTGTGTGCGGCGTGTGTCTGTGCGTGTGTCTGTGAGTGTGTGAGCTGAGAGCTGAGTTTGTGTTTTTTTTTTCTTTTTACTTCACCGACAGCTAGATCACGGTGGCGGTCGGCAAAGATTTCTTTTTTAAAGAAAAATACCCGCCGACGAAACCCTCCCGATCCGGCGGTCGGCAAAAGATTATTTTTAAAAAAAAAAAAACACAAGGCGGGGGGCGCGGGATTGCTCTTTCGCCGACCACCCGGCGGTCGGCAAAGTTGAAATTTTTTTAAAAACACGACAGGGGGGCGCTGGGACAAGGCTTTGCCGACCGCAGGGGCGGTCGGCGAAGAAGACTTCGCCAAGGGCAACTTTGCGCTCTCGGCAAAATATATTTTTTTGGATTTTTCACTTCAAATTTTTTTCTGTAGCTTAGATAGGGTGTTTATATGTATGTGACAAAAAAATGGGACATTTTCCGTACATTTTACTATTTTTAATGCTTTCCTTCTTTTACTTGAATATTTTTTTCACGACTAAAATTTGAACCGAGGTCCTTAGAAAAATGGAATTATGTGATTGAAAAAATGATATTCTTATTTGTTAGTATATTTTGAGCCCTCATCTATGGACACGTGAGAAAATCCAAAGATCTTGTGCGTGAGACATTTCGATTCCCGCGCGCGCTGAATCATTTTAAAATTCTAAAAAAAAAAACGAAGTTGGAAATTCATGAAATTTGACGGGTCATCGTTATATTGCATGTTTAAACTGTGGAAAAAATTTGAAAAGGTTTCATGCAAGTTTGCATACCGGACCTATGAAAAACCTGAACATCTCAACTTGAGTTTCATTTATCACATCTTTGGAGATGTCTTGGTAAGCGCCATCCGAGATGCAACCGTCCCACTAAATCGACTCAAACTTTTTTCATAGCGTACACATGCGATATAAAGGACAACTCGTCAAGTTTCATGATTTTTCAACTCCGTTTGAATTTTATAGAATTTTAAAACAATCGACCGCAAGTGAGTCGACATGTTTTGGCGCACAAGATATTTGAATTTCGGTGTCTCACCATGGATGAGGACTCAATATAGACTCACAAGCATGTTTATCATTTTTTGAATCATTTAGATCCATTATTCGAATCACTTGCGATTCAAATTTTAGTTTTCGAAAGAAATTCAATTATAACATGAAAACTCATAAAATATAGTAAAAAGTTAAAAAAAATTTCAAACTTGAACAATGAACTCCATGTACTGTAGCTAAGGCACAGAAAAAGTTGTGATGCAAAATTCAAAAAAAAAAATTTAAACTTCGCCGAGGGTCGGAAAGGTGCTCGGCAAAAGGCAATCTTTGCCGAGCACCGATTGAGCAGTGCTCGGCAAAGACCATCTTTGCCGACCGCCATCCGTAGGGTGCTCGGCGAAGTCCCGACGCTTCGGTATTTTTCCTCGACACGTGGCAACGCGGGCATTGCTTTTTATAATTTTTTAAAAAAACTTCGCCGACCCGGGGACGGTGGGCGGTCGGCGAAGATGGTGAACTTTGCCGATGACGGACGGTGGGCGGTCGGCGAAATGTGTGCGACAGTTAACCGTTACGTTGGTGTCAAAAATGCCGGCGGGTTTTCTTCGCCGACCGTTTGCGGTCGGCAAAGAGGGTGCTTTTGCCAAGCGTTGCTCTTTGCCGAGAACTTGGCGGTCGGCGAAGACCTCTTCGCCGACCGTGCCTCTTTGCCAAACGCGGTTTGTCGGGCGAAGAAATCTTCGCCGACCGCCAACTTTTGAAGTGGTCGGCGAAACGCAATCCTGTCGGCGAAGATCCTGTTTCTGTAGTGAATGTGCACAGATTTGAAAGCAGCTACAGTCTAACAGCTCAAACGCGTGAGTCCAGCCACGACCTTGCCACGCTATCTCCCCTTTGTCTAGCGCTGTTCTTTTTTTTGCGACCACGCCTAAGCGTGTTTTTCATTAAGCGAGAAAGAAGTTTTTCAATACAAGGAATGAGGGGCGGTAACCTGCAGTTACCGAAGCCCACCCGACAACAACTCGCACGTGGTTGTGATTACAAAGATACAATTGCGACTAAAAAACAGACACGACAGAGCCTAACCCTCATCCTCTAGCCCCTGTCAAGTCCGGACCCAAGGCAGATACGGTATGGCGCCGTTCTATTAGACGGTGTTGGCCATTCCCTTGCAGCGGCGGCGAGCAGCATCAGTAGCGCACAACATTTCGAGCATACCGCAACACTTCCATTTCCCTCCATCTTCATTCCCTACTCGATGGTACGGGGTGACATTCAGTTCCTCGACAAGAGGTCGGGCGGCACCGATCCATTTCGTGTGATCGAAGTCCGCCATCGGCTAATGCCTTGGCCGAAGACCTGGAAGGGTGTAACATGCCACCTCCGGCTGGGTAATAGGGTGGGCCAGCCCACATGAGACAAAGGTAATTAAGAAAAATATTAACAAGATAAACTTCCTTGAGATCGATCAGTGAACCTTTTAGAAAGAGGGAGTACTGGAGCAGTCCCCTTATTTATATATGGAATAGAAAGCAAAGTATTTTGTTTTTCTCATTCATTCTTTGTGTATTCTTTGTGCATAGATCCATGGCAACGTACGACCTCTAATCCCAAGCTTCGGTAACAAATGATCTCTATAGTGACCTCACATTTAACCATATCTAATTCACTTAGCGAATGTTCGTTTCATCACGAAACCAAGGAGATCAACTAAGGGGATTCAGGCTATTAAATCCCCTACAAGTCAAAAATCCTAATCCAACCCCTTCAATCCCCTTGATCTTAGGATCAAACAAATTGTGCCTTAATGTGGTTCAACGTTGATGTAATTCATTTCCAGCACAAGGATTAACTAGCTAGCTCCCGTATCCCAGCCTGATGACAACAATGTAAGTCATCTTGCTTTTGCCATGTAGTCCTAGTGGCTGGCTTCCATCCTTACACTATGAATACTGAAATAAATAGAGCCAGTAAAGGGACATTTTTAGGAGAAGTAGTAGAATTTTTATATATCATTATATAAAAAGTCACATATTCACTAGTGCGCCTACAGACGCTACAACAATGAACATCTGTGCTATAAACTGACAGACGCGCACCCACAACAAGCGTCTATAATAAGTAGCCAGTGGGGGTCTCCAGTCCGGCGAGGTCAACACAAGTATGTAATAAGCACTTATAACAGACGCTCGTTATGTAATCATGTATGACATAAAACTACCGAAGCACGTACATGTATTATCGTTTCTGAAGTATCAAGCACAGCACTGAGTACATATATCATGATACATATACAGTGGCCAGGCAGTGAAAAATGTTAGATGTCATTATTGCACATCATTCTTGGTTCAACCGTCAGTTCTTTCAACATGTAAACCACGCTAGTTGAACCACACGCTAAAAGTCCAATGATATTTTTTCATCGTTCCACAGTATATATCTGGTTGTCACCCTATTAAAGAAACTGATGGGACGAGATATGCCGTGGGCGGCACTCAGTAAAACCTAAGCCGCTGCCGTTAGATGTTTGCTGAGTGAGATATGGCGTGGGCGGCACTCAGCAAAGGCTTGGATCAGGTAGCGATCCGTGAGGAGTGACTAAAGAAACATAATACTTGCCAGAAGTTGTTGAGTAAGTATGTTCATGTGGACAATGATATGATTCCACATTATGTCTTTTTTTTTTTTGAAAACCATTCGGGAGCTTCCCCACCTACTTTCATTTCAAAAAAAAAGTCGCCACACGTCGCGGAGCCACTCGGACTCGCCCGCGACGACGGGGAGGCATGCACCGACCGCGCCCGCCGCCGCCACACCTCGTGGAGCGCGCCAGACTCGACCGCGACGACGGGAGGCGCGCACCGACCGCACCGGTCGCCGCCACCACACGCCGCGGAGCCGCCGCCGGACTTGCCCGCGATGGCGGGGAGCGCGCGACCGGCGCGCCGGCTGCCGCCACACGCCAAGGAGCCTCTCGGACTCACCCGTGGCGGCGGGAGGTGTGCGTCGGTCATGAAGACAGCAGGGGGCGCACACCGAAATGGACGGTGGGGCAGCAGTCCGTGGTCACGAATTCCGTCGAGCGCTGGCGCACTACGCATCGGAGGGAGCACCGCACGCGGCCGCGGGGAAGGAGTGCCGCCAGCGGGGAGGAGCACCGCCTGCCGTTGGAGGATGGGCACACCTCCCAGCGGAGCACGAAGACAAGCAAACCCACGAGCTAGGGGGTCCCATCGCCAGCCCACGGCCGCCCACTGCGCACGGGCGCTAGCAGCCATGCCGGCTCACCACCGCCCCCCGACCACTCCGGCCGCCCACCACCAAGGAGGGGGGGGGCGGAGACACCATGAGCCGCCGCCACCGCAAGGAGGTGAGCAGCCACGCCCGGCGTGTAGAAGGCCCGATGTGGCTCGATTGGGTGGCGACGGGCGGGATGAAGAGCGCGCGACGCGGATCCGTGGTCGGAGGTGTGGAGCTGCCACGCCCGGCTGCCGGAGACCGCCGGTGACGGGGAGAGAAGAGCGAGGACAGCGAGTGACCTCCCGCACGAGGAGCTCGGGACCTGCTCCGGGCGAAGGGCCTTGCCACCGCCGTCCTAGGGACCCGCGCTGGCCTCCCGGCGGCTCCCCTGGCGGCGGCGAGGCAAGGTGGGCGGGTGGGAGGTGGAGGTGGGCGGCGGCTAGGGTTTCACCCGCCGCCGCCTGCGCGGGATGTCTAGGTTTCTTTTGTCAGGGAGAGGTCCAGAATATCTCAAAATGTGTTTTCTTAGACGGATTACTTTGCAAATACATTAACCATGGCTGCTCCATCTATCCCAAACTTTACAAATTTTGTGTATTGGCAATATTCTGCCATGTCTGCTTCTTTCATCCAAGGTGCATATAATAACTATGTCGTTGAGCAAGATGTTACTTTGCAATACTCTTTTACTAAGTAGTGTCATCACACAAATAATAGAAATGAAAACAAACTACTTACTAAAAGATCCGCCCGCTGTAAGCCCTGCTCTGTGGCCCATCCCAATAATGCAGGATGCCATGCTCTGGACCCTCTGGTCTGTAGCCTAAACACATTCACTGACTGAAGATTCTGGGATTTCCCCCTTCTTTTGTGATGAACCAGAGACATTAGGGCCGATCTGACCGTCAAGGTGTCATCTAGATCTGTTCGGTGTGGTGTGACAGGTACGCTTGTAACTCTGTCGCGCCAGTAGAAGATTGTTGTGAGAACCCGAGAACACAGACTTGGTCGTCAGTCTAATGCTGTGCTAATCATATATATATATATATATATAGCAACTTTGGGTTTCCTGATGCATGACAATCTGATACTTTTGTATACTATTCTCACCAGTCATTCACTTTGCCTGTACAGTTTCCTTACATGGATGTTCTTGTCTGATTGGGGCTACATTGTGGACACCGACAACACAGTAGCAAGCAATTGAGAAAGACTCACCACTCTTATATAAGAGTAGAAGGCCCAGTTCAGGTGCAAGCTCTGGGCGGAGGCCGGCAGCTGCAAGGAGAGCGTGGTGAAGACGATGTCCATGGTGGCGAGCAGCAGCATGTCCCGTGCCGGTGCGTTAGTTCTGGGCAGGCGATCAGGCCATGTTCCTCGCCATTCCACCGGAGATCCTGGAAGACGTGGCGCCCGTGCTCATGGTTGGCATCGACAGAGCAGGCGCTGCCACCGAGGAGCTCTAGCTCTATCTATGAGGCTGCTCGCCTAGCTGCACTCATGGCTGATGATGCTACCGTGGCAGCTGTTAGTTTTATTCACTCGTAGATGCATGCGTCGAGTTGTAATCCAGTTGTTTGTTGCATTTAGTCATGTTTGCATTTAGTCAGTCCATGCCGGGCCGTGCATTTCGGGTCGCCGCCACCATGCGTTCGCCGTCGTGCATGTCGCACAGGCGGGCGTAAGAATCGGATCTGTGCAGGGACCGTGTGGTGCCGGGGGACGGGCTCTTGTATCCATGCATATAAAAGAGCAACTAGCCAGAGCCCCCGCGCTTCGCGCGGGTAGATATAGTTGTTAAGGGGAATTAATAAGTATTTGTATTCATTGTTTATACATTTCATTAGGAACTTGAATCCACCTCGGTATGGCGATGTAGAATTCTGCAATGTCCACAAATTTAAAGTAAGGTTTTGTATGACAACTTTAAAATATCAATTTGAAGAAAGCTATACATTTAGCAGCAACTATAGAAGTAGGGAAAATTTTGACAGAATAAAAAAATGACAATCAATGAAAGCTATTGGGTACATAAGCAAATTATTTCAGTTAGGGAGAGAACTTTTTTTCGCAGGCTAGGTATCTAATATGGAAAAAGCACTAACCTTGTATAGATATGGATGATAGGTTACAGTTAAATAGGCTTCATATTTTCATCTAGAAGCATGATTGTAAGCACAAATACAGTTTGCAGCTTTCTGTGACCTGATGAAGTTAGGATTGACATTGACACATTTACATCAAATGGTGCCGTTGAAGTAACCTGGAGAAGTTACAGAATTAGAAAAGCTGTAAGGAACATATTGACTGTACACATAAATTTGAAATGGAAGTAGGGATGGCATAGGTTTCGCAGGTAATTAATCCTTTAATGTAGTAGAACATATCTTGGGACTTTGTGCGCTTGGAATCTCAAGTTCAGAATAGAGCGCCGTTATAAGTAGTTAGGCAGAAGGAAAGCAACAGGGTATGCCACAAAGAAGTGAACAATGCATGTCAAAGTAGTAAAGCAGCTAGTTAACTCTACTTCAATAATAAGCAATCAATGGTAACTGCTAAGAATTTTCATATAGTCCATCCCTCTTAATAAAAAGACGCATCGGGTAGTAATACATGATACACATAAAAAGTAATAATGTAAAAACTAACAAATCTGGATCATGGGAACTCACATTCAGGAGGCAGCTGTTGCACGGTTTCTTGGACAGGAAGGCAACGGCATCACAAACCTTAGGACTGAAGCGAGCAGGACACCAAATCCCCAATTCTCGCCGTCAGCCAACAAAGACATCTGCAGGCGGCACGCCGGCTTTGACGAAACTGGAAGCAGGCAAGTAAGTGACCAACATCCAATCAGACGGAAGAGGATAGGGAAGTGGAAAAACTCATCCATATTTATTTCAGCTGAATAAATGGAATATAAACAGATTCGACATAATATTAAATTTTAAATGAACAGCGGTAAGGCAAGCACTAAACTAAGAATGTATGTAAAAGTGAGATATGGCCTTAAAGATCACTATGGAAACTTGAACATGTTTCAACAGTAGAGGTTCATAAAATTTCCGTGTGATTTTGCTAAGCTGAAGCCTGGAAATCACCCTTTTGGGTATTCTGTCGAGCACCTAAATGGCATAGAACATCAACGGCAAACTCTTATGTACTCATTTTGGCACTTCAGCAAACACTTAGAAGACAGAGGTACTATAGCACAGGAACGTGGATTCAGAGAATTATGAGACTCAAAAGCACTTTCCGTCCTATTGTGGCCCGTGGGAGACAGGTAATACAACACAGGAACGTGGGTTCCATCGGCTGCGAGCCCTGTCATCACGGTCGTCGTCGATCCCAGCGGAACGTCCTTCGTGGGCGTGGCGTGTGCGGCGGCGCACGGCGGCGTTGGAGATGTGCGAGGGCAGGGCAACAGTGATGAAGAGGATTGGGCGGACAGGGTGCGGGGACGTGGGGGTCATCATGGGCAGCAGCAGATTGGCGTTGTGGGGTGGCGGACGCGACGGGCAGGGGCGCAGGACGACGATGCGGGGAGACGGGTGCCGAGCGGCGCCAAGCTGCGCCCGCGACGGGCCGGAGCGCAGGAGGGCGATGCGGGACGCCGCGTTGCGGCGGGGTGACGGGGCGGTGGCCGGTGGAGCCGATGGGCTTGGGCGCAGGCTGCGCAGCGGGTCGGGTCGTGGTGAGTTGAGGAAGGGGACGTCGGGGCGGGAAGCTCTGGGTCAAAAAGAGGGTTAGCTGGACGGTACGAAGCTGCAACCGGTAGAATGCAACGGGCGGTGGAACGTTACTGTTAATGTACAGGAGTTGGGCAGTCTGTAGCCGCTGATTTCGAGGATCCGACGGCCGCCGGCGTTATACTCTCACTGTTAATGTACAGGAGCCGGTTTCACCAAGATTAAAGGCTTTGTATAGATGAGAAAAACCTTGAAAACGCTGCGGCTGCTTTGTGTGTTCGTGTGGTGACCGTCCTCACGACACGATTCTCGTAAATAATATTAGTAATTCTTAATGCAGATTCTCGTATATATATATCTGCTAATGCAAAATCTCACAAATATTTATCCCGTAATCAACTTTGCATCAGTTTAGAATTTGCATGTCACGCCTATGAGGATCTTGATCAATAATATTTTAGTCTCTTATTTTTTTTTTTTTTTTTTGAGCGGGATTTTAGTCTCTTATATGTTCAGGTGGATAAGAACTGAATCGATTCAGTTCAGTGAAATTGGCACGGCCCAAAGTCAAGGGCCCAATATGCCAGGCCCGTGCGCGCCTGGCAGCCTGCGGTGCTGCCGCCGCCGTCGTCATAATTTTTAAAATAAAATATTTAATAGCAAATGGAATAAACATTACTTAGCAAGTCTGCTCAGGAGCTATTATATCTATTGGAGTTTAAACAAAAACAAAATTGGGTTTAACCCTTATATCTCTCGCCTCCTGGCGCCGCCGCCTCTCGCTCGCAAGCGCCCAATGCCGCCGCCGAGTCCTCAAAGACCGTGGCGGAGTTAGAGCAAAATTGAGAGAGGTGCATTTGCCTTTCTGGGTGCAACAGTTTGTAATATGTGGGTAGTATGGTGGAAAATGAGATCGGCCAGGGAGGAAGCCGGATCCACGCCAGTCCTCGCCCACCACGACCGCCCTGCCTTGGATTCGCCCGCCGGTACTCCCCCCGCCTTGGATCCGCCCACCGGCGATCGACGCATGGAGGAGGAACAGGAGGGCCGCCAGGAGGGAGGGGAGGACCGTCGACGCGTGGTGGAGCGAAGGAGTGGCACTCCGTCGATCGTGATGAAGAGAGGAGGGAGAGGTGCACGGCGGAGTGAAGTATGAGGGAGACGTGCGCAATGGGAGAGGATGCCGCTAGTGCACTATGGATTTTTTTTTTTTTTACAATGGTATGCTATAAGCGTACACATACCTGTATTAAACATTAAGCAAAGCATACATAGACAAGTCCAAATATAGGCACCTACTAGAAGGATACAGAAAGGACAGCTGTCCAACCCAACTTGCACAAAGGACCCTTAACAAAAAACATATTACAAACAAGTCCTTCAACTCCTTTGTGCTCGCCAGAACTACTGCTCGCCGTGCATCACCGTCGACTCCGTCCACATTCTGAAAACTTGCGGCCTTCTTAATTCTAATTCAGAACACACCAAGCTGAAATTGCAAAGACGACTTCTCTTCAGAAGCTGCACGCACCAACAACACACTGCTTCCGCTGGCTGATTTAATTTGTGTTGAGGCCAGTGCAGCACTGCAACGCACCAAATCAATCTCGTCTTTGTCAGCCGATCTTCACGTACGTGCGCATCAGCTGCATGCTTGCATTGCTGATGGAAGAAGCCGTTTCACATGAAGTATTTCAGGCATGTTGTGCGTGCATGCATGTGGACCGGCCGCCAGAGCGCATGGATAAGAGATCGATGAGGGCGATGATAGAGTCGCTGCATGCACTTTGCATTTGCAACAACAACGCATGGTCACACTCACGGGGCAATGTTGTTGCAGATGTACGTAACACTGCTGCATACGTCAGTGACTGCATGCGATCGCCCCACGATCGGTGGTGACCACACGGCCGGTGAGGCCGTGAGGAGGCCGGCGGGGCTTTAGTTGGTTCTCCATCGCATCGTGTGCATGCATATGGGCTGGTTGTTCTAGCGGGATGAACAACTTGAATTAGTTAAACTACTTTATGAAAATTTACAAAAACATGTTGTTGTTGTTGTTGTGTTATGTACCCTTGGTGGAATAAATTTAGAAGGACACTTGGATATAATAATCCTATGTTAGTAGTGGCTTCAAATTGGTACAACATGAATTTTCAATCACATTACAATGTGATCATTGTTTTTATTTTCTCTGCCAGATCATAACGGGACATGGTATGACATGGGACACTAGATATATTTTTAAAATAACAGTAGCAATTCATTGCAAAATTACCGATTTATATATGGAAAAATTCATAACAAATCAACATGCACTTGACCAATCTCATTATCTGGTTTTAAAGGAATTTCAGGAGACTCTTTATATTTATCCTAATTTATAGGAATGGACATTTGGACTTCTTTCTAGCCAAAGATGGAGAAAGCAGACCATTCTCTAGAATGCTCACAAGATGTAGAAAAGTTGTTCAAAGGTACAAAGATATACAAAACATGTTTCAATCAAATGAAATTAAAGAGTAAATTTTAGAATGACTCTTGGAGATGCCCTTATATTGTGGTCCAAGTTACAATACTTTGGACGCTCACTTTCTTGGTTGTTTTATATCCGTCAAATGCAACACGACTCTACTACTACACCAAAAAAATGGCCAACAAATGTTCACTTATTTGTATTGCTTTTGGACGGTAATGCTTGAGAAAATTCATCGACATGTAAGATGTAAGTCCAACAAATTAATGCAGATTCTCGTATATATATATTTGCTAATGCAAAATCTCACAAATATTTATCCCGTAATCAACTTTACATCAGTTTAGAATTTGCATGTCACGCCTATGGGGATCTTGATCAATAATATTTTGGTCTCTTATATGTTCAGGTGGATAAGAACTGAATCGATTCAGTTCAGTGAAAGTGGCACGGCCCAAAGTCAAGGGCCCAATACGCCAGGCCCGTGCGCGCCTGGCAGCCTGCGGTGCTGTCGCCGCCGTCGTCATAATTTTAAAAATAAAATATTTAATAGGAAATAGAATAAACATTACTTAGCAAGTGAGCTATTATATCTATTGGAGTTTAAACAAAAAAAAACAAAATTGGGTTTAACCTTATATCTCTCGCTCTTGCGCGCGCCGCCGCTCGCCGCAGCGCCCAATGCCGCCCTTTCGAGTCCTCAACCCCGTGGCGGAGTTAGAGCAAAATTGAGAGAGGTGCATTTGCCTTTCTAGGTGCAATAGTTTGTAATATGTGGGCAGTATGGTGGAAAATCAGATCGGCCAGGGAGGAAGCTGGATCCACGCCGGTCTTCGCCCACCACGACCGCCCTGCCTTGGATTCGCTCGCCGGTGCTCCCTCCACCTTGGATCCGCCCGCCGGCGACCGACGCATGGAGGAGGAACTGGAGGGCCGCCGGGAGGGAGGGGAGGACCGTCGACGCGTGGTGGAGCGAAGGAGTGGCACTCCGTCGATCGTGATGAAGAGAGGAGGGAGAGGTGCATGGCGGAGTGAAGTACGAGGGAGACGTGCGCAATGGGAGAGGATGCCGCTAGTGCACGATGAATTTTTTTTTATAATGGTATGCGATAAGCGTACACATACCTGTATTAAACATTAAGCAAAGCATACATAGACAAGTCCAAATACAGGCACCTACTAGAAGGATACGGAAAGGACAGCTGTCCAACCCAACTTGCACAAAGGACCCTTAACAAAAAACATATTACAAACAAGTCCTTCAGCTCCTTTGTGCTCGCCCGGAACTACTGCTCGCCGTGCATCTCCGTCGACTCGAATCCACCATCGAGCAAACAAGAGACGGCAAGAACCACACCGAGATCCGGAGAAGCACCATCGCACAATGGCCTTCAAGGGAGCCGCAGTAGCATCTCACCCCCAAGGGATGAGAACAAACAACCTGTTGAAATGCATCGGCCGGGACGCACCCCATGCTTCTTAGATCTTGGACATGCATGAACCGCCGAACAACAGCCGGGAAGGAGAGCAAGCCCACACGCCGCAGCTCCACGGACCCACCACCCACCTTTCGTACCACACCACCGACACCATTTGCCAGATCGGGGCGGCGCCGGACAACCCGAGCCTCGCGACCAAGAGCCGTCAAGATCCCCGACGTAACTCACCATCGGCTAGTACTCCGGGACCGCGAACTCCTCCTTCCACGGGCATCTCGCCGGCGTCGGAGGACACGCCACCGAGGGGACGATGCCGGAAGGACTTATTCCACGGCGGCGATGCCGCCACCGCCTCACCACCGTCGCCCAGAAACCTAACGTACACTACTACATAATTGATTTTGCATGGTGTTCCGATTTTTATTTTCCGTGGCGGGCATTTGAGAAACCGCCACGGAAAATAGGTGGCTGGCACCCTCCGCCGGGAGAGAAAAACCGCCACGGTTAATCGATTAACCGTGGCGGGCATTAAAATAACCGCCACGGTTAATAGGGATTAACCGTGGCGGTTTTTATAACTGGCCCGTCCACGGAAAATCAGGCCCAACCGCCCGCCCCAAAAGCCCATTTCGAGACACTTCATATATATACCTCGAGTCTAGGGTTTTAACTCACCTCCACACTTTCACACAACTCCCCAGCAGCAGCAGCCCCCTCCCATCCCGTCCTTATCCTCTCGCCCCTCCCAGCAAGAATCGCGGGCGGCCACGGCGAGGCAATTTCGCGGCCACGCGCGCGGGCGACGCCGGGCGTCCATGCGCGCCCTCTCTCCCCCCCTCCTCCCGGCGACGCGGCGGCTTCCCATCCCGACGGCGGCGCGCGCTCCAAGCCGGCGCGGCGCACGCGGCTCCAAGTCGGGCGGGCGGCGAAGCGCTGGGCGACCGGGCGGAGCATCCCATCCCGACGGCGCGGCTGTCCAATCCGCAACAGCGAAGCGCGGGCGATCGGGCGGTAGCGAAGCGCCGGGCGTACGGTTCGCGCCCGGCGGATCCGGGCGGAGCTTCCCGTCTCCGGGCGGAGCTCCCCCACCGGGCGGCTCTCGGGGCCATGACGGCGGCGCGCGGCAGGCGGATCCGATGTGGGAGTTTCGCGCAGCGCACGAAACAATACATTTTGCTAGTTCGTTGTACGAATAACTAGAAATAATTTAGATTGTTTCATGCTAGAGTATAATAAAGGAGAAACTTTATGTTACTTAACCACTAAATTCACTGCTACGGCTACATTCAACATTTATATACAATGCAAGTTTGAGTTTTAGTCAAAAGGAGACATTAGATTCCATATGTGATTCCTATAGTGCTGTCCATCTGCATTCGTCAGCCAGCTTGTTATATAGGCGCGTGTGCGCTCGTGTATATTTGTGCACGGATGCACAAGGATCAAGAGGATGTTGACAGTCTTGCATGGCGCTCGTGTATATTAGTTTGTGGAAGCAGCTGGAGACGACTGCTGCTAAATTGCTAATAACACTACTACAAAGACGTTGTTTTGTCCCGGATGCGTTTTTACACTACAGGCGAGCTTCTTATTTTGAACTGGGATTAAAGTTCCTATTAGTCCCGGTTGGAACTACGAACCGGGAGTAAAGCTCTTGGAGGAACGATGTACGAGGCAGCTTTCATCCGGAGGAAACCTTTAGTCCCCTCGTTCTAGCCAACAACATGGACTAAAACAAGACATTTAGTCCCGGTTCCAATTCTCAAGGTTTTAATCCCGGTTTGAGAGTAGGACCGAGATGAAAGGTTTTGGGTTAGGTCCAGCCAGTGCCAAAAAAATCAGTAGCTTTAGTCCCGTTGGAATATCCAACGGGACTAAATCTTTTTTTTTTTTGAGGCAACATCACTTTTGCACAAAAAGACCCCAAGATTTTATTATATTATGACCAACATCGTTAGTGTAATATAGAATTACGTTTTCAGAACTTGAATTCGTAGTTTTGGCTTTCTCTTATTCAAAATACGTTTTCTTTTATTAACACATTTTGCGTATTCCATGATATTCCAAAGTGTGGTTTTGGCCTCAAACTTTTTCCCACGCTTTCACATGCCCCCGTGTGTAGGAACCGCCAAGTTTAAGTATTTTTTGAATTGGTTTGGTATTTTTTCTAGTTTAATTGAATTTTCGCGCGAAGTTCTCCCGGTAATTATAAGTTGAACTGAGTCCACCCCAAAAAGATTTGAAACGGTGCCAAACTTTGTGAGAAGGTCTCTTGTGCCCTAGGAGACGAAGTTTTGGGGAGGTGGGCGCAAAATCCTGTTGTTTTCTATACTGAAACTCGCCATGGTTTGTCGACACGGCGCGGAGAAAAATACAGTAATTCAAATAATCATGAAAAAAACCTAAGATTTTGCGTGTGATCATATTTTGGGTGTATATGAGCACAAAAAAATTCAAGCAACTTTAACACCGGTAGACCCAACATCCTTCACAGAGGTATACGCAACCTTTCACCAACCATGTCTCGCACTTTGATTCTCCATGATTCGAGATCCACGTGTATTCGAAAGTGTGGTTTTGGCCTGAAACTTTTTTCCACGCTTTTCACATACCCTCGTGTAGGAATCACCCAGTTTGAGAATTTTTTGAATTGGTTTGATATTTTTCCAGTTTAATTGAATTTCCGCGAGTTCTCCGGTAATTATAAGTTGAACCGAGTCCACCCAAAAAGATCTCAAACGGTGCCAAACTTTGTGAGAAGGTCTCTTGTGCCCTAGGAGATGAAGTTTTGGGGAGGTGGGTGCAAAATCTGTTGTTTTTCATACGAAACTCGCCATGGTTTGTCGACGTGGCGCGGAGAAGAATGCAGTAATTCAAATAATTATGAAAAAGCCTAAGATTTTGCGTGGGATCATATTTTGGGTGTATATGAGCACAAAAAAAAAATTCAAGCAATTTTAACACAGGTAGACCCAACATCCTTCACATGGGTATACGCAACCTTTCACCAACCATGTCTGTGCACTTTGATTCTCCATGATTACGAGATCCACGTGTATTCGAGTGTGGTTTTGGCCTGAAACTTTTTCCACGCTTTTCACATGCCCTCCGTGTAGGAACCGCCAAGTTTGAGAATTTTTTGAATTGGTTTGGTATTTTTCTAGTTTAATTGAATTTCCACGCGAAGTTCTCCTTGTAATTATAAGTTGAACCGAGTCCACCCCAAAAAGATCTCAAACGGTGCCAAACTTTAGCAACACTTTCTCAAATTATAAGTTTTTCCAAATGAGGTTGTTTAGTGTCTTTGTTTGACCGGGTTTGACCAAGTCAAATTATTAAATTTAAAAATAAAGACACCTTTGAGCTACTTTTTTAAGTTACATATTTTTCATATGTACAGTAAATAAAAAGTAAATATAACTTGTATTTTTAAAAAGTTATGCCAAATATATAATTTATAGGGCAATTAACAATGTTTTAGCATTTAAATAAAATGAAATACATAAAACTCAGCCCCCTCTCGAATATGCTGCTTCAAAGTAGCGGGAAGTGAAAATTTTAAGAACCGCGCCAAAATTTAGCTTTAGTCCGGGTGTAGATATTACCCGGGGACTAAATCTCAAAGACTTAGACTATCCGCACTCATGTTCCTCTATCTCGCTTCCTTTAAAAGGAATATTCTATCCTAGTCATCGAGATTCGTCATTTTACGGTACCATCTTCCGCCACTCATACATCCTTTATATCCACTCTATACCAAGCAAGGCCCACTTATTATGATTTTTTATTTTTTTCTCTCCCCTCCCATCACTCTCTCTCCTACCTCAGGCAGCCATGGAGCTCCGAGCTGCAGGGCGCCGCTTCGGCCGGGGCGGGTGCTCCGGCGTGGGACGGCGGTGGATCCAAGGCCGGACGCCGCGACTGCCCTCCTCTCTGCGCTCCTCGCGGCGGCGGGCGGCCCGCCCAGCAGCAGCACGCGGTGGGCGGGCGCCGGGCGGCGGCGCCTCGGCGGGCGGCGGCGCCGCGATGGGGGTCCGGCAGGGCCGGGAGGGCGGTCGCCGGCTCCAGCCTCGCCGGGCGGCGGTCGCGTGGACGAAGGGCGGAGGACGAAGCGCGGGCGGAGGACAGCGCGGTCTCTTCGTCTCTCTCCTCCATCTCCCCCTCTCTCTCACGGGCGGAAGGACGAGCGCGGGCCCCGCCGGCTCCTTCGGGACGCCGCTGCCTCCGCCAAAGGGCTCCGTAATAGGAGCCGGCACGGGATCGTGAGCGGAACCTACCCGGCACTGGCTGCGGCGATTTTACGCAAACGCTGTGATGGGGAGGGAGCCGGTTGCGTACCCGCCGCCGGATAGTCTTAGTCGGGGCCTCAAGCGGAACCGGGATTAAACTGCCTTTCGTCCCCCAGCGCACCCCACAACCGGGACTAAGGGCCTGTTTGGAACACAGGAATGCAAAACAGAGGAAAGGAAAAAAACACAGGAATAGGGTAGAGTGAAAAGTGAAAAACTGCAGGAATCTAAAACGCGAGAAATAAATACTTTGACGTGTTTGGATTGCAGGAATAGGCTTCAATCATCATGTGTCTCCCTAAGCACAAAACTGCATCACAACATGTCTAAGCAACCAAAACATCTTTTATTTATTATTAGGTATAGTAGTAATATTTTAACAAAAACGGTACAGTAATATACCATTGTCTTCTTTACTCTACTAGTATATTGCCCGTGCTAACGCTACGGTGATGTATAGAAAAAGATAAATCATTAAAACTAAAATTAATAGCCTCTTCAAGCTTTATGTTGGTAAAACATCTCTACCATTTGGATCTCATGACTAACTACTAAACTGCTCAATGTCATAATCTTCTAGTAATGCCATAAGGTTTGAGCACCAATAGGCTCATATAAGATGTAAAGAACATACAACATTAAAGAACCTCCAATAGAAACATTAATAATCACATATTTTTTAGAACAAAAGGAATATAGTATACATTAAAAAAATGTGAGTACACAAGACCAAACTAATGTAAAGATAAATCTTGGGAAAGAAATAAAGTGCAGCTCTCATCAAAGACAACATTAGGTTGTGGGCTACTGAACTTAATAATTAACTATTTCTCAACCAATTCGTCTCGTCGTCCACAACATCTTTCTTTCCATAAAGAGAGAGCAAGATGTCCTTCATATTGTCCCTGTTGAGTCCAAATTGTAACAGAACAGCGTCAGCAGGTCAGGTAAAAGGGCCATAGTTTTTTTTTTTTTTTAAATCATCAATCCAGATTTTCTTAAGCGAAAATTGTGAGCGACTCAGTTCAAATGTCAGATATACCAAACTGAAGGAGCACTTGCCTCAGCCCGTGCTAGATATATCAAACTGCATGCAGTGTGTCCGTCTGTTGGCGTCCCCATTTTTTGTCAATGGAATGGTTAGGTATAATAGGCACTGTTGACGGACCAAAAACAGAACTTTGAGTTAGCGATCAAAATGATGAAACTTTAGGATGCTTTCCTCCCTCAATAAAGCACTGAGACCTAGACCTGAATCCCCCGAACAAAATGAAATTCTTTCTGATTTTTTTATTAGGCTAGCAATGGAATTACCTTGTGCTATCGTTGTGGGTGGCCAGGAATTGCATGTTGATGCAGGTGCAGGTGCATCTTGTCACCCAATTCGTACCCAAATGAAAGGAAACAATGAAATCAGTTGCCGAGGGCGATGCCTGCCTTTGGCGTGAGGCATGTTTCAGCATGGCTATTTGGAGATTTAGGGTCACATCTTAGATCCCAAAGAGCGAATGAACCATCCCTTGAACCAGAAACAATTAATGGCCTCTGCAGAGAAAACAAACTACTTAAATAGGAGTTTTTGGCCGACCTTTGAGGATTAAATACACATAAAACTAAAGTGAGTAGCTTCATCCATTCAGGATATACATTACTAACCAGGATTTAAAGAATGGCAAGACAACGACTTCACACTCCCAGTATGTCCTGACAAGACACCAATGCATTTCCTGTTTCCTGCACTCCAAATTTTGACCTGACGTAGAATGTTGATGATGAGTTTTTGCAGAAGATAAGGAATTCATAGTTCAATAAATTGATCTAATCTTGTTGCGATTACAGTTTGGTCGCCCGATGCAGTCAGCATTTGGGATCCCTCGGCCAAGCACACGTCAAAGATTGCATTGTTGTGAGCAACCCAGTCGGACACCCTCGTTTCAGCTGCAAATGACGACGTCGGATTGGAACAGAACGGATCACAGGTACCACAGTTTCCAACCCACCACCTGACTTCTCTAGTGTAGAGGTCGGAAGGGAGGCGCCGGCGGGTGTCGTAGAGGCCAACGTACCCGTCTTCGTCGGGCGACCGCCAGGAGGTTACAGGTCTGTGCAGTCTGGACAGATGAGGCAATTCATCAAAAGATTGGAACTCGCAAATCGCAGCTAGAAAGAAGATTTGACTTTGCAGAAACACACGGGGCGAATGAGAGATCCCTTGTTTCAGAGAAGGAAAAAAACAGATCCCAAGCTCCGAACCTTTGACGAAGGAGATGGCGAAGGGGATGGCGGCGTCGCCGGAGTGGTCGACGGGTCGTTGGTCGTCGTAGTTGAATATGTCCTGGCTCCCGGTACGGCGCGGATAGGGCCTCCGCGTGGAGGAGCAGCGCCGCCGCCATCTCCTAACCCTAGCGCGACTGGAGAAAAGAATCCGGCGGCGCTCGCGGATCCGACCACTGGCCCCTGGCTAGCCCCTCCATGAGTGGTACTGCCGCCGCCCCGCGGAACCCTAGTCTGCGTCCGCCGCCCAATGAAGTGAGAGGAGGCGTTGCACATGGGGGAGACTACGAGCGGCAGAGCGAAGATCGTGGGCGGGGTGCGACGCGCGTGGCAGCCTAAAAGAAAGGAGACGTTTCTTTTTATTTTTACTCCATACATTTTATTCGGTGATCCCGTGGTTCGATCCTCGTTCGCGAGGGTCGAAATCGTGTCAGCGTGAGATGGAGAACGCGGGGGTGAGCGGGTTGTAAGACCTCTGGACAAACTTTCGATCCTGTCCCTCCGTTCGTGGATCCGTTGGTTGTTGTTTGTCAGTCCAAAAATAGAAAGAAGTGGTGCCTTATAGTAGAGATTGTTATATACAGTGCGGGAGTGCGGGGCCCACGGTGTAGTTTTCTCTCTCACCTGCACCTAGTTCTTCTACCTTGCTCGGTTCATCCTCATCCGACGTCCCCCTTTCTTTTCTCTCTCCTATACATAAAGTCTCCTCAAATCCTTGGTATTCAATCACAATTCACCACGTCCAGCAGCCACATGAGTTTCTCCCCATCCTTGCAAGCGTATGCATCCACTTGATAGAGGCCTTGTCGCCCAAATCAATGGCTATGGGATAGGAGAGCAGATGTACGTGTATAGTGCCACAGCTCCAAGCTCCTAAGATGAGGTGGTCATCGACTTCCCGCCCCCATCCAGCGCCCGCGGCGCGGCGCGGTCGCCGTTCCCGGCCAACCTCCTCATCTCCCCGGCCCCGCTGCCGCAAGTGCGGGCACAAAGCTGTTCCGCTGCTGACCATGGCGGGAGGGACAGAGAGTCGATCGAGAAGAGTCAGACAGAGAGGCGACGGGAGAAAAGAACGAGCCAGAGACTTTCCCTCGAGTCCAGTGGATGTTTTATTTCCCGTGAAACGCACATAGCTCATTGCCGTTCCTCCGGAAAGGAAATTAGAAATCCTGTGTTCCAAACGCACTCATAGGATTTTTTCCTATAGGAATACAAACCTCCAAAATTCCTTTGAAAAACATTTGTTCCAAACAAGCCCTAAACATATTTGATATAAATACGCGTCAGCGCTCCTCCTGTCTCCTTCAGTCACTTTGTGGATCTCGCCGCATCTTCGTCTTCTCCGGACACCTCCGACACCACGCGCGGCCACCGTCGCCCAGCGCGCCTACCTGTCGGTGGTGTCCGCGCCGGGCCGGCCTCCCGCTCGCCCACGCGCAGACGTCCGTCCCGCCGCCCGCCCAACGCGCACAGCTGCGCCGCTCCTCCCGGTAGGCCTGCAAACTTTATTTTAAATTTATATATATATATGCAATTATTGATTTTCTCTTCTTGTAGGCCTGCCCCGGGTGCCTCGCGGCCAGCGACAAGACGACCATCAAACTAATATGTAATATTTTTTTCTTTATATCCGATTCATCCTACTGCAGTTAATATCATTTTTCTCAATATTACTTCAATTACCACTATCGTAACTGCTAGCATGTATATCAGTTAATTCTCCCTTCCCTTTTGTAGAACATACTGAATAGTTAAGTGCCAGCAGCGTTTGGTTCAATATCTCTGAATATCTGAGATCTGAGCATCCTGAGAATAGCCGGTACATTAAAAAGCGCTGCCCTCTTCAATTCTGGGATATAATGTACAGAAATCTGCAAGAGTACACAAACCTCCACGAATAATGTATAGGTTGGAATGACATTTGTAGCATTATTTTTGACATGGTGTTTAACACATTTCTGTACTTTGATTGCCCAGGATAACTTCAGAGATTTAGGTGGTATGTGAAAGGAGGGCTGCACGCATTCTAAGAGGCATCTTGTTTTGATTTGTATTTTACTCCCATAGCAACTTGTAATCTAAACAAAAATTGTGTCATGAATTTTGTGGATGGCACTCATTGTAAACAAAGCTTGTATATACAATGCAATATATATGGGGCACAAATTGTATGTATTAATTTTTTTGTGCCACATATATGGGGAACAAATAATATATGGGGCTGCACGTCAGTTCCTTGCTTCTATTGAATATTGTACTTTAGTTTCATACTTTTATTTGCGTTATTTGTGTACATGGATCGAACCAAAACTTCCCTAAACGCGTATTTTATTTGTAGTGTAGAATCGTATTCGAAAACCAAATTAAAAAGAAAAATAAATCATGAAATTAAAAGAAACAGAAGAAGAAAAAAAAAAGAGAGAGATTTAGTCCCGGTTGGTAACACCAACCGGGACTAAATCTGCTGGTCTGGGCTTGGGCCTGGGCCTCGGGGGCATCCCAGTTGGTGTTAAGAACGGGACTAAAGATTATTATTAATCCCGGTTCGTATTCTCACCACTCGATTTTTAGTCCCGCATGTGTAATCCCAGTTCAATTTACACTATGGAGAACCGGGACAAAAGAGCATTTGTGTACTAGTGTAAAAAATTGAAGGGTGTGGCCAGCTGACGGGTGTTGAGCAGAATGACAGACAGTTTAGCAGAGATAGAGAAATGAGTGAGGCTAGATATTTCGAGAGTGAGATAGCTAGTGGTGTTCTTCTTTCGAGAGTGAGCTAGAGCTTTGTAAGAGGGTCATATTTAAACAATGGAACAAAGGTTTGAGAGAAAGCATGCATATTGAGCAAGGCATATGAAGAGACTTATCAGCTGGAGTTGAGCCGTGTGACACACCTGACCTTATCAAACTTATCAGCTGAATATAATGATAAGAAACAGCAGCGCGCCGGGCTCCGGCAACACGGGGGCAGCGCGAGCTGGACCGCCTCCCGCGCCGGCCCGCTCCTGAGAAGAGCCCACAGCATGCATGCAGCAGGAAAACTAGGAAGCAAATGCATGCAGTGGCTGCGCTGCTGCTCACCGTGGCGCCGACTGCATATATATATATATATATACTATGATGAGAGTGGGAGATGAGGCCGGCAAACGGCTTCTTCCATCAGCAATATAATGCAGCTGATGCGCACGCACAAGACTTTGCATTTCCATCAGCAATATAATGCAGCTGAGGCATGGCTTTGTCACTCGTCAGTTACAAAGTTATTGGTCAATCCTGATGTGGTCCTCTGGTGCACGGATCGGAGATGGTTACAAGTGACCATCAGCATGCCCGGTGCGTGTTGTGTTTAGGCGTACGTGGCCCCTGCCGATGGACCGGCTAGCCTTCTGTTTCGACGCGGACGACGCGACAATCATGCCCCAGCTCCGCCATGAGGAGTGTGGCGTCTTCACTGGATCGAGGTCATTCTCTGCTACGTTGGCCCTGCAGCAGGCGGTACGGCATATATAGAAGCTGCCACAGAATCCAGATTAGTTACTGTTTTCATTGTTTATTCTCTAATACAATTGGAGATAATCTATATGCCCTATATATTCAATTGTGATAAACTTACCTTTAACCGATTAACCAAAGTATTTTATCAACATTCATAGTTTTCCCTTTGCACGTCACTACAACAATAGCCTTCTATAGGGGCGGTTGAGGATGACTTGTAGGGGCGGTTTTCGTAACCGCGCCTAACTCTCCGTTGCTACTGTGGTCTTCGTAAACCGCCCCTATTGTGGTTTTTAGAAATCGCATTTTCAAATTTGAAAAAAAATAGCAAAAGATTTCTTTTAATTGGGGAGGAGCCCCACCGTCCCTTGCCACTGTAATTTTCTCATAGTTTTTGCAAATGTTTCGAAATGTTGAAATGTTGCGGTGGCCGTGATTCAAACCCATGACTAACCACTTTGCGCGCGAAGAGCCCCGACCGCTAGGCTACACATGTATTTGTGTCCATATTTTATTCCAGCGTCCCCACATATTATACAAACCGAGTGTAAATTGACTATTTGAGGGCCTAAACGGATTTAAAACAAAAAGTGGTCAACTACAAAGTTTCATAACTTTTCGAGATCTACATTTTATATTTAGAAAGTTTTTCCGTCCGAGATCGTTTACGAAATTTAAATTTTAAATTTGAGACATTTGAACACAACTTTTGTATGACTAGATGATTTCAAACTAAAAAGTGGCCAACTACAAAGTTTCATAACTTTTTGAGATCTACAATTTTTTCATCTAGGTTGTTTCTCCGTCTCAGGTCATTTGAAAAATTCAAATTTCAAAATTTAAACATTCAAACCCCACATTTTGAGACATCAAATTAAGTCGATTTAAAAAGTGGTCAACTACAAAGTTTCATAACTTTTTGAGATCTACAATGTTCATTTAGGATGTTTTAAAAAATTAATTTTTAGTGTCTCATTTTAAAAGTCGAGAACACACCTTTGTTGGGGCGCCTCAATATATAGAGCCGCCCCTACAAAGTGGAGCATACAGTAGGGGCCAGCTGGATATTGAACCGCCCTCGCTATTAGTAGGGGTGGCTGAAACAAAAACCGCCCCTACAAAGGACCGATCGAACAAAAACCGCCTGCCCAGTGGTCACCTTGGGGCGGTTAGTCCGATGGAAGGATTTGCTTCACTATAGGCGCGGCTCAAAACGCCAACCACCCCTAATTAAAAGGGAGGCGTTGCCTTAGTAGGCTTTTGTAGTAGTGCGTCATATTTGTGTGACTTTAATTTAGTTGAAACCACGTCGCCTTAGCTTAAACTATAATGATTCTTCTTGCAGCCGCCCCACGCCTTATATGACATCATGTATCTGATTATTTAATTTTCAATTTCATATTAATTCCTACAATTTTTTTAATCTCAAATAAGGATTTTTTGTCCAAAATTACAGTCTAGGTACAATGATAGCATAAAAATCATTTATAACTTGCATCACATCACATAAGATCATGCTAGTGCTGGAGTTGAAATACAGGATGGGGTAGCGGTGCTAAAATCAAGAACACATGTAAATTAAAATTCCGTTATTTTTTTCTATAAAGGCATCATATTCCCTACTTGACAGGTCATGAACAAATAAGGTTTACACGTAAATTTGGTTATAGATTATTTACAATGTTGTGGCAACATATAGAAACTATATAAATAAGCCCCTCAATTAGTAAAACCTTATTCTCCGTCTAGCTCGATTAAAGGATAAATACATGTTTATAATTAGGACAAACATGTACTTTTTTCCATAGAGTGCTCACAAACTATGTGATTAGGTTTATTATATCTTTTGAATAATGAAAATGTATCATAATCATAAGGACATGCAAATTATTAGATTCTCAAGCCATATAAATCAAGACATATTTAGATCTAAGTGTAAATCTAAATTTTGCACTTACATGTCGATGAATTTTCTCAAGCATTACCGTCCAAAAGCAATACAAATAAGTGAACTTTTGTTGGCCATTTTTTTGGTGTAGTAGTAGAGTCGTGTTGCATTTGACGGATATAAAACACCTAAGAAATTAGTGAGCGTCCAAAGTATTGTTACTTGGACCACAATGTCTCATAGGTCATGTTGAAGTTTGAGAATTTTTCAAAACTATTTAGTATATATTTTGATTTTATTCCTTTTAATTGAATTTTCTTGAATAAGTCAGATTTGAACCGGAAGTCATAGGAATAGAGTGCAGGCATGAGCCAAAAAAATGGGATTCATAATCGTGAGTGCAATGTGAGGCCTCATCCGGGGATAGACCCAAAACCCCGAACAAATTGTTCACGGAACATGACCATTCACTTGCGGGTGATTGGTTTTTAATCCTAGAAAATGCAAACGGTTGTAAAATCCCTGAAACTTGTTCAGTTGTTCTCGTATCATATCGTAGACATGAGAAAAAAATTTGGTAAGGTTTCATCGACGCCGAAAAAAAACATGGTTGAAACCCGGGCGCGGAGACGACGGCCTGGGTGGGGTGGAGCACGGGCCGCGGGCGGACAACGGCGCCCCAGGACGACGAAAGGACTGTCGGCTCCAGCGCGTGCGGGTGTGGGATCACGGATCTGGACCCGGCACAGCCGGATCCGCCCGGCGGCGGCGTGGGGGTGCGGCGGCCGGCGATGGCGGGCTGGGGCGGCGGCCACATGCCGGACGGGTGCGCCCGCGATGGGGAAGGAGAGGTGGAAGAGGCTGGGGAACAGGTAGCGGAGGAGGAGAGGAAGGAGGGGGGGAGGTGGGGCTGAGGAGGGGGCGGGCGCTGGGGCCTTGGGGGCCGCCGGCGCCGGTGGAGGCGCATCGGGGGCGCCCGGTGGGCAATGGTCGGGGATAGCGCGCGCGCTGGAAAAGGCGTCGTCGATAAGCGCCATGACTGATTTTCGTCAAACAACTAGCGTAAACTTGATATTGAAACTACATAACGTTTCCTGTAAAAAAAATTATAAATATATGACAGCCCTGGTTTAAATACTTCACGCCTATTGGACCACTCTTTTTGTCTAGAGTATTTATTATTATTAAATTCATCTAGATTTGACATTGTTTTAGAAGTTAGCACGGTGGATTGTCCTCAGATGAATAATTTCCCACTGTTGCCATTGAAGCCGAGAGTGGAGGGTGGCAGATGCTAGTTACAGGGTGGGTCATGAACCAGGGGTACAAACCAAGACGGCAAGAAAAGAACAGAAGACAAACAAAAACAAAAACACAAACACTAACATCACTTAATTATATTCTTATTGAAACACCAACATCTTGTCATTCTTCACTACTAAACACCACAACTAGTTGTACTCTGGCGACCTCCATTCCAAAAGCAACTGTTAAGCAGTGGGTCAGGATTGACGGACACAATAGTCGTGTGATTACATTATCTTTGAAGCACATCCGATCCAATAGACTCCTGCCAATGCACCTTGAATGGAGGAAGAATCCAAGGAGAATATATAGGGCTAGTAAAATGGGATCAAGATCCAAGAGATGGAACCATGATCAATCTCTCTAAACTGGTATTTGTGCTGGCAGGGACAACTTGCTTACCAGAACTTGTGCAAACATGGGGGATTGGTTGGGGGAGGGCTGGATCGTTAAAGGTGAGGTTGAATAATATACATGATTTGCATTGGGTTATCATGTAGATACCACACATAAGAAATAGCAGGTTTGACTTTGGATGATGTCTCCAAGGAGGAACATAACGCACAAGGGCCCCATCATTGCCGCCACTAGCAACATGCCATGACAGTTACGCACCACACTCTTGTAGTTCGCTCAAAGCCATAGTAGGAGCCACACACACCGCATCCTCTCAGTAGCTAGCACGAGCAACAAATTGGAAATACTCTGAAGCCTAGATTGCAGTTACAATATGAGCAGTCTAGCTACTGCCAGGGACCTTGTTATCCCTATGGAACATGAAGGAGAGTAGTGTTGCTGGACTGAAAGTGTGTGTGGCTAGACACTCGCTACAACACACAAACGAACGTCGTTGGCATCTCCCGAACTGTGCGGCTGCAATCACAAGCACAACCGCCACAACAGCCTGACTCGGCCAAGAGCCTGCCAGCTTCCAACGAACAGTCCTCCTCCATAGATCCACAGCCCGGCAACTGCATATGCATGCTCAATTGCTCATGGATCTTGCCACAAGTAGCAAGGATCTGGTGAAATCGTCGACAAATCGATATATTTTAGATGTGATTTGAGATTGGGGGAACGGGGAGGGGAAGAGAAGTAGCGCCTGGGCTTTGTATCGTTTTTGAACACTCCGAGCTGGTTGTAGTGTTTTTTTCATATGAACTGCTGTAATAATTTAGTGCATAGCTGATAAAAGCATAGGACATTCAACAAAGACCTGTGATCGAGATCAAGAGTCGTGCATGCGCTGTTGCCTTTCCTGTCATTACTTTCATGCATGTGCCCTTTCATGTGATTACACGCCTAGGCTCATGAGGCATGCTTCATTCCCATGGGTGCTGTCCTGAGAACGTCGACAGACAATGGATTGGATCTTTTTTTTTTTTGAAACGAACCGCAGAAGAGCTGCCCGCTATATTAAAAAGGAGAAGTTAGCGGACGGGCGTTACACAAAAAGAAAAAGTTACAAAGCTGTACAGAAATCTGTACAAAGCGAAACTAAGACGGCGCAAGGAGGGTCGAAAGGCATTTTGCCCCCACCGCCATCCACAAACTCGCCTCATCTTTGATTCTCTGGAGAACTAGAAAGTTTGGAGACTCTGCTCGATCAAAAACTCTTGCGTTCCGCTCCTTCCATACCTCCCAGCATACAAGAATGACTAGGGTTCGGAGTCCTTTTCTACTCCTGGCCTGCGTGCTGGACAGGCCTGTCCACCAGCTATGGAGGGAATCGCTATGTGGCCATGCACTGGGATGCAAGTTCGCATTTTGCGCCCAGGTAGCGATACCCCCCCATATCCTCCTAACGAATCTACAGTCCCTGAATAGATGCACGCCTGTCTCCAACATGACTTCTGCATAGGGTGCATGTACCTTGGTTGGGCCAATTGCGAGCCTGTAGTCTGTCCGCAGTCCAAATTCTATTTTGTATAGCGAGCCAACTAAAGAATTTGCATTTTGGTGGCGCCCAAGGCTTCCAGATGATTGTTTCAAAATTGTTGTAGGTCGCCCCGATGAACTGCCCGTGGTATGCCGTGGAGGTTGAGTACTCTCCTTTCGCCCCAAATTATGGATTGGATCTTAAAGCATAGTTAATCCGGCCTGGTACCAGCTGCAATCCTGATGCATCCTACACCTAATCTTATGTGAGCTCCAAAAATTACCAGCTATTTTGATAGTGCAACTTCTATTGTGGAAAATTCTTCTCTTTGGCTCTGGTGTAGTAATATATATATGTGTGTGGCTTACACACCAGCCCACTAGTGTCCTTAACTAACGTGATAGCAATAAAATGTTTCTTCTACTTTTCTATGAATTCAATGGACAACACAAACTTACTCACATGGCCTCCTCGCAAAAAAAATACGAAAAATATATTCTACGAAACCCGTACCATAAAGCTTACTCACATGGACAACACAAACTTACTCACATGGACAACACAAACTTCACGTCCTTTTATTTTGCATGGTTGGCCACTCAAATTGAAGTATAGACCAACCAGGAGGCAGAGTATATATGTACATGTCAGCGTATAAAGCTGGAAGTTTAGAAGTCATATTGTGTCTTAGCTTTAATTTGGCTGACATAAATAGTCTACCAACAAATTTTAATGTTTGAAGCAACAGATAGAGATATGAGGAATAATGTTAACCAACCTGGCAGAAACAATTGAAGTATATGAATAGCTTTTGTACTGCCATACACATTGGCGGAGCCAGGAATTTATGGTTGGGTACGCCAAAGAACAAAATGTTCAAAATTCTACAGCCGAGCTGGGAATTTACAGCAGTAAGTTTTTGGCGGAGTACAACAGTAGCAAGATGTTGACACCCAAAAACTTCAAATCGTGATCTCGAACTCGGACATGCGTACACTGTAGACCAACAACCTTAGCATGTGTGAGGATCAAAGCTTCAAAGCGTCATGTCGAACTCGGACATGTAGATGCCACGGATGTAGTTGGACGAGCTCTGAGTATACTACTCGGTGCTGTCCTGATGCATCCCACGCCCACAGCCATCCAATTTCTATTGCCAGCATGATCAACTAATTTGACAGAGTGGTCTGTTTCACGAATGTTCTATCATCTTGCGAGATGGAGCCATGAGCCAAGTGACTATATATCAAGTATAGTAACGTTTGAAGTACAACAGGTGTGCCTTTATTATACAAAACTATTTATTTCCCCCCTCATACTATCATCAGAAGAGAAGATCCATTCTGATTTCTTTCTATGTTGTGACACTACTGGAGGCTGAGGCTCCACCGAGCGCCAGAAGCGCTCCGTAAAGGCCTAATAGCGCTCAGTGGAGCCACTACCGAGGGGCGCGCTCGGTACCAGCCCCTCGGTGAAATTTTAAACGGGGAAAATATTGTACCGAAGCGCTACAAACGGCCCCTCGGTGCAACCCGTGCCACACCGCACCGAGGGCTCGGCCCCTGTTGATGCTCACTAACTCATATTTTTATGCATCAACCATTCATGGAAAAGAACTAAAATAAAATTAGATAACCTTATTAGGGTTTTCTACTAATGAATTCCATGAGTTTTGGTAAAGTTGTGATTTGCAGGGACTTAACAGAAAATCAGCAGAAATGACGTGGCATACGACCAACGTAACGCAACGCAATCCAACTCCGAAACAAGTCCGAAAGGCTACGGATCTCTCCCGACGTGAACTAACTTCGGAACCAAGAAATACATTATCTAGAAGACTCCAGAAGGCACGACGATCGACGGGACCCAGAGGGGAGACCCCCCTGGGCCGATCGGCCCAACTATTAGGCCGATCGGCCCCCCCAGGCCGCCGTCTCAGCTCCGCTTCTGGAACGTTCCTCAACCGCCTCCAAGACTCGATCTAAACCGGTTGATTTGAGTCGGTTTGATCCGAGGGCGACGAAAGAAGTGCGGGATTGATTCAAGGTTAATACCACATCGCCTGTTGAAGTAGAAGAGACAGAGGAAGACCGATATATAAACAGCCCAAGACCCCTCAAGCCAAGACAAGTCCAAGTTTGATCTAAAGCTTCACGTTCAATAAGAAGTAGATCAAGGAAGAGCCAAGACAGGAACAAGAAGAGGAGACACCACGAGATAGGATAGCTAATTCATAGCTCTTTGAGCCTAGATTAGATAGAAAGTCAGGTTTAGAGAAGAGAGAGTGTATGCTCCGGTTACGGATCGATAAGTTACACTATGGATCAATATAATTATTGTTTTCATACACCTTCGTGCTATTTAATTATTATGCATACAATTAGTTTACTTACACTTTATTCTAGTCATAGCATATTTGATATAGTCATTATTCATGGTAATTCAAGTACTTATTCGTAGAGCTCCTAGTATATTACATTTGTATGCTAGGTAATAGAGAGTATGTAAGCATGGTGCTTAGATATAATTTATTTGCGGATTCACCTTATATGCCGGGTCGTGTGGTAGATCGTGGTGGTGACAAGACTATTGAGTCCTTTGCAATCCTCCCCCGTGTATAAGACTAGTCGATAATGATTCTTGGGATGATCTTGTTTCGTTCTTGATTTTCTTAAGTAATCTTCGGGGTACACATTTTTATTTATGGTTTTGATTTATATATGATCTTATGCTATGCCTGTTTATTTCCACTTCAGTAAATTCTTTGTATGCTACATAAGAACTGTCCCGTCTGTCATAAATCCAATCCTAATCTAACTAGGAATTAATCTTATCCTATTGTTCACCACGTGCACCTCACCTGTCTTATATACCTTATCATTATTATCTTTTATTGGCTCACCCATTTAAGTAAATGCTAAACCACCGAATCTCATTAGTCTTCTATCACTTGTCCTTAATCAAATGAATTGTTAATCTTATCTTCCTCGTGGATTCGATATTTAAAACCCTCCCCGGGTGAAATGCTCTTTGGATATCCGTGCGCTTAGGATCTATTTCTCTCGTAAGTTAACAAATACCAACAAGCATTTTCGGCGCCGTTGCTCGGGAAGATTTAGATAACTTTTCTTTTGATTATTGATAGATGAATTCTAAGTGTGGATTTGCTACTTAGCATCCTCGCTAAACAGATTTACCCGTTTATTGTCTTTTTCCATCTTACTTGCGGGGTATTAACAAGGTTAGACTGTGATTCACTATACTTCATCATCCGAATCAAGTCAACCAAAGCAACACCAAGTTTTGAAGCCATGCACGAAAAAGGCGTTGCGAGAGTTCTCGCTCCAAACATCGAGAACATTCAAGACTGGACCTACACTTCAAATCAATCATGAGTTCGAGCTCAAGGCAAGCCTCATCAACATGGTGCAAGCTAACCCGTTTGAAGGAAAGACACATGAAGATGCAAGCACTCATCTCCGGACTTTCATGGAGATAGGCGCCACCATCAATATCAAGAACATTCCCAAGGACATGATCCCGCTCCGTTTATTCCCTTTCTCACTATCGGGAAGAGCGAGGCAATGGTTCTACTCCGGTGAACAAAAGATAGACACATGGGGAGAAATGTTCAACCACATTCTTATCAAAATTTTTCCCATAGGCAAAACCAATGCCTTACGTGGAAAAATTACCAACTTTCAAGAACAAAAGGGAGAATCTATTCCGCAGGCATGGGAACGTTTTCAAGAATACATATCGATTGCCCTCACCATGGAATGGAAGAATGGATGCTCTTACAAGGATTCTACCATGGACTAATTCAAAAACCAAGAGAGCATCTAGACGCCCTTTCTTTGGAGGATCATTCTTATCACTCACACCAGGAAAGCCAACATACTTATGTGTAAGATATCAGAAAATCAAATTTGGACCACGAAGAACACCCAATACCGTCATCAAAGTGAAGAAATAGAAGAAGAACAAGAAGACTTGAAGGCAAGTATCAACCGGGATGGACGTGCTACTAAATTGGCTTGAGGAGCGAGCCAACTACAAGAAGGATCGACAAGCTTTACAAGACTACATGAACGCTTCAAGAAGTTCAAGCTTGGTGGTTCACGAATCAGCACCAACCCAAAAAGAAGACCCAGAATCACGGCCGACTTACGCAGGTAAGTATTCGGAGTAATAACTTTAATTGGTAATAAATTCAAGCAACCTTCTTTACGAGAATTAATTGAAGAGCAAGTTAAAATTAATGGTAATTTCTCTAAGAAGTTAGTTGCTAATGATAAAATTCTAGAAGATATAAATGCTAAAATGGATAACTTTTTCTCGCTATGATAAAAGAGCAAGTTGTTTTTAATATCAAACTAGAATCAAAATTATCAAAATTGTCTACTTTGCTATGCCTGTTGCCACTAATCATGAGCAGGTACATAACATCCGAACGAGAGGTGGTAAGCAAACTACCGATCCACCATACCCCAGAGAGTAAGAAGACCTTCGGCTAGAAAACCTACGGCACTGCAGCCTCTCGCACCACCCGTAGTACCGGCCAACATTCAAGACAAGGATGATGACGTAGAAGAAGTTGTGCGCCAAGAACCCGTGGGACAAGACTTTCACGACACCAACTTCCTACCATATCCAAGAAGAATAAGAAGACCTCAAGTTGATGATCAATTCGCAAATTCATAGAGGTAATCCAGAAACTTTATATTAATGTACCTCTTCTAGATGCCATGCGTGTCCCTACATACGCCAAGTACATTAGAGATATTTTAAACAAGAAGAGACCACTACCAACCACGGAGATCATCAAGCTAATGAAAGAGTGTAGTGCGGCAATCCTAAACACATTACTCATCAAGAAAAAGGATCCAGGATGCCCCACTATAGAGTGCTCAATCGGAGATCAATATTTCAACAACGCACTCTGTGATCTTGGAGCAAGTGTCAGTGTGATGCCCAAGGTTGTCTTCGACAAGCTCAAGCACCCTACCTTGGTTCCAACATCAATGTGTCTACAATTAGCAGATCAATCAGTTCGCTACCCGTTAGGAATCGCTGAGAATGTTCCAGTGAGGATCCGGGAGTTCTTTGTGCGGTCGACGTTTATTTGGACATGCACCCGCACTCGTGGTCTCACTCATCCTCGGACGACCATTCCCGAGCACCGCCAACGCTAACATCAACGTCAGTGCTGGAGAGATCACCTTTGAGATCAATGGAAAGGAGGAGAAGTTCGCCTTCAAACCCAGACCAGAACTCGCTACCAATGCGAACATGATCGATCAAGAGAAGACGATGCCAGACGAACCATCCTCTCCGATGGAGGATGCAACGGAGGACTAGAAGATTGGAAGGTCCCCGTTCGAGGACCTTAACTACGGACCCTCGCCGTCGCCCAATGATCTAGGCCTCTTTGGGGAGATGACACAACCATCACGTACATAACCACTCCACGAGACATCATAGGGTACGACTATTTCGGCAGGGCCGTTGGGTAAGAAAAAGACCGAGAACAGTATTACTACCTTCATAACAACAATGCAATCCCGTTACCTAACCCGGGATTAGGCATATACTACGTGCAATCTTTCTTGATATATATATGCCAGCACGCCGGGTCCAACGTCACCATCCACGTCAAGCGAGCTTCAACATCCCAATACGTAGGAGCCGACCAAACCCGGAGGGTGCAGCGCACCAAGCATACGAGGGCTTCGTGCCACCACATCCACGCCGCGCCTACCCGGGAGGATCGCTGCCCACACAGAAATGCCGGAAGGTAGTCATTTGCATTTATGCCGGCCCGTCATTCTTTTGCGGGTTACGAGTACCGCGATCCAAGAATATCCCGCCGGGTATGCACGCGACAATATGCGCACCCTAATCAACACTTTCGTAACGCCCACTCCGACATCTTGTACAATCGGCAAGAGTGGATGCGCAAAAGGGAAGAGCAGCCGGACGACATCCGGGACGCGGTGGAGACCAACACTGAACAGCTGGAGAGACTTTTCGGCCGAATGAGACATAGGTAAGTGCATCAAGCAGCTTGGGGGAGTGGTCCCCGTTAAAAACCACAGCTGAGGGGAAACCCTGTCAAACCAACAAACCGTCAGACCCTTGGGGAAGGAGTGCCCCCAAGGTAAGTATCTATCTACCTATTTATCTATTTATCTATATTACTATGGTTTTTAATTATTTAGCTATATATTTATATTTGAGTCTGTCTATTTAGCTAGTATAAATAATATTTGGTTTTTAATATATATATAGGCGTGCTTAAAAAAAAAATGAGAATAATAATTATATTGATCTCGTGAATTATGCTATAAGAACATGATAGATGTTGTTCCTCTATGATCAATGCCTAGTCTACCATATTTATTTCTCCCAACATGGATATAATTGTTAAGATTCTAAAACATGCTTTGAACTTGAAGTTACGTGGGAGTATGATCTTAAATTTCAAGTCTAGGCAATTGACTGATATGATATGATAAAAGTTGAGCTACCATCTATCTTGTTCATATGTGACACTTAAATTGCGGAGTATTAATCTTTGAATTTTTAAATGAGTTTCCTGTATGACATAAGCCGATAAAATGAAATAAATGCCTTGTTGAAAATATGCTAAAATTGCTTTCGTTATATATCTCTATGCTTTCAAGAGACTTGGGCATGACAAGCAAAAATAAAATAAAAAAAAAAAAATATATATATGAGAGAAAAGTGAGATGAGAAAGAGGGAGAGAAATGAACAAGTGTTCTACTAGGCGAGAAGGGCCTACCTCCCTAATAAAAGAGATGAAAAATGAACAAATGTTCGGAGCGAGTAGAGCTCACATCTCGAAAAAGAAAAAGAAAAGGAGAGAGAAGAATGTGACAAAAGTCAATCTGAGTGAGAAGAGCTCACCTCTCCAATTAAGTTGTCATGTAACCCGAGGTTCTTTAAAATTCATTGCCATAAAGAGAGATATATTTTCGTAAAACAAAAGAAGCAAAAGAAAAGGGCTAAGAAATTAAATGTTCACTATTAATTGTTGTCATATTAGGGAATACTACGTGCTTTCACTTTATAATCTTTTGTAAAACTCAGGGGTTATAGTGAAACCACGAACTTGAGACATGGTGTTTGACTTAATTGTTCTATCTTTCAATAGTCCAAGATTCATGATGATAAAAACCCCATGCTCTCAAGTAAATATAAGCAAGTTTATGATTCTAAATTTTTCATCCTATCTTGGTCGAGATTTGATTTGGTAACACATTACGAGTCTTGCTAGGGACTAGCAAGAGGTAAGTTTGGGGAGTTTGTTGATGCTCACTAACTCATATTTTTATGCATCAACCATTCATGGAAAAGAACTAAAATAAAATTAGATAACCTTATTAGGGTTTTCTACTAATGAATTCCATGAGTTTTGGTAAAGTTGTGATTTGCGAGGGACTTAACGAGAAAATCGGCCAGAAATGACGTGGCATACGACCAACGTAACGCAACGCAATCCAACTCGAAACAAGTCCGAAAGGCTACGGATCTCTCCCGGCGTGAACTAACTTCGGAACCAAGAAATACATTATCTAGAAGACTCGAAGGCACGACGATCGACGGGACCCGGAGGGGAGACCCCCCGGGCCGATCGCCCAACTATTAGGCCGATCGGCCCCCTGTGCCGCCGTCTCGGCTCCGCTTCGAACGTTCCTCAACCGCCTCAAGACTCGATCTAAACCGGTTGATTTGAGTCGGTTTGATCCGAGGGCGGCGAAAGAAGTGCGGGATTGATTCAAGGTTAATACCACATCGCTGTTGAAGTAGAAGAGACAGAGGAAGACCGATATATAAACAGCCCAAGACCCCTCAAGCCAAGACAAGTCCAAGTTTGATCTAAAGCTTCACGTTCAATAAGAAGTAGATCAAGGAAGAGCCAAGAGCCGGGAACAAGAAGAGGAGACACCACGAGATAGGATAGCTAATTCATAGCTCTTTGAGCCTAGATTAGATAGAAAGTCGAGGTTTAGAGAAGAGAGAGT
Organism: Hyparrhenia diplandra; assembly: GCA_015847255.1. Classification (NCBI taxonomy): domain Eukaryota; kingdom Viridiplantae; phylum Streptophyta; class Magnoliopsida; order Poales; family Poaceae; genus Hyparrhenia; species Hyparrhenia diplandra. The sequence continues at coordinate 347,920 of JADLZK010004110.1, forward strand.
GTATGCTCGGTTACGGATCGATGAAGTTACACTATGGATCAATATAATTATTGTTTTCATACACCTTCGTGCTATTTAATTATTATGCATACAATTAGTTTACTTACACTTTATTCTAGTCATAGCATATTTGATATAGTCATTATTCATGGTAATTCAAGTACTTATTCGTAGAGCTCCTAGTATATTACAATTTGTATGCTAGGTAATAGAGAGTATGTAAGCATGGTGCTTAGATATAATTTATTTCTTGATTCACCTTATATGCCGGGTCGTGTGGTAGATCGTGGTGGTGACGGCACTATTGAGTCCTTTGCAATCCTCCCCGTGTATAAGACTAGTCGATAATGATTCTTGGGATGATCTTGTTTCGTTCTTGATTTTCTTAAGTAATCTTCGGGGTACACATTTTTATTTATGGTTTTGATTTATATATGATCTTATGCTATGCCTGTTTATTTCCACTTCGTAAATTCTTTGTATGCTACATAAGAACTGCCCCGTCTGTCATAAATCCAATCCTAATCTAACTAGGAATTAATCTTATCCTATTGTTCACCACGTGCACCTCACATCTTATATACCTTATCATTATTATCTTTTATTGGCTCACCCCGTTTTAAGTAAATGCTAAACCACCGAATCTCATTAGTCTTCTATCACCGCCCTTAATCAAATGAATTGTTAATCTTATCTTCCTCGTGGATTCGATATTTAAAACCCTCCCGGGTGAAATGCTCACTTTGGATATCCGTGCGCTTGCGGATCTATTTCTCTGTAAGTTAACAAATACCAACAGCCCCCTCGCAAAACACGGCGTCACGTCGACGGCGTTTGCCACCGTCGACGTCAACTACACCGAGGGTCACCTCAACTACCCTCTCGGTGCATTTATTTTTAAAAAAACTTGAAAACATTTTCTACCGAGGGTCATGTCGGAAAGGGTGCTCGGTAGAATCAAAATTAATAAAACCACGGACACCGGTTGCACCGAGGGCGGCTCATCCCCAGCGCTCGGTGAAATATGGTGGTTTCACCGGAAGGGCGTGGAAGCGCTCGGTGAAAAGACCATATTACACCGAGAGCTTGTTTCACCGAGCCCTACCATCGGTGTACACTGGGGAACATGGGGTTATCTCGGCCCCATCTCCCGGATTCACCGAGCACGACCCTCCGTATAGGTGCACACCGAGTGTCCCGCTCGGTGCTATGACCATATTTTTTTTTTTTTTTCCTGTTTTTCATGTCCACCTTTATAAATGTAGCATACAAATCACATATGACATATATTTGACATCCATGCACCGATACAACTCATTCATCACATATATATCATACATGATCGAAACATAGATTAATTAGTCCAATATCCAGAGCTAGGGTTTAGGGTTGGTTACACCGATACAACTCATAGTCATTAAGCTAGAATGTACTCAACAAAACCAACAACAAAACCTAGAGCCTAATGGGTTAACTCAAGGCGAGGTGGAGCTTGCACCAAAGAATGGCTGGTCCAAATTAACAATGTACTCAAAGATAGGAAGCATCTGCACGTTGCTCTTGTGCGAAACTTCTTGTGATCAAGTACCGGAAAACCACTCACCGCTCATTGCATTTTGCCTAGCTGTCATAGACTCCGGGAATGACCCCACGGTATACAACATACCAAGCCATAGCCTTAAAAAAAGTAGAAGCAAATGTTAGTCACGGTTTGATAACAAACATGAGGTAATATAGATGGGGCCTCAAAGATGATATAGTGTAGCCTTCTGCTAAAAAGAGCATAGAGCCCCGAACCTCCCCCTTGATGCTCCGAACACGAACAAGTGAGGATCATGGAGAAAGTTCGAAGCTCCATGTTCTTTCTGTTGAGCAAATGGCCGGTATAAGCTTTGCATCACAGGCCAAGTCCAAAATGAGATAGGAGAACAAATGAACGAAAAAATATATCATAGGTCGCTACAAAGAACATAGTTACATAAAAGGACTTAGTCATAGGTGCACACTGATCATCATGAGGTAATAACGATAATGCAGCTCAGATTCATGGCACTAACATCACAGTCATAAAATAAGGCATCATTGCATTCCGTAACCGATATAGATGGGGCCTCAAAGATAATATAGTGTAGCCTTCTCTAAAAAGAGCATAGAGCCCCTAACCTCCCCCTTGATGCTCTCGAACATGAACAAGTGAGGATCATGGAAAAAGTTAGGAGCTCTATGTTCTTTCGTTGAGCAGCGGCATAAGCTTTGCATCACAGGCCAAGTCCAAAATGAGATAGGAGAACAAAGAATGAAAATAGATCATAGGTCGCTAAAAATAACATAGTTACATAAAGGGACTCACCATACGTGCACACCGATCATCCTTGCTGCCAAAGGAATTTCATGGTAGCCATGGAACCGTGACTCGATCCATTCCCGGCTATGAGGGAGGCAATCGAACCGACTCCATCATTGCCAGGAATGGACGTGAGTCACGGTTTGATGACCACCATGAGATAATAAATATAATGTAGCCTCGATTCATGGCACTAACATCACAGTCATAAAATGTAAGCTTTTGAGAACCAATAGCATCATAGGAACGATATATAAGCATAGCCTCAAGATTAAATGCCCTTTTCTTTAATATTTAAACACTAGTAGAAATATGATCTTCTATGACGATTTCCTTATGACGATCTGAAATTTCGTCATGCAATCGTAGTTTTCAAAGGGTTTAATTTTGTAAATTCGTCCACAGATCATGAGTGATGGAGCCAAGCCACTAAAAATAATGACGAAAAAGCAATAGAGCGTCACAAAACAATAAACCTATTCGTCATAGATAATCATTACGCCTCTATCCGGTGGGGAACCAATGATGAATGTAAACTTTGGCCGAAAAACAACATACTCATCGTCATAAAACAATAATGTCCATGCTTCAACACCAATATGGGTCCCACATTTGTGGGTCCGACCCTTGGTCCCACATGTTGGTACCATGGTCCCACTACGATCGATGTGGTGATGTGGACCCCACCACGGCGGTCCCATGTTGTAAGCCACACGACATTCCGATCCAACGTGGGCCCCACCTCCACACGGTCCCCCCACCAAAGATCGACGAGGACACCACTATAGTGGTCCCACTATTATCTTGGTCCCGCTCCTATGTGGTGTTCCACATCAACTAGGGCCCCACCACTACTTGTCCCCACCACCACTGTCCCACCGGATAGAACCACATAACAATGTGGCATCGCAAGTCCACATGGTGACATGGACCCCACCATCATGGTCCGACGATGTAGTGGTCCCACTACCACATGGCATTCACGTCCTTGTGGGCCCCACAAGCTTGGTTCTCTGGACAGAATCGGTGGGCCACCATACTTGGGAGCAGTCCTATGACCACTTGCCTTCCACGTCAATCTGGGCCCTACCACCACGATCTCACTAACCGCATAAGTGGAGACCATAGGTGGGCCCCACTACCTTGGACCCACGCCGTAGTGGCCCTATGACCGCTTGACGTTTCACGTCGACCTCGGTCCCATAGAACAAAATTAATTGGTGGGCCACCACAGGTGGGCGCCCCCACCGTGGTCCCACCGAGGTCTCCTAAGGGTGAGAGCATGTGATATCCTGGTTTAGGGCTTAATGAGATTGAAAGAATACTCATTACAACAAGTTCCAACTTCTTTCCAGAAGCCCTAATCCAAAGAACTCTAAAGTTAAGCGTGCTTGGCTTATAGAAATTTGGGGATGGGTGACCGACCGGGAAGTTCTTCCTGGATGCGCATGAGTGAGAACAAAGTGTGTCAAAAAAAACTTGTGTTGGTGTTTGAGAACAATCTTGTTTATTAGAGAGTTGGTAGACGTAATTGGGCCCGAGTGCTAGATGTAAGTGGGCCCGGGTGGGACCTTATCAGTCGCGCCACGTGGCAGTCACTAAAAAACAATGGCGTTTTTATTTTCGTCATAGAAGATGAGCCGTTCCATGACGAATGTTTGTTCGTCATGGGAAAAAACACTTCTATGATGAAATTTCATGATTCGTCATGGTGCATCAAATGTGACGCTTCGTTCTATGACGATTTCAAATTCGTCACTAATTCATCACCGAAGGTTTTCAATGACGAATTTGACATCTTACGTGACGTAAGCATTTTGTCATCGATGTGAGCTTCTCCACTAGTGAAAGTTGGACCATAAGAACAAATAAATAACAGAGTTCATGGTGCCATGAAACCATGTGACACATCCCAACCTAGCCATCGGGTCATCATAGGTGGACAACGGTTGCTAGGCATGGATGTATCACATGGTTCGATGATAGGCATGAGAACATAAACAGGTCCTAGCATGAATGGTCTTTCACTGGGCATTGTAAAGCATCATAGGCATATATAAAAGGTCAAAATCTCGACCACAAGTATTATGACCACTCCACCATCACGACCACAACCATCACGACCCTTTGTTCGATCACGACCACAACCATCACGACCACTTTCGACCCACGCCTAGTGGTAGCCAAATACCTCACCTTTTTGCGCGGGGTGTGGTCGCGCAGGCACGGCCCTCCCTCGTTGCCTCTTGCCGCAGGGTGGTCGCAAGGGCACGGCCCCGGCTCCACGTCCCCCTCCCCTCCTCCGTCCCCTCCTCCTCTTCCCCGCTTCCCTCCTCCACCCACCTCCTCCCTACCTCCTTGCACCTTAGGGGGCGAGGATCGGCGGGGCGGCCCGCGCAGAGGAAGCGCGGCGGCGAGGATCGGCACGGGCCCCTTGAGCCGGCGAGGCGTGGGACTGACGAGGAGCTCGGCGCGGCGGGCGTGGAGAGCGGGCGGGCAAGATGCATCGGCGAGGGCGAGGGCGGCGGCACGCCCGCGCAGACCGGCGAAGGCGTGGATCGACGAGGGAAGGCGCGCGCGGGCGAGTGTGGCCGGGCCCGCTACAGACAGCGAGGCGAGGGATTCGGGCGGTCGGGCCCGGGCAGAGGAAGCGCGCGGGCGAGGATCGGGCCGGGGCCCGGGCAGAGGAAGAGAGGGCTTAGGGGGTTTAGGGGCGCGGGCGGGCGAGGACGGCCCGGGGCGCGAGCCGGCGAGGCGTGGGCGGGTGAGGAAGAGCGTGGCGGGGGAGGTGGCGCGGCGCCGCGGCCGGATTGACGGCGGGAGGAGGAGGGGAGGAAGAGGGTTAAGGAGGTAGGGGATGAGTATGAGTGAGTGGATAAGATGCGAGTTGGGGTGGGGGGTGGGGTGGAAGATAAGGTAGGACCCGGCGTATTCGGGTTGGGTCTTTTACCGAGGGTTTTATGTACCGAGGGGCTGGTTTTTCGGGCGCTCGGTAGAAACAAGCGTACCGAGAGCCCAACAACGGCCCTCGGTGAATTTTTTTTTGAATTTTGGATCCAATTTTTTTTGTATGTGGTTTAAATAATGTCTCCTAGGTCATGTTCAAATTTCATATTTTTCCAAAACTATTTAGTATATATTGTGATTTTCTTTTCTTTTAAATGATTTTTCTTTTTTATTAACCAAATTTGAACTGGAAACCATTCGAATAGAGTGGAGACATGAACGGAAAAATTATATTCATATTCGTGATCGCAATGTTAGGCCTCATCCGAGCTATCCCCAAAACTTTGAACATCTCCTTAATCGGAACATGACCATTCACTCATATTTGGATGGTTTTAAAATTATAGTAATTGCAAACGAGGTTGTAAAATCGTGAAACTTGTTGATTTGTAGTGAAATCATATGTGGAGAGTAGGAAAAAAAAATTTGGGAAGGTTTCGTTGACGTTGGTGTCGGCCGATGGTTGCAACTCGGGTCATATAACACATGTGATAATAGAACTTATGTGGAGTTGTCCTAGGTTTTGGCCATTCTATGAACCAACCTTTACAAAACATTCCCATTTCTTTTTTGTAGCCTACATATATGATTTCATGACAACTCAAAGAAGTTTCATGATTTTTCAACTTCGTTTGCATTTTATTTAATTTTAAAACTATTCACCCACGAGTGAGTGAATGGTCATGTTCTGTTTAGAGATGTTCAAAGTTATGGGTCAATCTCTGAACTAGGCCTCAATTTGCATTCGGGGAATATGAATACCATTTTTACTTTCATGTTCCCCCTATATTTGAATGTCTTACGAGTTTAAATTTGGCTTATAAAGAAAAATTCAATTAAAAGCAATAAAATCTAAATATATAGTAAATTGTTTTTAAAAAATGTCAAAATTGGATATGAACTAATAGGCAATGTATGAAAGACACACAAAAAATTGGACTCCAAATTAAAAAAAATGTTTTTTTTACCGAGAGCGCAAGTTGAGCCCTCGGAAAAAAAAAAACTCTACCTAGGGTCGCTCGGTCAAGCCCTCGGGTAGAATACTGTAAAAAGTTTGAATTTTAGCATTCATTTCGAAATTTGGACCGGATTTGGAAATTTAAAAAAGGGTTTACCGAGGGTCGGATTTGGACCCCCAGAGGCCCCATCTCGCGACTCTCGGCCTTCTTCCCCCAATCCCAATCCCCTCCCTCTCTCGACATTTCTTCCGCCCGCCGCCACCAACGCCGCGGGGACGCCCACCGCGGCCACACTCACCCCCGCCACCGACGCCTCGCCCCAGCCGCCGCCCACCCCTACGGCACTCACCCACGCCCGGCCGCCACTCCACCAACCACCGCCACTCCCACCAACCACCGCCACCACCGCCGCCACCCGCCAAGAAGCCCCACCACCGCCACCACCGCCCTCACCAACGCCGGCCCTCACTAACGCCCGGCCACCACCGCCCTCACCAACGCCGGCCCTCACCAACGCCGGCCACCACCTCCCTCACCAATGCCGCCACGTCCGCCGACGCAGGCCACCCCCGCCAACGCCGGCCACCTCCGCCGATCCGCATTAAGGTATACATTGCTATAAATTTTTAAGTAAATTGTTATGGTTTCTCAATAATTAGATAAGGTTATTTTTATTAGTGTCATGGTTTGTAGCATGTTGTTGTAGTTGTTATATATTTTGGAGGGTAGTATTTTATTTATATGTTTGATTTTCATATTTATCCCTAAGAAACATAGGTGAAAATGTTTGGCCTTCTTTTGGTGCACAAATATGTTTGGTTTATACTATATATTTTGGAGGCCTGTATTTTATTTATATGTTTGATTTTCATATTTATCCCTAAGAAACATAGGTGAAAATGTTTGGCCTTCTTTTTGGTGCACAAATATGTTTGGTTTATACTATATATTTTGGAGGCCTGTATTTTATTTATATGTTTGATTTTCATATTTATCCCTAAGAAACATAGGTGAAAATGTTTGGCCTTCTTTTTTGGTGCACAAATCTGTTTGGTTTATACTATATATTTTTATTAAGTCTCCAAAAAAATTGAAACTAATTTCTATGTATTTGTAGATGGCCGGGACGTAATCTTCCACCTCCGTAAGTCGAGGTTTTTGTGGCCATCTAACGACCCGGGGATTTGACTATGAGTGGAGATCTCGCCCACCATATCGGAAAATGTTCGAATAATAGTAAGTATTTGTATAATTAATTTGTCAAATATTTTTTGTACATGAATATTTACCATTTATATGAATTTTAAAACTATTGCAGCCAATTGACCAAATCACTTGGCTTAAACAAAAAAAAAAAAACTCGTACTTTGGTGTTCATGAAGTGGTCGTCCAACACTCCCATCATCTTCATAGTGAATTGGGACAACAAATTGAATGTCAAGTTAGCTTTTCCATCGCCTCTAGAAGGAGAGGTGGAAATCCTATAAACATCTCGGCCCGGTTGGAGCAAAAGTCGCATGTGAGCAAACCGTCGGTTACACAAAAAAATATGTTGTCATGGGATGTGTAAACAAGCTTCAAGAACATGGGTACACTCTCCCTACATTCTCCTTTTTGTTGATGGATGACTAAAAGTAGGAACATGCTTGATGATGTTGCGCGGGATTTGTTGCAAACCAGGTTCGGAGGAATCAAAATGATGTGGTAATCTAGATATCCCATGTTAATTTGTCACGCTTATACCTAGAATTGAGGTCGTACTCTACAGATGTTCTCTTATTTTTTCCCCAATATTTACAGAGTTCAACTGTATGACTTAACCTACGCTGATTGTAGTTATGCATCCATTCTTACCCAAACAATGTCTCGATTGGGTTATGTTTGGACATGGGCTACTCCAATACCAACGCGCACTACAGATGGATATCGGGCAAAGGTGGTTGCCCGTAGGATTGAGATGCAGCGACATGCCCAGCGGTTAACCGTCCTCAGTAGACCATGTCGTCGGAGTTGTGAAGCAAAGGAGGATGTATTAGTGAGAGCGTTGGTCTACATTTGGGAGATCTGTGCATTAAAAATCGGTGACCTCCACTTCACTCATTTTTGGATAGAACACCGGCGCCAGTGAACTTGTAGTGAAGTTGTAGTACTTTAAATTATGCACTTTAAATTATGTAAGTGACTTGTTTTAATTTATGAACTTGTAGTGAACTTGTATCAGTGACTTGTTTTAAATTATGCAGTTTTTAGATTGTGTTTGTATAGGTCGATTGAAAATAAGCAAAAAAAAAAAAAAGGTCATTGTACCGAGCGCCAAAGGAAACGGCTCTCGGTAGAGTGACCATATTCTACCGAAAGCACTCGGCAGCCCCGCTCGGTACATTTGACGGCAGGGGCTGCGTGAGATGCTGCCGGACGCCGGGCGTTAACAGCACCGAGGGCGTATGTTTGCGGAGGGACGGCTCTCGGTGACGTTGCGCTCTACCGAGAGCCTGTAGTCACCGAGCGATGGGCTCTCGGTGGAGGTGTCACCACCGAGGGTTTCATTCCACCGAGCGATGCTCTCGGTACATCGTATATGTACCGAGCGCTTGTTTGGGGCTCTCGGTACAACAACTGACGCTCGGTGGAGGCTGACTGTGCGGTAGTGTGATAACTAGAGGGTCAAGGAAGTAACGATGTACAAGTTCAGTTCTTTTCTTTTCATTCCAAGGATAGTAAATATAATGCCCACTCTAATCTGACTTCTGTTCTACTATTACTTGAAGACCTTTTGTAAGTGCACACTGTTGTTCTAGGCAAAGCTTGTTATCCCTATGGAACATGAAGGAGACTTGTGTGGCAAACCTGATGTAGCTAGTGTTGCTGGACTGAAATTGTGTATGACCAGACACTCGCTACAACACACACGAATGTCCCTGCCATCTACAGTGCTGTGTGGCCGGCAGTCACAAGCACAACCGCCGCAACAAGCAAATGATCGGTCTGTCTCGACCAAGAAGCTAGCTGGCCGAGCCATGCCAACGATCGAGGACCTGGCAGGTCGGCACCATGGCCTACAGCGCCGAGCCATGTTACCTCGGCACCATAGTCCATGGTGCCCACCTTGGGGTCGAAAGCCGAGATTTAGACGCAATAGGATATAAACGCGAATATTGCTCAAAAAAGTTCAATTGTAAAACATATCGCTATTTGTATGTGTAATGTGAGACTATATATATTGCCTCTACCAATGATTATAACAAACCTTTGCCATAGTTAAAATACAATGTGGGTGGGAGACAAAATTTTATAAATCAATTTCTTTATTGAGGGCACCTTTGGATGGAGACCCTCGATCATTTTTTTTGCCTGGTTTGGACTCTCCCTGCATATTGCCTGTGCTCCATTGGATGGAGCCTTGGTGATGAGGTTCCTGAACCATGCATATTCCTGCACAACCAGGCAACCAAAAAACTGAGGACGTACGTAGCCTGGCCTAATGGCTTTGGTTAGTTGATTATAATGGAACAAAACTTAATCGATATTTTTAAAAAAAGAATATAATTTTTTTAGAAAAAGAATACAAATTTATATCCGTATATATATGTTAATATTAATCTCTACACAATCTAGTTTCTTAATCAAGATATGTACACGTATATGTCAATCTCACGCCATGGATATTTTAATGCACTTCTACGTTATGCTTACTGTCTCGATCTCTCGCTAATACTCACACAGGCACAGACCTTGAACCAAACAATACTTTTCAATCTTCCCTGGCTAGCTAAAATAAAATCATTAACTTCTTCGGAAACTTCTTCACGAAACATTTTATTAATGGCAACCTCCACAGGCTTCAATGGAAACAGGCACTGAATTCAACTGCATAGGACTATTCAGCTATTGCACGCGATGTAAGCATTAAGGGCAGCATATTCATATCAATCATTAAGGGCAGCATATTCATATCAATTACTTATCTGACTTAAAATGTGCTACTTTTTCATTAGAAGTATCTGCAACAAAAATATTCTAAACATTTTAAGGCGAACCAAAATAAGTTTTCCCATGATTTAGCTCGAAGTAGTACTGAGAGATGATGGTAGCTACTGCAATCATTTGGAGTTATAATCATAGGACAGTACAGGATTGTCGTGTCCGTCTAGGGACGAAGAATTGACAACCTGGCGAGGTAGCCAGCGACCGGTGTTGCTCGACGAGACCAAGGCCGCGATGTTAAAATGCTGCTCATTGTCGCTGCAGTGCAACAACCAGAGATCATGAGGGAGTAGCTAGAGATCATGAGGAAATAATTGGAGCCCCGAATCCTTGTGTGCACTGTAGAGCAACGTCCTTAGCATGTGTGAGGACCAAAGCTTCAAAGCGTGATGTCGAACTCCATTGGACATGTAGATGCCACGGATGTAGTTGGATGAGCTCTGAGTATACTACTCGGTGCTGTCCCGATGCATCCCCACACCCACAGCCATCCAATTTCTATTGCCAGCATGATGAACTAATTTGACAGAGTGGTCTGTTTCACGAATGTTCTATCATCTTGCGAGATGGAGCCATGAGCCAGTGACTATATATCAAGTATAGTAATGTTTGAAGTACAACAGGTGAGCATTCATTATACATCACTATATATATCCCCCCTCATACTACAACACTATCATCACAAGAGAAGATCGATTCTGATTTCTTTTTATGTAGTGATAACTAGAGGGTCAAGGAAGTAACGATGTACAAGTTCAATTCTTTTCTTTTCATTGCAAGGATAGTACCCACTCTAATCTGACTTCTGTTCTACTATTACTTGAAGACCTTTTGTAAGTTCACACTATTGTTCTAGGCGATCTGTATGTCGATTTCTTAAAGCAACTGACTTATTTAGATCAACTGGAGTTATCAGAAGAAAGTCGAGAGTTGAAAGTGTGGGCGCGCACATCGTAGCACTAATATAATTGTTCCAGGGAGAAAATTTTGATCAGATAATTTTTTTTTTTTTTTTTGCCAAAAACACTCTGCTTAATTTTAATAGTTGGTACACAGGTTCATGGCCCTCGTCACTGTAAATCGAAGGCAGCACCTGTCGAAACTACTGTAATGATCTGGGGCAAGGTTTTCAATTTCGGAAATAAAAAAATTTCGAACCCACTGAGAAACGGAAATTCCCGAAATTCCCGAAATTTCGGGTCAAATTCAAATTGAATTCAAATTTTTTAAAAACATTTGACATGATTTCACTAGAAACTGTCTATGGTTGATCATACACCACAAATACATGAAAAATGAAGAAATATGTCAACACATATATGACGTGAGTTGCAGACAATGTAAACACACTGAAATTTTTTTACATATATATATATACATATATGACGTGAGTTTCACTCTCTGTAAAACACACTGAATTTCTAGGACCAGCAGCCTTGAAGTAGTATATATGACGTGAGTTGCACTTGCAGACAATGTAATCACACTGAATTTCTAGGACCGGCAGCAGTCATAGTAGAAAACATGGTAATATATATGAACAAAAACAACTAGTTTTCAAATCAAAATTCATATTTTAGATACGAGTTTATTCTGATCTGAAACATATATACCAACCTAATAAGAGAAACTAAACGTAATCATAGATAGGAACAAGGTATCAGATTGGAGATGAATATGATTCAAGCCAGGATGGCGGGAGTTTACAATCACACATCCCATCCCATGACTTCAGATTGATATGCATCGTCGTCAAGGCAAGAAAAGAGAACCTGAAAACTGACCGGCGGTCGGCGTCGAGGTCGCGGCCACCTGCAGGGCGTCCGCGTGAGATCGCGAGCAGGACCCTGAGGAAAGAGCCGCCGGCGGCTGCAAATCTTGTGATAAAATGTGTTTTTGGCTGGGAGTTTAGGGTTTCCAAGCATTATTTATATGGTGGGCCGACCGGAAGTGGAATTTGGGCCTTTTGGCGCGATTTTGAGCGCGCTGGATGAATTCATACGAAATAATTTGACCGGCACACATTTCGTTTCGGTGGTCACTGAGAAAACCGAAATTTCGGAAATTTCGAAAAATTTCGGCCGAAATTTCTGGGGTAGTGTCTGAAGCCTAGCTAGATTGCAGTTACAATACGAGCAGTCAAGTGCCAGGGAGCTTATTATCCCTATGGAACATGAAGGAGACTAGTGTACCAAACCTGATGTAGCTACTGTTGTTGGACTGAAAGTGTGTGTAGCTAGACACTCGCTACAACACACACGAATGTCGCTGCCATCTCCAGTGCTGTGCGTCCGGCAGTCACAAGCACAACCGCCGCAACAGCCAGCGTTTTCCATAGATCCGTACCCCACTGCATGCTCATGCATCAGGCCACAACAAGCAAGGATCTGGCAAAAGCGTCAACAAATCGATAGATTTTATTGGTGATTTGAGATTGGAATAATGGGGAGGGGAGGAGAAGGAGCACCTGGGCTTGTAGCTTTTTTGAACACTCCCAGCTGGTTGTAGTGTTTTTTTTTTTCATAAGAACTGTTGTAATAATTTAGTGCATACCTGACAAAAGCAGAGGACATTCGAATATGTCAAATGATGTAGAATTGGGACAACGGTTCAGAGATCATGCTTTGGTATAGTATGACATCAATGTTGCTATCACGATGAGGATTAGAGAAAAAAAATCAAGAAAGACCAGTGATCGAGAGAGCAGAGTCGTGTTTGCACTGTTGCCTTTCCTGGCAAGAACGTACACCTTTGACATGTCCTACTTCCTCCTCCATGCGTGCTATTCTGATAGACTTTGGCTACCAGCCTATCCTCTAGAAACATTTTCCTGCGTGTTGCCTTTCCTGTGATTACTTTCCTCAGTCCAGCCACGGCAGAAGACTATGGCTACATGCCTAGGCTCATGAGACATGCTTCGTTCCTATGGGTGCAATCCTGATAACCTGGCCAGCCAATGGATTGGATTTTAAAGCATAGTTAATCCGGCCTGGTACCAGCTACAATCCTGATGCATCCTACGCCTAGTCGGCCACTCCTATGCGAGCTCCAAAAATTACCAGCTATTTTGATAGTGCAACTTCTATGGTGGAAAATTCTTCATTTTGTTGTGCTCTTTGGCTCTGGTGTAGTAATATATATGTGTGTGCGCGCTTACACACCAGCCCATTAGTGTCCTTAACTAACGTGATAGCAATAAAATGTTTCTGCTACTTTTCTGTGAATTCAATAGACAGCACAAACTTACTCACATGGCCTCCTGCCAAAAAAGATGCTAAAAATATATGCTACTAAACCCGGCCGTACCATAAAAGCAATACTTCATGTCGTTTGATTTTGCATGGTTGGCCACTCAAATTGATATCCTATAAGTTCGTAGCCGGGCTAAAATTTGAAGAGACATAAGTATTAGTTATTGGTTAAAACATCTGACTAATAAACAATTACTTATACTGAATTCTATGTTTTCGATTTGCTTATTTGCTAAAACAGAAGACAAAATAGATACATACTCCATACTTATGTTTCCCTTCTGATTGTAAAAAATTTCTATTGCATAGCACTTCCATATATTTGAAATGCAATTATATGTGAGAATGCCAACAAGCGCAAAACACGTTGAATTCCAAGATGATTACGTCCAATGTGTGGAGGAATGCGACACCAAGTACTGCATTGTACAATCAATCAGAATGGCTTAATTAGAAGTCAATGTTGAACGCCTCCATGTCAATATCTATGGTTACTGAAGCAAACACTGCCAAAACATTGGACCTGTGCGATCCATCATAGGACTGATGGCTAGCACGCAGCCACGACGGTCACATCCTCCAGCAAGCTAAGACACACGACTGTTCTAAGATCTTGTGGCTCATGCAGCTCAACCTCCACCTTGATGTGCACCGATAGCCCTGCAGTTAACAGCTCTGCTTGATGAATGGGCAGGAGGTACTCATCATAACATGGGAGTACCAGGAAGCGTTACTAGTTGGCTCACACCATGTTAACTAAAATAGAAGAGGGTCAAGCATGCAAATAGAAGCGATTGCCGCGAATGGGAGGACCAAACCGTTGATTGCAGAGTTCCTTAAACTAGCTGTGTTTAAATAATGAAGAAAATTGAGTAGTGTTGTTTGAATATGTCAATTGATGCACAATTAGGACTAGTTTTATTATAAAGCATCCGCATATAGTATGTCAGTAATGTGCTCGGTACTAGTCCAGCTAGTTTCACAACGAAAAAATATTTAAAAACTTGAAGGTCGTAAGATTCAACAAGAGTGTCAATATGGTTTACCCAGTGGCCTTTGCTGATGCCTCTGGGCCTGACGCAGGAGCACTGTTGCACAGCTAATTATGTCATATTTGTAACCTATGAAAATTAAAAACAATAATAAGTTGTGCTTAGCTGTCATGTCAATAGCTCTACGAAGGCACAATAATGATGCAGTGCTGACAAGATGATCCATTTTGATTATTTTCGAGTAGTTCGCCAAGTGACAAGTTACCCCACTCTGTACATTAATTTTGAGCATTGGTCACAGCTTTGACCCAAGCTGACTCTGAAGGAGATGATCTTATGGGGCTTGTAGATCTTGTCCAATGTTGATTGTAGATCTTGCAGGCCGCACACAGTGATAGCTAGGCACTGTCCTCCTGACTGATGCCACATGTAAGTCATCTCTAACCACTCACTACACTCCTGATGCATCCCACACCAATGTGAAAGACTGTTTTGTTTCATATCGTCTGGGTCTTCACTATACTCGCCCTCGGGAATGAT
This sequence comes from Hyparrhenia diplandra, assembly GCA_015847255.1. Classification (NCBI taxonomy): domain Eukaryota; kingdom Viridiplantae; phylum Streptophyta; class Magnoliopsida; order Poales; family Poaceae; genus Hyparrhenia; species Hyparrhenia diplandra. Next base: position 362,996 of record JADLZK010004110.1, read on the forward strand.
CTATCTTCTAAGATGGATCTGTGAGCCAACTATATATTATATATAGTAGCATGTGAAGAAAATAGCAGGCATACGTACCTTTATTGCACATAACTATTGGCTTCCCAATACTTTAAGTACTGCACCATCATTCCAAGACAACATCCATTCTGTTTTTAGAAGAAAAAATTGTGTGTCTAATAAAGGCAAATAATACAACTTATTTTCTCTCCAATTTTTAATTAAAAAGAACGTAATTTTGTGTCTATTTGATTTTTGTATGCATGGCTTCCCTAGAAATGTGAACGTGTAGAACCTGTTGTCATCACTATTGTATCACCATTTAATCATCCTTTGCTATTACACAGATGCTTTTAATGGCGGTATTAGAAACTGATTCCTACTAGTGGTGGTATCATCCGTCTAGACCAGGCAACCAAAAGTGGGCGCATGCGTGTCCATGTTGCGGGGGCTAATGGTGGAAAGGTAGTCATTCAGTGGAATGAAGTACGAGGGAGACGTGCGCAATGGGAGAGGATGCCGCTAGTGCACGATGGATTTTTTTTATAATGGTATGCTATAAGCGTACACATACCTGTATTAAACATTAAGCAAAACATACATAGACAAGTCCAAATACAGGCACCTACTAGAAGGATACTGAAAGGACAGCTGTCCAACCCCAACATGCACAAAGGACCCTTAACAAAAACATATTACAAACAAGTCCTTCAGCTCCTTTGTGCTCGCAAGAACTACTGCTCGCCGTGGATCTCCGTCGACTCTGAATCCACCATCAGAGCAAACAAGAGACGGCAAGAACCACACCGAGATCTGAAGAAGCACCATCGCACAATGGCTTTCAAGGGAGCCACAGCGAGCATCTCACCCCCAAGGGATGAGAACAAACAACCTGTTGAAATGCATCGGCCGGGACGCACCCCATGCTTCTTAGATCTTGGACATGCACGAAACGCTGAACAACAGCAAGGAAGGAGAGCAAGCCCACACGCCGCAGCTCCACAGATCCACCAGCCACCTTTCTATACCACACCACCGACACCACCGCCGTACCGGGCCGAAGCGCCGGACAACCTGAGCCTCGCGACCAGTAGCCGTCAAGATCCTGACAGATCTCACCATCAGCTAGTACTCCAGGACCCGCGAACTCCTCCTTCACAGGCATCCGCCAGTGTCGGAGGACACGCCACCGAGACGGGGACGATGCCGGAAGAACTTATTCCACAGCAACGATGCCGCCACCGCCTCACCACCGTCGCCTAGGAAACCTAACCTAGATAAACTAGGATCTATCCTACCATGCCGCGAAGATCCGCGGTCCCTCCTTCCTTCCGAGCCCTAAACGGCCGTAAGGCATGGAGGACCAGCGGTCTTGCCGGCAGAGGCACCTGGATCTCGGGTGTTTCCTGTAGCAGGGGAAAGTGGAGAAGGGTTTCACCGGATTAGTGCACGATGGATTTGAGAGAGGGAGAGAGTGATGTGAGATACAAACCCTAACTCTCAGTATTTATATGACAAAATGGTTGTCGCTCCTATTGGGATTATGGGACCTGGATGATTTTCGGTGGCGGGCCTTTTAAGATGCCTGCTACGACACGGAAAATAAAAAATCCCGCCACTGTTAATCGGGCATTAACCATGGTGGACAAAGTGTACGCCTGCCACGGAAAATTTGTGTGTGTGTGTGTGTGGGTGGGTGGGGGGGGCACAAAAAAAAATTTTGTAGTAGTGAATTGAACTTTTCCTACGTACAATTTACTGTGTAATCATGATAAAAATGTAGGATTAGTAGAAATACACATCATGGACGCTACATATCAAACACCCGTCCACACTCTGAAAACTTGCGGCCTTCTTAATTATAATTCCAAACACACCTTCTTTAGCAAGCTGAAATTGCAAAGACGACTTCTCTTCAGAAACTGCACGCACCAACAACACACTGCTTCCGCTGGCTGATTTAATTTGTGTTGAGGTCAGTGCAGCACTGCACGCACCAAATCAATCTCGTCTTTGTCAGCCGATCTTCACGTACGTGCGCATCAGCTGCATGCTTGCATTGCTGATGGAAGAAGCCGTTTCACATGAAGTATTTCAGGCATGTTGTGCGTGCATGCATGTGGACCGGCCGCCAGAGCGCATGGATAAGAGATCGATGAGGGCGATGATAGAGTCGCTGCATGCACTTTGCATTTGCAACAACAACGCATGGTCACACTCACGGGGCAATGTTGTTGCAGATGTACGTAACACTGCTGCATACGTCAGTGACTGCATGCGATCGCCCCACGATCGGTGGTGACCACACGGCCGGTGAGGCCGTGAGGAGGCCGGCGGGGCTTTAGTTGGTTCTCCATCGCATCGTGTGCATGCATATGGGCTGGTTGTTCTAGCGGGATGAACAACTTGAATTAGTTAAACTACTTTATGAAAATTTACAAAAACATGTTGTTGTTGTTGTTGTGTTATGTACCCTTGGTGGAATAAATTTAGAAGGACACTTGGATATAATAATCCTATGTTAGTAGTGGCTTCAAATTGGTACAACATGAATTTTCAATCACTTTACAATGTGATCATTGTTTTTTATTTTCTCTGCCAGATCATAACGGGACATGGTATGACATGGGACACTAGATATATTTTTAAAATAACAGTAGCAATTCATTGCAAAATTACCCGATTTATATACGGAAAAATTCATAACAAATCAACATGCACTTGACCAATCTCATTATCTGGTTTTTAAAAGGAATTTCAGGAGACTCTTTATATTTATCCTAATTTATAGGACTGGACATTTGGACTTCTTTCTAGCCAAAGACGGAGAAAGCAGGCGATTCTCTAGAGTGCTCACAAGATGTAGAAAAAGTTGTTCAAAGGTACAAAGATATACAAAACATGTTTCAATAAAATGAAATTAAAGAGTAAATTTTAGAATGACTCTTGGAGATGCCCTTATATTGTGGTCCAAGTTACAATACTTTGGACGCTCACTTTCTTGGGTGTTTTATATCCGTCAAATGCAACACGACTCTACTACTACACCCAAAAAAAATGGCCAACAAAAGTTCACTTATTTGTATTGCTTTTGGACCGTAATGCTTGAGAAAATCTAAACCTTCTATATGGGAAACCCCCACTTAGTAGTTCTCTAGGGAGTTCTCTCAACATGCAGCTATGCCACGTAGGCGGCCCCACCCAATCCCTCCTTGGCTCCCGTGAGCAGTAACACCAGGTGTTGAATGTAGCCGCCGTCAGCCTGTAACGTTTGTTGTATCGCATGAATTCGTCGTCTCCTGGGCTACCTCTCGAAACTAAACCGTCGCTACGCATCCACCGGTGGCCTCCTCACCTACCTAGAGAAGCGAATCATCTGCCTCAGTAATCTCAGCGCCGCACACCTCCCCGTCGACCTCCACTTCCGTTGCCGGCCTTCCGCATCCTTATGTCCGCTCCACTTCGCCTTCCCACGAACGTTCCTGGCAGCTGGCAGTGCTTATAATAGACGGAAGAGCCGTCGGCCTCCAAACCGCGTCTCTCTCTCGCATGGCAGTTCCTGGAGTTCTTCGAGGACTCGCTCGGCCCCGGCCAGGGCTCCACGCAGCTGACGCCGACGGTGGACCTCGCCAGGCGCGTTGATTCGACGCGCGGGTCATCACCGCGCCCCCGTGAACCGCCGGGTATGCGGCGTTCCACATCTCTGTGCCCACTTTGCCTCCGACGCCGTCTTCTCCGTCAAGGGCGCGCGCCAATCGGCGCCACGCTTTATTGGCCGCGCCTACCTCCGCCCGGGACCTCATCGTGGGCCAGGTCGCCGACATCCTCGACGCCCAGCAAGAAGCGGCTCGCACGGGCCCAAGATACGCGCGGCGCCCGCGTTCCGGGGACGTGGCCGCCGACCGCCCCTGGTGGGGACGGGCGCCGGTGATGCGCGGTATCCAACCTAACCAGCGCGAGCACAGTGTTCGAGGTGATCTTCCGGTGCCAACCATGCCTTTTATTTGACCTCTAATGCGTCAAGTTCGCTGGAACGTGCGTCGCCGGCGAGCCGGGCTCTGCTTCGCCGTCGCGCGCATGGCCGCACGTCAGTTAGGGACCAGTTGTTGTTCGATTGAATGAGGGGTTTTGTTCGCCAGAGTGTTCTGGAGCTATCTGTGTATTTGCCGTCGCCGAGGAAGTCTCTGGTGGCCGCTTCTACCGTCCGCCATGGCCGCTGGCTACGTTGCTATAGTGTTCGAGTGGAGGACGCACGGCTTGGCTTTCCTTTCTCACGAAGCCCAAAGCAGCAGCAGCGCACCGATGGGGAAGAGCATTGTCAAAAAAAAAAAAAATGTTGGAGGAGATGAAATGAGTGGCTGAGAGTTTTCGTCTCGCATGAGGTTTGTGGATCAATTTTTTTTTCTTTCATTCGGGAGACATCCAGCAGATTACATGGTGTAACATGGGTCCCACCTGACTTGATCTAATAGCCAAATTGAATACTTTGTCTATATTTGGTTTATATTTATTCATATTGCAATATGCAATTTTCTAATTTAATCTTTGAATTTTAACTACCGTGCAAATGTTATTTAGTGCTCAATACTAATTTAAATGTATTTTATTGAATTTTTATCTGACATACCATTATATGTCATGTTTACTGAAAGTACAAGTTCATAAATGGAATATCCGAAAAGAACGCGCGGAGGAGTTCACCTAGTTCATCGACATGTAAGTCCAAAATTTAGATTTACACTTAGATCTAAATATGTCTTGATTTATATGGCTTGAGAATCTAATAATTTGCATGTCCTTATGATTATGATACATTTTTCATTATTCAAAAAGATATAATAAACCTAATTAATCACATAGTTTGTGGGCACTCTATGGAAAAAGTACATGTTTGTCCTAATTAAAAACATGTATTTATCCTTTAATCGAGCTAGGGGAGAATAAGGTTTTACTAATTGAGAGGCTTATTTATATAGTTTCTATATGTTGCCACAACATTGTAAATAATCTATAACCAAATTTACGTGTAAACCTTATTTGTTCATGACCTGTCAAGTAGGGAATACGATGCCTTTATAGAAAAAAATAATGGAATTTTAATTTACATGTGTTCTTGATTTTAGCACCGCTACCCCATCCTGTATTTCAACTCCAGCACTAGCATGATCTTATGTGATGTGATGCAAGCTATAAATGATTTTTTATGCTATCATTGTACCTAGACTGTAATTTTGGACAAAAAAAATCCTTATTTGAGATTAAAAAATTGTAGGAATTCATATGAAATTAAAAATTAAATAATCAGATACAATATGTCATATAAGGCGTGGGGCTGCTGCAAGAAGAATCATTATAGTTTAAGCTAAGCTGACATGGTTTCAACTAAATTAAAGTCACACAAATATGACGAGACTACTAAAAAAGCCTACTAAGGCAACACCTCCCTTTTTGATTAGGGGCGGTTGACGTTTTTTGAGCCGCCCCTACAAAGTGAAGCAAATTCTTCCATCAGACTAAGTTTCAGCCGCCCCTACTAATAGCGGGGGGCGGTTCAATATCCAAAGCCGGCCTCTACTGTGGTCCACTATAGGGGCGCTCTATATATTGAGGCGCCCTACATTGGGTTCTCGAATTTTAAAATGAGACACTAAAAATTAATTTTTCAATATAAAATGTAGATCTCGAAAAGTTATGAAAGTTTGTAGTTGACCACTTTTTGGTTTAGTCAATTTACACTCGGATTTGTATAATAGGTCGAGGCTCTTCACGTGTGAGCGGTTGGTGATGGGTTCGTATCATGGCCACCGCAACATTTCAACATTTTCGAAACATTAGTAAAAACTCCGAGAAAATCATAGTGGCAAGGGCCGGTGGGGCTCTTCCCCAATTAAAAAAAAATCTTTTGCTATTTTTTTCAAATTTGAAAATGCGATTTCTAAAAACCACAATAGGGCGGTTGGATAACCGTCCCTACAATAGGACCACAGTAAAGTAACGAAAGTTAGACGCCGCGTTTCTTTAAAACCGCCCCTACAGTGCATCCTCAACTACCTCTATAGAAGGCTATTGTTGTAGTGACGTGCAAAGGGAAAACTATGGATGTTGATAAAATACTTTGGTTAATCAGTTAAAGGTAAGTTTATCACAATTGAATATATAGGGACTATAGATTATCTTCAATTGTATTAGAGAATAAACAATGAAAACACTAACTAATCTGGATTGAAACCCGTGTGGCAGCTTCTATATATGCCGTACCGCCTGCTGCAGGGCCAAGGTAGCAGAGAATGACCTCGATCCAATGAACACGCCACACTCCTCATGGCGGAGTTGGGGCGTGATTGTCGCGCCGTCCGCGTCGAAACAGAAGGCTGCCGGTCCATCGGCAGGGGCCACGTACGCCCAAACACGCACCGGGCATGTGTTGTTCATGGTCACTCTCCGATCCGTGCACGCATGCACCACAACAGGATTGAGTGACAAAGCCATGATTTCAGAGGCCAGAGCAGCACCAAACGTACCTCGATCTTTGTCAGCCGATCTTCACGTACGTATGGCGCCCGGCATGCAGTTACAACAGAAATGCAAAGTCTTGTGCGTGCGCATCAGCTGCATGCTTGCATTATATATATTGCTGATGGAAGAAGCCGTTTGCCGGCCTCATCTCCCACTCTCACTTGCGGCAGCCACAACTCCCACTCTCATCATAGTATATATATATGCAGTCGGCGCCACGGTGAGCAGCAGCGCAGCCACTGCATGCATTTGCTTCCTCGTTTTCCTGCTGCATGCATGCATGCTGTGGGCTCTTCTCAGGAGCGGGCCGGCGCGGGAGGCGGTCCAGCTCGCGCTGCCGCCGTGTTGCCGGAGCCCGGCGCGCCCCTGTTTCTTATCATTATATTCAGCTGATAAGTGTGATAAGGTCAGGTTGCTCAACTCCAGCTGATAAGTTTCTTCATGTGCCTTGCTCAATATGCATGCTTTCTCTCAAACCTTTGTTCGATTGTTTAAATATGACCCTCTTACAAAGCTCTAGCTCACTCTCGAAAGAAGAACACCACTAGCTATCTCACTCTCGACATATCTAGCCTCACTGATTCCTCTATCTCTGGCAGCTAAACTGTCTGTCCTTCTGCTCAACACCCGTCAACTGGCCACACCCTTCAATTTTTTATTAGCAATTTAGCGGCAGTCGTCTCCAGCTGCTTCCACAAACTAAAGCCGTGGCACACTTCCATCCCTAGGCCATGCAAGACTGTCAACATCCTCTTGATCCTTGCACAAATATACACGAGCGCACACACTCCTATATAACAAGCTGGCTGACGAATGCAGCTGGACAGCACTATAGGAATCACATATGGAATCTAATGTCTCCTTTTGATTAAAACTCAAACTTGCATTGTATATAAATGTTGAATGTAGCCGTAGCAGTGAATTTAGTGGTTAAGTAACATAAAGTTTCTCCTTTATTATACTTTAGCATGAAACAATCTAAATTATTTCTAGTTATTCGTGCAAGGAACTAGCAAAATGTATTGTTTTGTTCTTCATCATCCTAAAAACAAGAATTGGACTTAGGTTATGGAGGCAGGCATGGTGGGCACCGAGACGAATGGTGGTGGCTGGCTAGAGGCATGGTCCCTTATGTCCCTCAGCGCCATTTTCATCGATTGGGGGTTAAGAGAAAACCCCATATCATTCGTATCCTCGATCACATTTTAACCCTAGGAATAAACATTTTGCTTGTTTCCATTAATTCCTTTGTTTTAGCCTTAACAACAAATGTCCATCAGCTCTTTTTCTGTGGTATGTTCCTCTTCCTAGCGGGGTGCTTCATTTTCTCTATATGGTGTGGAGTAAATTTTCAAAATAAGTTTCTTTTATGCGTATGTCTTGCTGAATATGCATGTTTTCTCAAACCTTTGTTTGATTATTTCAATATGACCACCTCTTGCAGCCGTGATAAAGTGAACAACCTCTCTAAACTAGCGTACATTTGCTCTATGGTGGGGATCGTAATTATGGTCTTCTGGTACATGGGCGGCTGTCCTCTGAATGTCGCGTTGATTGTCACCACGCTTTTGTCGCTGTACATCATGACTGCAATCTTAGCATTTACCAAGGTAATTAAGTAAACACTTGCTTATTAGATCATAAAATTTTAAGAATGACTAGAGTAAGAGCGAGTTTGTGATATATATTGAAAATATGCATGGTGAACTTGTAACCCATTGTACACCTAATTAGGCCAAGGTATTTTACATGGAGCCACTGCTAATGGGCAACGACAAGGACTGATCGAGTGCCACGGAGCCATCTTCATCGTCCTCGACCATAGGGCCACTGGGTACATCGATCAGAGGCCCAACCGCCTGTATTAGGAAGGCAATGGAGCAAAATAAAAGAACACTGGTGACTGTAATAAATAAGAGTGGTGATTGCGTGTGTGCAGAACCATTTGAATACTCTCTCTGTTTTTCACTCAAATATTAGGAAGGCAATGGGGCGAATAAAAGGAAAAACTAGTGATTGTAATAATAAATAAATGAATAAGATTTGATTGCGTGTGTGCAGAACCATTTGAATAAACTACTATCTCTGTTTTGCACTCAAAATTGTCTTTTGCCAGTGGTGGTTAACTGCCGACGCATAACCACTCCAATATATGGAAGCAAAGATATATGCTTGTCCTCTATTGATCGCTGCCGTGGCCACAGCTACGCCAGTGACACGAATCTGCACTCCACGGCCACGCACCCTTTGACCCAAATAAACTCACCGCCAAGTCGACACGCACGCATCACGCCGACACGGAGCTCGCCATGCATATATGCATACGCATGTTGTCGATCAGAGGCCACGGTTCGGCCATGCATGCATGCAACCACCATTCCATCAGCCTTGAACCGATGTTGGCATGGCATTCATCCAGATGGGCAGTTATTATCAACAATGCATGTGCATGCAGCTTGCATTGTGCGGTGCTCATGCATTGTGTAGGCGGGCGAGAAGGACCAGGCCACCAGAGCTAAGAGTATTCTTATCGACAACTCAGTCACACAATGCATGTCTTGCTGTATCATTTGCTAAGAGCAACTCCAGTGGTTTGACATTTGGGCTTGTCATTTCATATCTATGCCAAAATCTTTGAATTTTTCTCTCCAATGGTTTGGCATTTGGGTTGGCAAATTGGCGAGACTTGGCATTTGAGGGTCCAAACCGTGCATATTTGCCATGTGAATCTCAACTTGGCAAAACTCCTCTTTTGTGTGAGTCTCCTGCTTCTCTCCCATGCATGCTGCATGTAGCTACTAATTTAGGTTTTTCAAGTTAAAAATGTCAAACCGTTGGAGATGAGGTTTGATTTAACTTGACAAACATTCAAGGACTTGGCAAATTGCAACTTTTGCCAAGTACAATTTACCAAACCATTGGAACACAGGTGCTCAAGACATGATGACATCTAAGTATCCGTGTTCATCATTTCGTCTGAATTGCAGCAAAAACTTCATCATTGCTGAAGCAAAGGAGCACTACTGATGAACTATATACTAGCGATTACTCGATCCATTGATCTTTGTAGCTGCTTTACTGATGCCACAATCTAATGGTCATCGTGCAATGGATGCCAGTTGGACATAACATTGCGAAAAAAAAAGGGTTTAGAGTAACTCAAGCCGGGCATGTAAAACTTAGACCCTAAGATTTCATTTCCAAGCTGACATGCATAAATTAGGGCCCAAAATTAAGTCCAACTCCAGTGAAAAAACACACCAGGACCCTATTTCTCCGCGAGCGAGAGCTGCCCCCCCCGCACCGCCACCACGCGGCTCCGGCACCCCCGCCCGCGCCTCCTGCACCGGTGCCCGCCCGTGCGCCTCCCGTGCGCCCAGCGTGGTGAGCCTGCTCGGCGGCGCTGCTCCCGCCCCTTGCGGTGAGCCTCCTCCGGCACCCAAGTCAATGGAGGCTGCTGCGCCGCTGCTTCCGCTTCTTTTGAGCCTAGTTATGCCATGGTAAGATTATATTTAACACAAACAAACGAAATGTGCTACAGTGTCTTTTCGATTCGGAACCGTGTTTTTTTCAACCAACTAATTAAACAACAATCATCTTTGTGGCAAAAATACAGTAAAATTTGAGGCAAAACTACTTGTATGATGTGGCCATGCTTTTTAGACACTTGTAAGTTTAGAAAAGGTTGAGGGTTTGTCATATCTCACTTACCAAAGGATATAAACGCTAGAACCTCGTTGACGAAGTGGACCCACCACTACTACAAAATTGATTTTACATGGTGTTCGATTTTATTTTTCCGTGGCGGGCATTTGAGAAACCGCCACGGAAAATAGATGGCCCGCACCCTCCGGCCCGGGGAAAAACCGCCACGGTTAATCGATTAATCCGTGGCGGTAACCGCGGGCGGACATTTTATAATGTCCGCCACGGTTATCGATAACCGTGGCGGTTTTTATAAAAAGCCCGTCACGGTTAATCAGGCCCAGCCCGATAATATTTGGAAGCCCAATGGAAAGCACCCAGCCCACTAATTCCACCAAAGCATATAAATTGAGCACTAGGGTTTCATTCTCACTCTCTCCCACCGGTCCTCACTCTCTCCCAACTTTCTCTCGGCGCCTCCTTCTCTTCCCTCCCGGCGCCTCCGTCGTCCCTCTTCCTTCAGAGTGCCGACGCAGACGCGGCTCCCCATGGCGGCTCCCTCGGCTCCCGCGTCCCCATGGCGGCTCCCTCCTGCGCTGGCGGTAGCGGCACGGGCGCAGATCCGCTGTTCCCCGAGAGATCCAGGCGCGGCGGTGGCCTCCTCGTCCGAATCGGGCGGCGACGGCGGCAGCTCGGAGCAAAGCGGCGCTGGCGGGCGGCGGCGCTTCTCCGGCGGCGGTGCGGCTCCAAAGGCCTCCCCTTTGAGCAGTGCGCTGGCGGCCTCCCTCCACCGGATCCGGCCTCCTCCACCGGATCCCTCAGCCTTGGCGTGCGTGGCGCGGGCTGGGCTTTTGGCGCGGCGCACGGCGGCGGGGCGGGCAACGGCACGGCAGCGCTATAGGGGCGCCGGGCTCGCGCTGGGCGGCCGCGAAGCGCCGCTGGGCGTGGAGTCGCTGGGCTGGCGCGTCTGGGCGGCTGCGAGCGCTGGGCGTGGCGCCGCTGGGCGCGGCCGCGGGCGACCTCCCGAAAGCACGGCGGGCCGAAACCCCTAGCGGGCCCGACCGCCCGCATCTAGCCGTAGGGCCCGTGACCGGGCCATTTGGGCCCGCTTAGGGTTTCGTGATTCGATTTTTCTTTTTTTTTATTTTTTTTATTCATTAACTGGCGGGCATTTTGTCCGCCACGATCTTCCGGTCCGCGGGCGGACAAAATGCCCGCCACGGAAAGGGTCCGTGGGCGACAAAATGCCCGCCACGGAAAAAATGTTTTTGTCCGCCACGGTTAATCCTTTATGTAGTAGTGCACGTACCGGTCCAACCAACATCCATGCTCCACCTGAGAAACGCAAAATATGAAACTTCCAGTCAAGAAAAAAAACAACATGTCACGTCAGTTTAATCGTTGGTGTCATCTATAGACTTACTTCTCTGATGTATGATGTGTGTCCCAGCCGACAAATAACATGCCAAAGTACACGGAGCCCAGCGCAAAGACAAGATGGAAAGACCCATACCCATATGGTACATCGTTTTCGTTCCCTGCTACTGGGTATGGTACATCGTTTTGGGTCCCTACTACATTCCTGAAAAAAAAAATGTTGAGGGTACAAAGAAGGTAAGGCTTATGGTTAAAACAGTCTCAGCGGCAAGGCAGCCACTGCGGCGTTGTTGCCAGAAATACGTGATGGGGTTTTCTCTTACACCCATGCAACGACGTTGGCAAACAGGAATATCCCCTGCGTAGATGTACCGATCGAGCTGACATTGGTGTTAGGCTCGGCCAAGAGAAACGGCTTCCAGTATCCACATTGTTACCACCAGTGGCCCTCTGAGACGCGTCTGCAATCTGTCAGTAAAAATCAAATGAGGCAGATGGGGAACAAAATGGCTTTTTGCTATAGCAGAATCAGCTACAGATATTTCAGATTTTTGTATACAAATGAAGAAGAGGAACTTTGTATATATGTCATCTAACCACCTAATTTCACTAGAACATTTCATCATTTTCTAATGGCCGGAAAAAACTTATTCCATCTCTGGTACTACACTAAAACAAATGGTAGACCAAATGGGACAGAGAATTCTTATCTGAACACATAACTCCCAAATCACCACCAACTTCTTGTTAGGAAATAAATTAAAAGAATGACAAAAAACTAAATGGAAAAATATATATATATATATATATATATATATATATATATATATATATATATATATATGCTATCCACTTCATTGTACGTGTGCCTCTAGGACGACTCCAATCTAGCTCGATCGCAGGAACATGCAAAGGGAAACTTAACCTGCAGCTCCTGGCTTTGCTCGTTGGTTGCCATTTGTATTAGGAAGCAGTAGTGAGCAGCCTATGACAGGTTATGTGTGGCCTCGCAAACGCTGCACGCACGAGACGTGCAGGAGACCAAGTGATCTGAGACGTAACCGCAAGCACGTGCACAAGATCTCAAAGTGATGGACGTTTAACTGCTGGATGACAAAGCTAAGATTTGAGATAGCGTACAGCATGGTGCCGGCATGCAGTGTGGTCGGCAGAGGGACACACATGGTGGGCGTTGCACTGCTGCATGCCTCCATCATCTAGTGATGAATCACGAGCAAGTCAAAGTATCAACAACTTATAATGAATTGAAGGACCTTCGTTCCACATGAAAAAATAATGTCTTTCTCTGTTTGCTGGTCAAATAGAGGTGGTTACAAATTAGACACTATTTTTAATTTACATGGGGAAACCGTTGTACACGTATATATCAATCTGAATTCACTACCCGGCCGGTTGCTTTTAAAATTCGGCAGTGCTAAGATATATACTAGCATCGTTCGTTTCAAATTGTCTGCCAGTGATGATGGGATTGTGGTTTCTGCAGTCCGGCCGGTAAACGTACTCTAAACATGTACACACTATTCTTTAAAACGAAAACATGTACACTCTAATAGGAGTATGTATATTTGTCGTGCCTTTACTAAAATTTTGAATTACAATACCCGTACAAGCAAAGCTAACACGCAGCACCTACGAAACGCAAAAATATATCAAACTAACTAGCTACTACGAAGGATATAATTCAAGGCTAAAGGAAAACCAAACCATACCCCTTATGGCTCATCGAGTAGGCAAAGTATATATTGTTACATACACACATCTCCCATGTCCACACAGGCACAGACCTTGAACCAAACATTACTTTTCAGTCTTCCCTAGCTAGGTAAAATAAAAAATCGTGAACTTCTTACCAAACTTCCCCACGCAACATTTCATTCATCGCAACTTCTCCCCCGGCTTCAATCCAAACCGCACTGCATTTGGTAGTTTCCTTCAATTGTACAGTGACTTATCAACTATTACACGCCATATAAGCATTAAGGGCTGCATGTTGACATCAATTATTGTATCCGACATAAAATGTGCTACTTTTTCATTAGGATTATCTGCAACAAAAATATTGCTACAGGGATGTGCTACTTTTCATTTACAATATTTTAAGGTAAACCAAAATAAGTTTTCCCATGTATTAGCTGGAAGCAGTAGTAAGATGATGCATGGTAACTACTACAATCAATTGGACGTACAATTAATCATATATTGCTACAGGGATGTGAAGTCCGTCTATGGAGGAAGAATTGACGACCTGGCAAGATAGCCAGCAAGGAGTGTTGTGACGACGGCGCAGGTAAAATACGTTGACCAGATCACCGTGGCCAAAATGTTGAAGCGCTGATCACTGCCGCTGCAGTGCTACAACGCTAACATATCCGAGTACCACATCTCCAGAGTGTGATGTCGAACTTCGTTGGACATGTAGATGCCACGGGTTTTGTTGGATGAGATCTGGGTATACTACTCGCCACGGTCCTGATGCATCCCATGCCCACAGCCATATTTCCAATATCTGTTGCCAGCATGATCAACTAATTTGATCAACTAATCTTGCGAGATGGAGCCATGAGCCAGTGACTATATATCAAGTATAGTAGCGTTTGAAGTAGAAACAGGTGTGCTTTTATTGTACTTAACTATTGGCGGTACCCTCAAACTGCAGCAATATATAATAACATAAGTTACATAACATCACAAGACAAAATCCATTATTTTTAAAAACAAGAGAAGATCCATTCTGATTCCTTTTTATGTAGTGATAACTACTAACAAGTTCAATTGTTTTGTTTTCATTCCAAGGATAGTGGCTATTGCGCTCCAATCTGACTTATGTACGTTCTACTATTACTTTAAGACCTTTTGAGTGCACACTATTGTTCTAGCTCTAGGTGATCGTTATGACGTGGATTTAAAAGCAAGTGACTGATTTAGATCAACTGGAGTTATCAGAAGAAAGTTTAGAGTTGAAGTATGCTTGGCGCATCATCATAGACCTAATATAATTTTGTCCCTAGGATAAAATTTTGATCCGATAATTTCCATTTTGTTATACCCAAAAACACTCGACTTATTTTAATAGTTGTTATACAGGTTCATGGCCCTCAACATTGTAAATCCAAGGTGCGCATCATCATAGCATCTATCGAAGCTTCTGGTCGAATTATATGCAAATCATACTTTTCTACATGACACGCGGTGGTTACAGACAACCAATCACTGTGCATCAAGCTATGGATATCTTCCTCTGCTCATGTGTACATCTGACCTGCATGGGTTCTTGTTTTCAGTTCTTGCGCTGCAGTGCAATGCATATCCTGGTCTACTGATCTGATGCGTTGTCCTGTCTCGTTGCGGACTATTCTGATTCCTGAAGCCCTTTGAGGCAGAGCAATTCAATCAGCAGGGCAATAACAATACTCCAGCCTCTCTATAGACACACACACAACTATTTATTGATGAAAAGTGCTCAAACACTCCTGTTTCTAAAATGTGCACAGATTTGAAAGCAGCCACAGTCTAACAGATTACAAATGCGTGAGTCCAGCCCTGACCATGCTACGCTAGCTCCCCTTCGTCTGGCGCCGTTCTGTTAGAGTAGGTGTTGGCCATTCCATTGCAGCGGCGGCGAGCAGCGTCAGTAGCGGACAGCAGTTCGAGCAGACCGAAACACTTCCATTTCCCTCCATTTTCATTCCCCTACTCGACGGTGCGGGATGACATTCAGTTCCTGGACAAGAGGTCGGGCGGCACCGATCCATTTCGTGTGATCGAAGTCCGCCATCGGCTAATCCCTTTGCCAAAGACCTGGAAGGCCGGAACATGCCAACTCCGGCTGGGTTGGGTGGGCCAACCCACATGAGACCAAGGTACTTAAGAAAAAAATATTAACAAGATAAACTGCCTTGAGATCGATCAGTGAACCTTTTAGAAAGAGGGAGTACTGGAGCAGTCCTCTTATTTACATATGGATTAGAAAGCAAAGTACTAGATCCATGGCAACGTGCGACCTCTAATCCCAAGCTTCGTAACAAATGTTCTCTAGTGACCTCACATTTAAACATATCTAATTCACTTAGGGAATGTTCGTTTCATCATGGAACCAAGGGGATCGACTGAGGGGATTCAGGCGATTAAATCCCCTACCAGACAAAATCCTAATCCACCCCCTTCAATCTCTTTGATCTTAGGATCAAACAAATTGTGCCTTAATGCGGTTCAACGTTGATGTAATTCCTTTGCAGCACAAGGATTAACTAGCTAGCTCCCATATCCTAGCCTGATGACAACAATGTAAGTCATCTTGCTTTGCCATGTAGTCCTAGTGGCTGGCTTCCATCCTTACACTACATTAATTTGAAATCTGAAATAAATAGAGCCAGTAAAGGGACATGTTTAGGAGAAGTAGTAGAATATTTATATATCATTATATAAAAAAGTCACATATTCACTAGTGCGCCTACAGACGCTACAACAATTAACATCTGTGCTATAAACTGACAGACGCCAAGCACCCACAACAAGCGTCTATAATAAGTAGCCAGTGGGGGTCTCCAATCCGGCGAGGTCAACACGAGTATGTAATAAGCGCTTATAACAGACGCTCGTTATGTAATCATGTATGACATAAAACTACCGAAGCACGTACTCGGCACCTATCTATAGCTGAAAGACCTATTGCAGAGACACGTGCCTGAAAGCTCTGGGTATACTACGTGCAGCTTTCCTGATGCATCCTATGACCACAGCTATCCAATTTTTGTTGCCAGCACAATCAACTAATTTGATAGAGTGGTCTATACATCAAGTAAAGAAGCGTTTGATGTACAATAGGTGTGCCTTTATTGTACATAGCTATTGGCTCCCTCATTCTGGTTTATTTTTATGTAGTGATAACTAGAGTTGTCAATGAAGTGACAATGCACAAGATCAATTGTTTCCATTATGACCCTTTGTAAGCGCACGTCAGTTCTAGGCGATCTTTATGTTGATTTCAAGCAAGTGACTGATTTAGATCACAACTGGAGTTATCAGAAGAAAGTTGAGAGTTGAAAGCGTGCACGCGCATCATATATCACTAATAAAATTGTGCCTGAGAGAAAAAATTGATCAGATAATTTTTTACATGGTGGTGGACACATCGATGAATTACTGGATCAAGCTATGGATATCATCCTCTTTAATCCTCTTAATATATACTCTGCAATCTAGCTTGCTCAGATTCTTAGGTTTAGTTCTTACGCCACAGTGTAATGCATATACAGGTCGACTAATCTGATGCTTTGTCCTGTCTAGATGTTGACTAATCTCAAGCCCACTGTACTGTACAACGTCCAATAACTTTGCAGTGCAATAGCAGTACTCGGGCCGGGGGCTACATGCAATGTTGAGGTTGCTACGAGCATGATGTGACAGCACATCTTGTTGCAACAGAGAGCACAAAACAGCCAATTAGAGTGGGCAATAGCTACTATATATCCGGGGATTCCTGATGCCTACCCTAGCTCCCACTTAAACATATCCAGTTCACTTAACGCGGTTCAATGTTGATGTAATTCCTATTGCACATGTAGTCAAAGTGTGTGCCTTCCATAGAACATTCAGCAGAAGCACATGTTTAAGAAAAAGTAGCTAGCGATATATCGTGTGTAGTAGCTTGTGAAGTACAGCAGACATATGTGCCTCTATTGCACATAACTATTGGCTTCCGCATAACGAGCACTGCAGAGTAGGCCGGGTACTGGCTGTCACAACAAATGTCATTACACGAGAAGATGCATTGTATTTTTTTTTATTGTAGCAATATATGCAAATAAGGGCAACAAATAAATTAGTCTCCTGCTTGCAAAGAAACCATCACATTTCCGACAATATAAAGTCTCTCACATGGACAACTAATTTTCTCTGTAAGTGTAATTTATGCCCATTTGAATATTGTACGGGTTGCTTCTCTAAAAATGTGAATGTGTAGAACCTGCTGTGATCCTTACTCGAAAAAAAAAGAACCTGCTGTGATCCCCATGTCCACGGATCAAATAAGGAGACAAAAGTCAGGAGATTAATATAGGTACATGGAGGCAATGGTATAGAGTAACATGCTCCACCGATGTTTTTCGCCAGCAGCAAGGCCAGAGTACTCAACACATGGATCTCCAACATTAATGATCTAGTACCAGTAGGGGAGTGTTTGTTTCCATTTCTTCGGAAAATCGATTTCTTCCCATGTGCAAAATATCTTTTTTTGAAAGGTTTGGGCAGGACCTCTGCCATTCAATTAAGATAGAGGAGAAAAAAGGAATAATACATGCACCCATTGGTACAACAGAAGGGTGGAAGCCCACTCAAGAAAGGAAACCCTCCAAACCAAACGGTGTCTTCCACTGTTCAATGTCATCTTTGACCCTTGCAGAGCTACCTGCCCCATTGTTTCTAAAGTGTTGTTGACAATGCGTCGCCTGTTCCTGTCTTTCCATATATCCCAAAATCTGTATATTATTACAAGGCAAGTAGGCTATTGAACCTTTTTTGATTAGCCGAAGGCACTTTGCTAGCGGCCTTTTCCCACCAAGGAATAATCTGTAGCGGGTCTTCTTATTGCTGTCCCACTAAGCCATCAAAGTGCTCCTAATGCGGCCATCCTCTTTTTCATGTGCAAAATATCTTCCAAGGAGGACCAAGATATTGTACAGACCGATTATGTTAATTGTTATCCCAACTTTGTTCATGTTGCTTCACATATACCCTTCCCTCGCTGCGTCTCCCGGGGAAACGAGGGCCCCCCACCGCCGCCGCCACAAGGCCCCGCTCCAACCTCACCAGCCGGGCCGCCGCTGCCACCAAGTCGGGCGGCGGCGCCGCCCCCGCTCTCCTTCCCGTCCCTCTCCCTCTTTCCTCCCCTCTCAGCTCCACCTCCCTCCCCTTGCTCCTTCGACGCCGATGATGGCGCGGGCGGCGTGAGGGTCGATCCGGCTCCGCCACGGCCGGATCCGCCTTCCCATTGGCCGGATCGGGCTTTCCGCGGTGTTCCCGCAGTTGGTGCGGCGGATCGCCAGCGATGGACCGACCTAGGGTTGGTGTCGCCTGGCGTGCTGCGAGGTGGTGGCTCTTGGCGGCGATATGGCTCGCACCTCGGTGGGCTTGGCGGCGAATGGCGGCCCCGTTCTCTCCAGCGTTTGGTGGAGGGATGGATCGGCGACCAGCCGCACCTCGCCGCCTAAGAGTCCGGCGGCGGCGGGCTGATCGCGGGTATTTCGGGACTTGATCCGCCCCGCGCTGCCCTGTTGCGCCCTTCTCGGTGCAGGTGGTGCCCGGCGATGCGGTTCGGCGAGGGCGTTGCCTTGGGTCGGGATTTTTCCCGGCGACGGCCGGGTCTCGATCTGGACCCCGGGCACCGGATGGGGATGCCGGCGTTGGCGGCTATTCAACACGCCGTCCAACCCGCCCTCCCTCGAGGTCGGGGCCTAGATCATCTACAACAGGCTCGGCTCGAGAATACGTCGCTCCCAAGTGGCTCGCTAATCAACTCCGACATCTACCAAAGGACAGCGCCGCCCTCCGTTTCTTCTCGCTACCTCGCTCCATCTAGTGAAGTCCCTCGCCGATTATCTCAGGCAGATCTCGTCGTGTGAAGGTTCGGCTTGGATGTGCTTTTGCAGGATCTTGGAATATGGGTGAAAACTCTGCCTAGCGATCCGGGGCGGCGGCGACACGCTAATCGACGACATTTCCCCCTTGGAGGCGTCGCTATAACTTCCTCTTCTTTCGTTGATGGTGGCATCTGTGGATGTCATTTACCTTTTTGAAGGCATCAACACAAGCACGCCTCCTAACCACGCCCTGCATTACGGCAATTGGGACCTAGCTGCGGCGTCAAGGGCAAGGCATGGACGCGCTCTCGTTAATCAAATAGAGGGTCGAAGCATTTAGTTTGCTGATTGTCCTGGTTGATTTATAAGACTATGGCTTTTCTCTTGTTGTTTATTCTATCTCTTCTGTATTTTTTGGCTGTGTACATCCCCAGATGTAGAGGCCGGATTTTTTAATCCATTATCTAAAAAAAATATCGAGTCACTGTGCATCATATTATAGATATCATCTTGTGCTCATTTGTCCATCCTACTCTTATATATCATCTTCACTTATACTACGCATTCTGTTGGATTCTTGATTTTAGTTCTGATGCTGCAGAGTAATGCATATCCAGAGATCGACTAATCTGATGCTTTTGTCCAGTCTGGGTGCTGACTAATCTGAAGTCCTCTGTAGTCTGTACTATACAATGCCCAATATATAATTTAGCAGAGCAATAGCAGTGCTCCGGCTGCTTGCAACCTTCAGTTTTCTACGAGCATGATGAAGGCACGACTTGACGCAATAGCACAAAACAGACAATTAGAATGGGCACTAGCCACTATATATATCCTGTGGCATGCCACACCCAAGAATGGTCAGCACCAACAACAGGCTTATATATATGCTCATTGTGTGTTTTAAAAGTTTATATTATATATTTTCAGGTAGCAAAAAGAGAGTTAGGTTT
This sequence comes from Hyparrhenia diplandra, assembly GCA_015847255.1. NCBI lineage: Eukaryota > Viridiplantae > Streptophyta > Magnoliopsida > Poales > Poaceae > Hyparrhenia > Hyparrhenia diplandra. The sequence continues at coordinate 383,085 of JADLZK010004110.1, forward strand.
GTTTCATTGAAATGTTGTCAGATATTCGATATTTGTTTAGAAAACAAAAAGGAAACCCAGCCGGTCCAGCCATAGACAATCATCAATTAAATATGGATGAGCAAATACATAGTGAACCAAGATCTACAACTGTCAATAATAACATATTAGAAAGCAAAGTCTTTTTTTCATTCTCCTGTTTCCATCCATTCTTCATAGATAGATCCATGGCAACGACCTCCAATCCCAAGCTTGCTTGACAAATGCCCTCCTAGCGTCATCCTCACAATTAACCATATCTAATTAATTCACTTCATGCAATTCTGTTTTGCTTTGCAGATGTAGTTGTAGTGGGGTGCCTTCCATTATTACAAGATCTTCCATTATTACATGTTTAAGCAAAGTAGTAGAATTTTTATATACAATATCAATGTTGGCTAAAACGCTGGCAACTCACAGGTCAAATGCATCCTCGTTAGATAATGTGCCATGAAGGCAAATATGATGTAAACTGGAAAAATGTGAATTTGATATTAAATTGAATCATGTTCAACAAGCAGAGGGCTTTTGTTGAGGTTAGATAGGCTTGATCAAGGAGTGTAATGCAGAAATCATGTGCTAGCTAACCTTCAATATTGGCCCCAGCATGATCTGCTCAATCACAAGACATATACTTTTGTTGAGGTTCACAAATCACACCCAATCCATGGGGCCCTATATACAACACACGGGCGTCTCCTGTGGTTCTATGAACTCATTAAAACCCCACACCCACATGATCCTATTTTGGTTGCAAGCATCACCTAATTTGGTAGGTTGATGAAGCAGTCACCCCTCTCTATCCATACTAGATGATACAACACACTAACATGTCAAAGGCGGTGCTCGTTTGCTGTCTTGTTGCAGTGCCCCAACCAGACAACATTGGAATAACAGGAACGAGAAGCTGATATTTCCGATCGTATATGTGCTTCTGTAGACTATAGAGCAACAACCTCACCTGGCATTGATGTACTAATCACCCAGCAGGCCAACATGATGACCTGATGAAATTTCGGCTTTCTCCATGCATCCCAATCTCATGATCTTGTACTACTAGTAGCAATTTACTTTGCCTGTGTAGTTTTGTACATGGATGTTCTTATGCCATTGGGTCTACTATATAAACTATAAAGTGTGGATGACAATAGAGAGGATCAAGCAATGCAAGCGGCTGAGAAGCATTCACCACTCCTGTATATATACTCCCTCCGTATTGGTAAAGGAAGTCCTTTTGGACAAGGTTTGGGTCAAACATTGGAAATGTAAATCATCAATAACTTTTAAGTTTTTGAGTTTGTAAATGTCAAACTTATATGAATAGATTTGTCTTAAAAATACATTTATAAAAGTATACATATATCATATTTTCATAAATATTTTTAGAATAACAAGAGGTCAAAGTTGTGTTTTGGAGACCGTGTCGCAGCCCTAAAGGACTTCTTTTACCAATACGGAGGGAGTATGATATATGATCGCTCGCTGGTTCGCCAGTCAATGAGACATGTGCTTCTCTGTAATAGGCTTTCAATACAGCATGGTGCTTCTGCTTACCGCAAATCTGCACAGACCATGATTAAGATACCGTACTGCAGCAAAAAGAAGATGAGAACTGATTATGTGATTGTCTGAAATTGCACCAGCTTTTAGCATCTCACATATCAGATACTTCAATTGAAAGCCTTTCTTCTGGCGGAATCGGACAGGGGTGAACAATCAGGCGGCGGCGGTCAGCTAGACGAGTTGGGTTCCTCCTACTTGACCGCATTGCAACACTTCTGGGCTGACACACTGCACAGGATTGTTTCGATAACCCAAGAACACGGACTGTAGTCGGTCCATTGGTGTACTGATCTCTGGTGACAGTCACCTCATGCAAGTTTGAGTTTCCCGATGCATCCCAATCTCTTATGCTCTAGTCATTTAACTTTGCCTCTAGTTTTGTGCATGAACGTAACCTTCTTGTTTTGAGTCTACAGAGTATCAAGCAACGATTCAGAAGGATTCTTCACCACTCGGGCACTCTTTTATATGACCCCTCGAGATGTGCACCGCTGGAACTGGAACTGGTTTTTCTTTTATGGCAGCAGCTCGGTGCTCCTATTTACCACAAACCTGTACAGACCAGAGAAAACTTTTTGACGGAGTTAATATTAATAATGATGCCAGAATATTTCTTTTTCATATTCTTCCATTATTCCATAATGATAATATGCCCCTGAACTTACCAAATAGAGTGCATTATCTTACTACAAAATGACACCCCGCTTCTGCATGACATATATGTGCTGCTAAAACTCCATATATGTGTTGCTTCAAAAAAAAAAAAAGACTCCATATATGTGTTGCTAAGATCTATATTAACACATTATTATGCGTTGCCAAAAGTGGCGTTGTAAGGGTCTATTGCAACACTTTATCATGTGCTGGTAACGCTTACACATGAGCGTTGCAACTTTGTAATGGATATTTTGGGCTATGGCAACACTTATATGTGTCTGTACTAACCGTGGGCAAATGATTTCTGTAGTTCATTACTACATATAGAACTGTGGGTTTGCAATGCATATATGCTTATAGCTAGGAATCATGAATCATCTAAGGAACATTAATATGAGAAATGATTTTAATTTGGACTCAAATAAATTTATAGAAACGATTGTTAAATCATGACTCAGCTATAATTTAGCCAAAAATGGATTTCAATAGTTCATTACTACATATAGAACTGTGGGATGTTGCAATCCATAACAAACGTTTTAGCACGCCAGCAGCAGTAGATCAATGGCTGAGTCGATGGCATATGTCTACCTGTATACGGTTCCTTCCTGCAGAGAGGGGTCTGAATGATAGAGAGAATAAATTTTAACCAAGTCAATCGTCTAGCTATCAATGGTGATCGTTAGCTCAATCAGGACTGTTCTAAAAACAACCATAGATGGAGAAATGACCTCGGATGGAATACTTTTTCATTTGAATTCGTTTAGGTCCCAAATACACGTTTCAAAATTAGATGAAGATAAAAATAAGGAAGATGATTATCCCAATTCTGCATAAGTGTTGTACAGTAGTTATGGAAGAAACATGCAAAGCCATAGGTCACGTTTTCAATCACTAGTAACTAAATGATTTTCAATGACGGTGGGAATTCTTTACTGTGGCGGGCACATTGTTTGATTAACCGTGGCGGGCGCCTTAACGACGCTCGCCACGAAAAAGGTGGATTAACCACGTAATACTACCTATTTGATTTTTCTTGGCGGCCTTTTTGATTTTCCGTGGTGGTTTTTAAAACTGCCATGAATGGAAGGTCACCGTAAATGGTAGGATTAACCGTGGCGGTTTTTGGGACGCTAAAAACCGCCATGGTTAATAAATAAAAAAATAATAAAAAAGAGAAATCAATCTCTAAAACCCTAACGGCCCCGGATTCACGGTCGGGCCCGTTAGGGTTTCGCGTGCCGCCGCTCGCCGCCGCAGCTGGGCACCGAGCTTGGCTGCCACCGCACCGGCGGGTCGAGTTCGCCACGTGGTCGAGGTCACCGCACCTCCGTGGTCGTGGTCGCCTTGCGACGCCGCCCGATCCGATGCGATCCGCCGCCGCGTGCCTCCTTGGTCGCCGCCGCCGCCGCGCTTGCCTCCCAGGTCGTCGTCGCCGCTACAGCGCCTCCTTGGTCGTCGTCGCCGCCGCGCTTGCCTCTGGTCGCCGTTGCGCCGGGCCACAGATCGCTCTGGTTCGCCCCGCCACGCACCTTGGCCAAGGTCGCCGCGAGCGCCGCCAGCGAGCGGGATTGGGAGGAGAGGGGAGGGGGGCGCGGATCCGAGAGGGGATGGGGCGGCGTGAGGGGAGGAAGGGAGAGAGAGTGTCGAAGAGAGAGTGTGGTGCCGGATCTGAGTTAGTGTTCCCAACTTCGTTGTTATGCTATAATTTTTTATCGAGCTGGTATGGGTCGTTGATTGTAAGATGGGCCGGACGTTTGGGCATAATTAACGAAAAAATTGCCATGGTTAATTGATTTACCATGGCGGTCATTATAACCACCACCATTAGTTTAAAATAACCGCCACGGTTAACCGTGACGGTTTTAAAAAACCGCCATGGAAAATGTTTTGCAAACGCGTGTAAAATCCGTTTTGTAGTAGTGACAAGTAAATGTGTTAACCGTGGCGGGCGCGTTGCAAGTGCCCGCTATGGTTAATCCACCTTTGCCGTGGCAGGCAACTTAAGGCGCCCGCCACGCAAAATCCCCGAGGTGTATAAATACAAGCCGCCAAAGACCCCCACTTCTTGTCCACGGGTCTTCATCTTCAACCTTGTGGGGGCGGCTTTGCCCCAAAAATTGACCAAATTAATGCCCCATGGCCACAAAATGCGCCCTTTTTTGTGCAAAAATCGTGGTAGCTGGTATGGACGCCTCTTATATAAATATAAAATATGTTGTTGTGTTCTTTTCACCAATCATGCACTTCAGTTTCCATTAGTGAGGGCTTGTCACCACATTTTTAGTTTAAAGTAAAATACAATTTGTCATGGTTACTCTATTATTAAACATCTTGGACACTGTTACTATAAACAGTCAACATTATTATGCAAAGCATAATTAAGATATTATTTGTAGATAATTTATTTTTAGTGAATTAATCATAAGTTTACGCAGAAGAAAAAAATAATCTACATCATCCGCTTTCCGTTGGGCACTTGGCAAAGCCGTTGCCAAGCGCTGAAACGACCCTTGGCAAAAAAAAAAAATGTAACATGGACGGTGAGAAGATGGTATTTCTATCGGGCACTGAGCAAAGCTGTTGTTGAGTGCTCAAACGACCCTCGACAAAGAAAAGTAACGTGGATGGCAATAATACAGTGATGGAGGCTTTGCGAAGTGCCAAGACGGAAAAACACTCGGCAAAGTCTTACTATCTAGCGCTCGGCAAAATGTTCGTCGAGTGGCTGATAGACATTCGACAAACTTCTAGACATTCAGCAAATAGGTCGTCGTTCGGTAGTGACGGCAGACCAAGTATGGCATAGTTCTGATATACAATTGATATCGCCTAGGATGAATGGATGATAACTTTTGAAATCACTTGGAGGTACAATCACAGAACAGTACAGAGACATCACGTCTGTCTAGGGAGGAAGAATTGACAACCTGGGGAGGTGGCAATGCGGAGATGTGGTGACGGCCCAGGAAGACATATGGCCGGGGACGAGACGTACTGTGGCTGACGACAAGGTAATACTTGGATTGAGAAGCTCGTGCCCATGTATCCTGTGTAGACTTAATTGGATTGAGAAGCCGCTGCCCATGTATCCTGTGTATACTGTATAGCAATATGCCTCAGCACGTGACCACGGAATGCTTAAAAGTGTGATGCCCACTCCGTTGGATTTGCAGCACCACCAAGAGATGTGGTTAAACGAGATCTAGGTATGAAACTCACTGCTTTCCTGATGCATCCCACGCCCACAGTCATTCCATTGCTATCGTCAGAATGATCAACTGATCAACCTATGTCTTCATTATGCTCGCCATCACGAATGCTCTATCTTGCGAGATGGAGCCATGAGCCAATGACTATATATCATGTGCAGTAGCATTTGAAGTACAACAGGTGCATGTGCCTTTATTGTACATGACTATTGGCCCCTGCAAACTGCTGGACCACGCCATTACAATAGAAAACCCATTGTGATTTTCTTTAATGTAGTGATAATTAGATTGGTCAATTATGTAGCGACAAACAAGCTCAATAGTTTTATTTTTATATGGCAGAGAAAGAAGCTATAGTACCCACTCTAATCTGCCCTCAGTTCTACTATACTTTAAGACGTTTTTGTAAAGTGCGCACACTAATGTTGTAGGCTGTCTGTATATAGATTTAGAGCAAGTGACTGATTTAGCTCCAGTGGAGTTGTCAGAAGAAATTAAAGTTGAGAGTTGAAACTTGAAAGTGTGTGCGCGTATCGTAGTGCTAATACAATTGGCCCTGAGAAAAATGTTGATCAGATAATTTTCATTTTGTATTGCGCAATAACACTCCTCTTATTTTAATAGTTCGTATGGAGGTTAATGGCACTCGACATGGTAAATCCAAGCCAGCATCTGTCGAAACTACTGCTTCTGTGGGGTTCGCACCTGCCCCTGACCTTCGCAACCAAGGGTTGCGGGAGAGGGAGCGAGGGCTTCCCACAGGAAAGAGAAACATGAGGCAAGAATGGGAAAGTGTGGGGAGAATCCTTCCCCTTTGGCCTTGGGGTTGTATTTATAGAGGGGCGGAGGGAGTACATTTTCCATCTGCCCCCTCAGATTAGAGATTTACAAGCGAGCCCTCACATTAGTTGAGTATTGGGCCTTTTACAAGGGGAAGGGTGGCAGACCGGCACCCCTACCCCCAACATGCTTCAATGGTATGGAAACCATACTTAGTTACATGGCGGTGGTTATGGACGACGACTTACTGTGTTTCTAGTTTTCAGTTCTTACACTGCAGTGTAATGCATATCCATGTCGACGAGTTTGAATTACAATACCCGTACAAGCAAAGCTAACACGCAGCACCTATGAAACGCAAAAATATATCAAACTAGCTACTACGAAGGATATAATTCAAGGCAAAAGGAAAACCAAACCATACCCCTTATGGCTCATCGAGTAGGCAAAGTATATATTGTTACATACACACATCTCCCATGTCCACACAGGCACAGACCTTGAACCAAACATTACTTTTCAGTCTTCCCTAGCTAGGTAAAATAAAAAATCGTGAACTTCTTACCAAACTTCCCCACGCAACATTTCATTCATCGCAACTTCTCCCCCGGCTTCAATCCAAACCGGCACTGAATTTGGTAGTTTCCTTCAATTGTATAGTGACTTATCAACTATTACAAGCCATGTAAGCATAAGGGCTGCATGTTGATATCAATTATTGTATCCGACATAAAATGTACTACTTTTTCATTAGGATTATCTGCAACAAAAAGTATTGTAAATATTTTAAGGTAAACCAAAATAAGTTTTCCCATGTATTAGCTGGAAGCAGTAGTGAGACGATGCATGGTAACTACTACAATCAATTGGATGTACAATTAATCATATGTTGGTACAGGGACGTCACGGCCGTCTAGGGAGGAAGAATTGACGACCTGGCAAGATAGCCAGCAAGGAGTGTTGCGACGACGACGCAGGTAAAATATGTTGACCAGACCGTGGCCACGATGTTGAAGTGCTGCTCGTTCCGCTGCAGTGCAACAACCTTAGCATAGCATGTCCGAAAGTACCACATCTTCAGAGTGTGTTGTCGAACTCCGTTGGACATGTAAAATGCCACTGGTGTTGTTGGACAAGATCTTGGTATACTACTTGCTGCGGTCCTGATGCATCCCATGCCCACAGCCATATTTCCAATTAATATCTGTTGCCAGCATGTTGAACTAATTTGACAGAGTGGTCTGTTTCAGGATGTTCTATAATCTTGCTTGATGGAGCCATGAGCCAGTGACTATATATCAAGTATAGTAGCGTTTGAAGTACAAACATGTGTGCTTTTATTGTACTTAACTATTGGCGGTACCCTCAAACTGCAGCAATATATAATAACATAAGTTACATAACATCCCAAGACAAAATCCATTATTTTTAAAAACTAGAGAAGATCCATTCTGATTCCTTTTTATGTAGTGATAACTACTAACAAGTTCAATTGTTTTGTTTTCATTCCAAGGATAGTGGCTATTGCGCTCCAATCTGACTTATGTACGTTCTACTATTACTTTAAGACCTTTTGAGTGCACACTATTGTTCTAGCTCTAGGTGATCGTTATGACGTGGATTTAAAGCAAGTGACTGATTTAGATCAACTGGAGTTATCAGAAGAAAGTTTAGAGTTGAAGTATGCGCGCGCATCATCATAGACCTAATATAATTTTGTCCCAAGGATAAAATTTTGATTCGATAATTTCCATTTTGTTATACCCAAAAACACTCGACTTATTTTAATAGTTGTTATACAGGTTCATGGCCCTCAACATTGTACATCCAAGGCGTGCATCAATCATCATAGCATCCATCGAAACTACTGGTTAAATTTTATGCAAACCATACTTTTTACATGACACAAACAACCAATTACTGTGCATGAAGCTATGGATATCTTCCTCTGCTCATGTGTTCATCTGACCTACATGGGTTCTTGTTTTCAGTTCTTGCGCTGCAGCGTATTGTATATCTAGGTCTACTGATCTGATGCTTTGTCCTGTCTCGTTGCTGACTATTCTGAAGCCCTAGGAGGCCAGAAAATTCAGCAGGGCAATAACAATACTCCGGCGGGCGGCCACATGCAAGCTTGAGGATGCTACGGCAATGATGACGTCGCCTCTTCTTCCCTTAGAGGGTGCAAAACAACCAGTTAGAACAGCCACTATGTACTTTATATCCCGAATTCCTTATGCATCCCATGCCCATATCATCAGGTAGACCCAGAGTGGCCGCGCCACCAATAGGGCGCCATTTTTTTTCTTTTTTTGGATAGAAGTCTTGCTACTCAATCGTTGTTTCTCAGCAGCAACAACAAGCCAAGGGTTACATATATATGCTCACTGTGTGTTTTAATGTTATATTATATATTCTCAGCTACCATAAAGATAGTTAGGTTGCCGCATTGAAACGCGGTTGGATGTTGGAGCTTTTTTTTAGTAAATAGAATGGAAATCTAGCCTCTCTATAGACACACACACAACTATTTATCGATGAGAACTGCTCAAACACTCATGTTTCTAAAATGTGCACAGATTTGAAAGCAGCCACGGTCTAACAGATTGCAAACGCGTGAGTCCGGCCCTGACCATGCTACGCTAGCTCCCCTTCGTCTGGCGCCATTCTGTTAGAGTAGGTGTTGGCCATTCCCTTGCAGCGGCGGCGAGCAGCATCAGTAGCGGACAGCAGTTCGAGCAGACCGAAACACTTCCATTTCCCTCCATCTTCATTCCCCTACTCGACGGTGCGGGATGACATTCAGTTCCTGGACAAGAGGTCGGGCGGCACCGATCCATTTTCGTGTGATCGAAGTCCGCCATCGGCTAATCCCTTTGCCAAAGACCTGGAAGGCCGGAACATGCCAACTCCGGCTGGGTTGGGTGGGCCAACCCACATGAGACCAAGGTACTTAAGAAAAAATATTAACAAGATAAACTGCCTTGAGATCGATCAGTGAACCTTTTAGAAAGAGGGAGTACTGGAGCAGTCCTCTTATTTACATATGGATTAGAAAGCAAAGTATTTTGTTTTTCTCTTTCCTCCACCCATTCTTTGTGCATAGATCCATGGCAACGTGCGACCTCTAATCCCAAGCTTCGGTAACAAATGTTCTCTAGTGACCTCACATTTAAACATATCTAATTCACTTAGGGAATGTTCGTTTCATCATGGAACCAAGGGGATCGACCGAGGGGATTCAGGCGATTAAATCCCCTACCGCACGAAATCCTAATCCACCCCCTTCAATCCCTTTGATCTTAGGATCAAACAAATTGTGCCTTAATGCGGTTCAACGTTGATGTAATTCCTTTGCAGCACAAGGATTAACTAGCTAGCTCCCATATCCTAGCCTGATGACAACAATGTAAGTCATCTTGCTTTGCCATGTAGTCCTAGTGGCTGGCTTCCATCCTTACACTACACTAATTTGAAATCTGAAATAAATAGAGCCAGTAAAGGGACATGTTTAGGAGAAGTATTAGAATATTTATATATCATTATATAAAAAGTCACATATTCACTAGTGCGCCTACAGACGCTACAACAATTAACATCCGTGCTATAAACCGACAGACGCCAGCACCCACAACAAGCGTCCTATAATAAGTAGCCAGTGGGGGTCTCCAGTCCGGCGAGGTCAACACGAGTATGTAATAAGCGCTTATAACAGACGCTCGTTATGTAATCATGTATGACATAAAACTACGAAAGCACGTACTCGGCACCTATCTATAGCTGAAAGACCTATTGCAGACACGTGCCTGAATGCTCTGGGTATACTACGTGCAGCTTTCCTGATGCATCCTATGACCACACCTATCCAATTTTTGTTGCCAGCACAATCAACTAATTTGATAGAGTGGTCTATACATCAAGTAAAGAAGCGTTTGATGTACAATAGGTGTGCCTTTATTGTACATAGCTATTGGCTCCCTCATTCTGGTTTATTTTTATGTAGTGATAACTAGAGTTGTCAATGAAGTGACAATGCACAAGATCAATTGTTTCCATTATGACCCTTTGTAAGCGCACGTCAGTTCTAGGCGATCTTTATGTCGATTTCAAGCAAGTGACTGATTTAGATCACAACTGGAGTTATCAGAAGAAAGTTGAGAGTTGAAAGCGTGCACGCGCATCATATGTCACTAATATAATTGTCCCTGAGAGAAAAAGTTGATCAGATAATTTTCATTTTGATTTTCCCAAAAACACTTCTCTTATTTTAATAGTTGGTACACAGGTTCACGGCCCTCGCCATTGTAAATCCAAGGCAGCATCTGCCGAAAACCAATCAATCAATCGTATGTAAAACAGACTTTTTTACATGGTGGTGGACACATCGATGAATTACTGGATCAAGCTATGGATATCATCCTCTTTAATCCTCTTAATATATACTCTGCAATCTAGCTTGCTCAGATTCTTAGGTTTAGTTCTTACACCACAGCGTAATGCATATACAGGTCGACTAATCTGATGCTTTGTCCTGTCTAGATGTTGACTAATCTCAAGCCCACTGTACTGTACAACGCCCAACAACTTTGCAGTGCAATAGCAGTACTCAGGCCATCTTGTTGCAACAGAGGGCACAAAACAGCCAATTAGAGTGGGCAATAGCTACTATATATCTGGGAATTCCTGATGCCTACCCTCCCACTTAACCATATCCAGTTCACTTAACGCGGTTCAATGTTGATGTAATTCCTATTGCACATGTAGTCAAAGTGTGTGCCTTCCATAGAACATTCAGCAGAAGCACATGTTTAAGCAAAGTAGCTAGCGATATATCGTGTGTAGTAGCTTGTGAAGTACAGCAGACGTATGTGCCTCTATTGCACATAACTATTGGCTTCCGCATAACGAGCACTGCAGAGTAGGGTACTGGCTGTCACTACAAATGTCATTACACGAGAAGATGCATTGTATTTTTTTATTGTAGCAATATATGCAAATAAGGGCAACAAATAAATTAGTCTCTTGCTTGCAAAAGAAACCATCACATTTCCCACAATATAAAGTCTCTCACATGGACAACTAATTTTCTCTATAAGTGTAATTTATGCCCATTTGAATTGTACGGGTTGCGCTTCTCTAAAAATATGAATGTGTAGAACCTGCTGTGATGCTTACAAAAAAAAAAAAAAAAAAAAAAAAGAACCTGCTGTGATCCCGTGTCCACAGATCAAATAAGTTGACACAAGTCAGGAGTTTAATATAGGTACATGGACGCAATGGTATAGAGTAATGAAGTCATGCTCCACCGATGTTTTTAAGCCAGCGAGCAAGGCCAGAGTACTCAACACATGGATCTCCAACATTAATGACCTAGTACCTGAAGGGGAGTGTTTATTTCCATTTCTTGGGACAATCGATTTCTTCGCATGTGCAAAATATCTTTTTTGAAATGTTTGGGCAGGAGCTCTGCCTTTCAGTTAAGATAGGGGAGAAAAAAGGAATAATACATGCACCCATGGGTACAACAGAAGGGTGGAAGCCCACTCAAAAAAGGAAACCCTCCTAGCCAAACGCTGTCTTCCACTGTTCAATGTCATCTTTGATCCTTCCAGCTAGCTGCCCCATTGTTTCTAAAGTGTTGATGAAAATGCGTCGCCTGTTCCTGTCTTTCCATAAATCCCAAAATATGTATATTACTACGCTATTGAACCTCTTTCGATTAGCCGGAGGCACTTTGCTAGCGGCCTTCTCCCACGAAGTGATAATCTGTAGCGGGTCTTCCTGTTGCTGGCCCACTATGCCGTCAAAGTGCTCCTAATGCGGCCATCCTCTTTTTCATGTGCAAAGTATCTTCCAAGGAGGACCAACAAGTTATTGTACAGACCGATTTATATTAGTTGTTATCCCAACTTTGTTCATGTTGTTTCACATATCGAGTCACTTTGTATCATACAATAGATATCATCTTGTTCACATTTGTCCATCTTACTCCTATCCTCTTCATTTATACTGTGCATTCTTGGATTCTTGGTTTTAGTTCTTACGCTGCAGAGTAATTAAATATCTACAGATCGACTGATCTGATGGTTTTATCCAGTCCAGGTGCTGACTAATCTGAAGTCCTCTGTAGTCTTTGTACTATACAATGCCCAAAAATTTAGCAGAGCAATAGCAGTGCTCCAGCTGCTTGCAAGCTTCAGGTTTCGACGACCATGGTGAAGGCACGACTTGACGCAATAGCACAAAAAAGACAATTAGAATGGGCACTAGCTGCTATATCGATCCTGCAGCATGCCACACCCATATATATTCTCAGCAGCACCAACAATAGTCATATATATATATACGCTCATTTTGTGTTTCAAAACCGATATTATATATTTTCAGCTACCACAAGGAGAGTTAGGTTTGTTTCATTGAAATGTGGTCAGAATATTGAGATTTGTTTTAGAAAATGAAAAGAAAACCCAGCCGCTCCAGTCGCAGAGAATTAAGTATGGATGAGCAAATAAATAGTGAACCAAGATGTACAAACTCTCAATAATAATTATTAGAAAGCTAAGTCTTTTGTTATTCTACCTAGATAGATCCATGGTAACGATCTCCAATCCCAAGCTTGCTTGACAAAAGCCCTCAAAATTAACCAAATTCACTTCATGCAATTCTGGTTTGCTTTGCAGATATAGTTGTAGTGCCTTCCATTATTACAGTATTTTCATCTGATTTCTGAAAGAAATAGCGGTAGTAACACAGACATGTTTAAGCAAAGTAGTAGAACTTTTATATAATAATATCAATGTTGGCTAAAACGATGGCAACTCACTGGTGAAATGCTTCTGTCGCTCGATAATGTGCCATGAAGGCAAATATTATGTAAACATAAAAAAATGTGAATTTGATGTTAAATTGAATCATGTTCGACAAGCAAAGTGCTTTGACTTTTGAAGAATTGATACGCTTCATCAAGGAGAGTAGTGCAGAAGTCGTGTGCTAGCTAACCTTGGATACTGGTCCCAGCATGATCAGCTCATTTTTATATTCCCGGATCATCAGACCTATACTTCTGTTAAGGTTCACACATCACACCCAATCCAAGGGGGACCTATCCAACACACAGACATCTGCTGTGGTTCTATGGATCCAAATGCATTCCACACCCACATGATCTTATTTTGGTTGCGAGCACCACCTAATTTGGTAGGTTGATGAGGCTGTTGGCATTTCTTAACGCAATCAAAGGAAACTGGTATAAAACCCATCCCCAATAAGAGCGTCAGAAATGCGCCGCTGACATTCCCAAGTAAACCACCATGTCGGTGATCCGAAATGGAACTGTCAACGGGATAGATCTTGCCATCTTAGATATTCATCCGCAAGCGCACGGATCTATCATTGTAGCATTTCACCCGGAAGTATTCAGGGTATCGTTATTTATATTTTCCCAAAGGAAGGCATGTGATTAATAAATTAGCATGGCATCTCGAATAGAGGAACATGTGTTTGCTTAGACCAAAATGTTCATAACAGGGGTAAGCAATAACGGTTCATGGATAGTGTGACACACACTTAAGAATCCACCAGCAAAAGGATAAAGAAAATAGATAAAGAATAAATGAATAACCTAATGGAGTAGTTCTAATGTATCTAGTCATGGCCATACAAATGAATAGTTAGGATCATATGCAAACTGATTTAATCATGGTTAGGTCTAGGATAGCGGGGAGACTCCCTAGATACCATACGGCCCGATAGGAAGCATTTACGAACTCCTACAGAACATACGAACGTGGGGGGATTTCAAGGGACGGTCAAGGCTTGTCACGACCAAGCCGCCTACCCCCTCAACCGTGGCATGCCCTCATATCCGCAGGTGTCGTAATACCCGGGCACCATGCCCGCATATTAGAGCACTACTCTTGTCCCCCCAGGATCCCCACTCGTCGAATGGACGGACTAGAACAAGAGCAAACCCGAAGGAACAACGAACCGATATCCCACCTCTAATCAAGTTAGGCATATGATGATCGATGATGAACTGTAATGAACATGTCAAGATTATGATATGTAAACTATATGCTAGTTCATATACCAACACAAGAACATGAACAAAACTATACTCTAGTTCATAAGTTAGGCCAAGAACATAAATATAAGACTTGCAAATAGAAGAATGCTCCATAGAGTGGATGTATTACCAAAGCACTTTCTTCTAGGAGACAAGCCCTCCTTGTAGCTCTTCTACTCCAAGTGTTAACTAAGAAAGAATAAAGAAGAAAGAAGAAGAAGAAAGAAGAAGTAGAAGAGAGAGAGGTAGAGGTGGTAGAGAGAGAGAGATTGCTGGTTTGCTGGACTCCAAGTGGTGTGTGTTGAGAGAGAGAGAGGGGGCCTACTTATACACTTGGAGGAGGGGCCTAAGTGCTAATTTACATCAAACGGACCTGGTAAACCTTCCTTGTATGCGCAAACCGACCAACGTAGGGCGGGAAACCCCCGTTTGGAAAGTGCACGAACCGCCTCCCCGAGGCTGGGCCGAAACCGCCTCGGGGAGGGTGCGGTCGCACAGTGTGGTCTTAGCGCCCCCCCGGGCTCGGCCTGGCCCGGTCTCGGTGGGGTGTCGTCTTTCGCCCGAAAGTTGTGGGCGGGCTGTGCTCGGCCCGATTTGATGTTTTGGGTCGATTTGCTCTTGGGCTTGGGTTTTGCAATAATGCGCTTTCTCGGAAGGCGTACTTTGGTCGATTTTCCACTTGCTTTTATTATAAATCTGCAAAATAAAATACAAGACACTACAAGTGGAATTTATTAGTGACAAAAGTATATGAGTATAAAAAGGTTTAATTTTACTCCCTTTATGGTAGTAAGTTGACGGGAAAAATATGTCGTCGGTTACCGTCAACAGAGGCCATCCTGTCTCTCTCTCTCTCTCTATACTAGATGATACCCCACGCGAGCATGTCAAAGGCACTCGTTGTTTGCTTGTTGCAGTGCCCCAACCAGTGACAACATATGAATAACAAGAACCAGAAGCCGATGTGCCCGATCGTATATATATATGTGTGTTGACGCAAAGCTAGGGCTTCACACCAACACACCCGGGGGGCCTTGGACGCCCACGAAGATCGCGATCGACCTTGTAGCAGCGAGCACCGCAGCGTGACAGCCCAAACCGATCTAGGGATCGGTAGGGGCGCGTGAAGCTTCGGTGACGGCTGAGATGACCTCGAACGCACCTCCGGAAGACCCGTCGGGAGGACGCACGCGAGGGGTGCTCTAGGACCAGCGTGGCCGCCTAGAACGCCGACGAAGAACGTGGAGCTCGCCGCCGAACAGCAACGTAGAGGGGTTGAGGGAAGAAGATGACCTACAAACGGGACAGGAGATAGATTGGTTGTCGATTGGATGTAGATGGGATCAAATCGGCCATGAACCTCTTATTATATAGAGGAGGGTGGTCTTATCCTTTTAGGAAAACGTCCTTGGACTCTCCAAACACCGGGACTCTCCAAAAACCAACCCGAAATCAAATCGGTTCGAATTAGGAAAATCTCGGGCGCAGATCGCGAATCGCGCCGGACGCCCGAATAGAAGCGCCGGACGCCGCGTCGACGCTGCGTCCGGCGTGATCCGAGAGCTCGCAATTGGGCCATATTTTTTACACCGCCGGGACGCGCCGGACGCTTGGCGCCGGGCCAGCGCCGGCGCCGTTCGCGCGACGCGACCACCGCCGGACGCGTCGGCGGTCATGCGCCGGACGCGGCCTCGAGGCAATGCCGGCGTCCGGCGCGGTGATTTTTCTCCTCCGCCCGAATTTGACTAAGTCCGGAAATTTGCGGTGACTTAGACCACGCCATTTTGGGTGTCAACACATGCCCCCCTGTTTTTAGGTGAGAGACACATGAACACGAAAACAAAACAAAAAAAACCAAACAACACGAATGCCCATCGTATCGGTTGTCCGGCAACTAAGGGCGATACTATGTATCGGCCATTTTTGTTCTAAGGGCGTGCATGCATCGGCCATTGTTTGAGAGCACTAGGCCTCTTGCCAAACACTAGGGAAATATTTTTTCAAATACCTCCCGTTAATCGCCTTATCTTGGCGTTTTCCATCACTTGTTGACTCAAGCACATAGGAATTCCCAAATATCACTTTGACCACCTTGAAAGGACCTTTCCAATTAGGTGACCACTTGCCAAATTGATTGCTCTTCGACCCTATCGGTAATATAGTTTGCCAAACTAAGTCACCGATTTGGAACGACTTGCTCTTGACTTTCTTGTTGTAGGCTCTTGCAACACGGGCTTTGTCTTTCTCAATTTCCTTTAGAGCTTGTATTCTCTTGTCGGTTACCTCATCGATGTTGTCCATCATCAAATCATGATACATAGTAGGAGATAGGTCATTTTGTTTAGCAAATCTATATGCATCCAAATTTACCTCAACGGGTAACACCGACTCTTGACCATATACCAGCTCATAAGGAGTGACTTTAGTTGCACCATGCCTCGATATGCGATGAGCCCACAAAGCTTCTGACAATACCTCATGCCACCTTCTTGGATGTTCCTCTATTTTCTTCTTAATAAGCTTGATCAAAGTCTTGTTGGTTGATTCTGCCTGACCATTGGCTTGAGCATAATATGGAGATGAATTGAGCATCTTAATTTTATATGATTCGGCAAAATCCTTTACTTCCTTTGCCATAAATGACGTCCCTTGATCCGTAGTTAATGTTTGAGGAATGCCGAATCTATGAATAATGTGCTCTGTGATGAACTCAATTACCTCCTTGTGTGTCATGTTCTTCAATGGAACCGCTTCCGACCATTTAGTGAAGTAGTCGGTAGCAACCAAGATGAACTTATGCCCCTTCGAAGATGGAGGATGAATCTGTCCAATGAAATCCAAACCCCAACCACGGAAAGGCCACGGTTTGATGATAGGATGAAGCATAGCAGCCGGCACTAGCTGAATATTTCCAAACCGCTAACACTCTTCACAACCCTCGTAAGTAACGAAAGCAATCGGCCATCATAGTAGGCCAATAGAAACCAGCCCGTCTCAACAACCACTTCATCTTCGGAGCCGATTGATGCATACCACAAATGCCTTCATGAACTTCTCCCATTGCCACTCGTGCTTGATCAGCCCCTAGACACTTTAGCAACAAGTCTTCGGCAGTCCTCCTATAAAGCTCACCATTACACAATGTGTACTTGAAAGCAAGCCGCCGAACATTCTTGTCAACTTTGGCACTAGGATCCTGCAAAAAAGACAAGAGAGGAGTTCTCCAATCCTCTAAATCGGTGCTACCATTGTCCAAAACAGAAATAGACCGATTTAAAAGAACTTTACATTGCTGTCCCAAATCATTAGTAACATCGGTTTGTCCAATTAATTTTGGTTGAACCGAATTTTTACTATAATCTGAAACAAGCAAACTTTCATGCATCGGCAATTGTTGTAAATGAAAGTAATTATCTTTACCTCAAAGCCGGATGCACGTTGAGCAAGCAAGTTTGCTCTTTGCACGTACTTCACATGCAATTGATCACCTTCCTTGATAAAACCGGAAGCACATTGAGCATAGAAATTGGCCTTATGATTTTCTTCTCTTGGAATATGCCGAATCTTAAATTCGGTAAGTTTACCAATTAAATCAAGGCACATATCGAGGCGAGCACGCAGTGATCCATCTAAACATTGACATTCACCAGAAACTTGTTGCACCACAAGTAATGAATCACCAAATGCTTCAACATGTTCAACCCCATAGCTTCTAACATGATCAACCCGAATAAAAGAGCTTCGTATTCGGTTTGATTGTTTGTACATGGAAACTCCAATCGGCTGAAATTCAGTACCACAAGAATTAACTAGAACAATTCCCACTCCAAAGACCATCCTTGCAAACCGATCCATCAAAATATAACCGCCATGGGGTAGAAGTGACATAATTCACCTCATAATCAAGATTAATACCATGCTCAACAATAAAATCAGCAAGAACTTGACCCTTTAAAATTCTCAATGGTTCAAAAGTCAAGTCATATTCAATTAAAGCGTATGCCCATTTGCCCACCCTTCCGAAAGGATTGGCGAAACAACATATGTTTGATTACATCGGCCCGGCATGCTACCACACATGTGCTTGACAAAAGATAATGTCTCATTTTGGAACAAGCAAAATATAGTGATAAGCATAATTTCTCAATATGGGCATACCTTGTCTCGGGATCAAGAAGACGACGACCAAGATAAGCAACAACATACTCCTTTCCTTCATCTTCTTGAGTAAGAACAGCCCCAATCACCTTCTCTTCAGCAGCGATATACAATCGGAAAGGTACACCCCTTCTAGGTGCGCGAAGAACGGGTGGTGAAGACAAATATTCCTTTATCTTATCAAATGCATATTGTTGGCTTGCCCCCCAGGCAAAATCAGCTTCATTTTTCAACTTAAGTATGGGGGTAAAAGGAATAATTTTCCCGGACAAGTTAGCAATAAACCTTCTCAAGTAGTTCACTTTACCTAGGAATTTTTGCAAATCCTTTTTACATTGAGGTGCTTGAACTGCCTTGATCTTCTCTATCCTCTTGGGATCAATCTCTATGCCTTTATCATGAATAATAAACCCAAGAAACTTTCCAGCCGACACTCCAAAGGCACATTTGAGCGGATTCATCTTCAAACCATAGTGGCGCATCCTCTCAAAAGCAAGACGCAAATCGGCTAAATGAGGATCATGTGAAGCCGATTTAATCACCACATCATCAATATACACTTCCATAATCACACCAATGAGATCATGAAAGATAAGACTCATAGCACGTTGATAGGTGGCGCCTGCATTCTTGAGGCCAAAGGTCATAACAATCCACTCAAACAAACCAACAAATCCGGGACAAATAAAAGCAGTCTTGGAAGTATCTTCTTCAGCCATAAATATTTGATTATATCCAGCATTACCATCAAGAAAGCTAATAACCTTGTGCCCCGAAGCATCATTGATTAACATGTCGGCAATAGGCATAGGATACTCATCTTTGGGAGTGGCTCTATTTAAATCTCTGAAATCAATGCACACTCTAATCTTCCCGGTGTCCTTCTTCTCAACCGGCACAATGTTAGAGACCCACTCTGCATACCTGCATGGACGAATAAAATCTGCCTTAAGCAACCGATCAATCTCCTCCTTTATTCGGTCATTAATGGCCGAATTGAAGCGTCTTGGCGGTTGCTTGTATGGCCTAAATCCCTTTTTGATGGGAAGCCGATGCTCAACAAGATTACGGCTTAACCCAGGCATCTCTGTGTAGTCCCATGCAAAACAATCAACATATTCCTTGAGAAGCGCGATTAATTTAGCTTTATAATCGGCATCCAAGTTTTGGTTTACAAATGTCGGCCTTGGCACTGAACCATCCCCAATATCAACTTGTTCCAAAGGGTCGGCCGACGTGAAACCTTGGCCCAACTTATTGAGCTCATCAAAGTCATCGATAGTTTTCACAAGAATCGGTCTTTTCAGTCCGATAGTGTTCGAGTCTATACTTTAACCATTGAAATTTGTCTTCCATTGAGAAACAATGTTTACAAGATAATATTGAGCCGATTATCCGTCGGCTTCAATGTTACAGCACAAATCCACGCTCATCATAGCTAATGTACCGATAGTTGGATAAGTCTCTACCGAAAGACAAGCAAACCCGAGAGCTCTCAAAGGGAGGCATCGGTTGTAGAAATCTCAACCGAATTATCCGCATGAACAATCTCTATGGCATCTCCCACCCATTGGATGAGGAACTGGTGCAAACTAGCAAACTAGAAGGAACACAAGGATTGGCATGAATCCAATCACGACCAAGGATAAGATCATAGCTACCTTCCACGCCGGCGATGAAGAAAGCCGTAGCCATGGTCTTGCTACCAACGGTTAATTCGACGTTAGCGATCCCTTTTTGAAGGAATTGGCGCGCTCCTCCTACGCCGGTGATGGTCATGTTGGTTTGAATTAGCTCCTCCTCTTTGCCACCAAGCTTCTTGAATAATGAATAGGGCAAAAGATTGACAATTGCGCCACTATCCACTAACATCTTCCGGACTGGTTTTCCATTGATATGCCCGCTCACATGCAATGGCTTGAGATGTCTAACGGGCACGGCAGGTTTCTTGAAGATAGCATCTTGCACCCCAAATGCAAACTCTGCAGCAGCAACCTCATCATCTCCCTGCCCGATCACATAATAATCGGCAGAGAGAAAGATGGTGTTCATCTCGGCGCGTGGCGGTGAAGGCTCATAATCCACCAACTCTTCGTCTTCAGCTGGCACTTCAATGCCAACCAAGGCGGCGATGGTGGCAGCAAAATCTTCAGGGCGCACTGCGGACACATCGAAACAAGAGAATTCGGTTCAACCGACTCGAAGTCGGTAAAACCAAGTTTGGGCAATAACAGCCCCGTCAACCGTCTTGGTTGAGTTATCAACTTGCTCGCTTAATTTGGCTGTCCCATCCACCAGAAGTGCCAAAAGATCAACTTTTGGTTCAAGCACCTCTTCCACAGGCTTGGGCGGCTGCTCTTGCACTATGACCGACTTAACCGATTTATCAATCGGTTTAGACGTTCTCTTGGCGGCAGCGATTATCTCAGCCTCTTTATTCTTGATCTCTTGCACAATTTCTGGCAATATTGGCCCTTCACCTTGCGCAGCAGCCAAGCGCTTGAGCATCTTTTGTCTCGCTCGCTGAAGCTTCCTCTTACGTGTCTTATCGATATCAACCGGGCACCACTTGGGCTGCGGGAAACGAGGATCCACAAATTTTTTGCTTCTTATCTTGAGCTTCAAAGAACCTCCTCCATGACTTGATCTTGATCACCCTTGGGAGGCTCTTGCTCCTCAATCACAATCGGTTTGTTGACATCACTTATAGGGGCTGTCATCGAACCGATAATGATGGAAGGCGGAGGAGTAGCAACTGGAGCAGGCTTCTCAACAACTTCGACCTTCTTGGGAACATACACCTGCTGCATGGGTGCCTTCCCCTTTTGCTCAGAGGTGAGCTCCCGGGATGTGGGCACCTCCTTCTTCTTCGTACCGCTAGAGCTCGATTGTGAACCCAATCGGCTAAAGACGGTAGGCTTGGCCATGCTTGTAGCGCCTCCTTCCTTTATGGGGCCCGAAGGATAGGGAACAAACACTCCCTTCGGTCCCCATTTGGTGGTGGCGCCACATGGGAGAGTGGTGTCCCCCAACGAGAGTCATCCTTGGGACGCACAACCCTGCGAAGAAGAAGAAACATTTGTAGGAGTCATAGCCACTTGCTTATTTCTCCCTTCATCACGCTTGGGAGGCGTAGACTCTCTCTTTTTGTTGGCCGATTCTTGGAATCGGCCTTTTCCTTCTTGTATTTTGCCAAAAGTCTATCAAATTCACATAAAGGCTTGATATGCTTCTTGACCTTTGGCTCATTGGTTTTCCAAACTCCAACCTCCGGCTTTTGTGGAACGAATGTCTTTATCGTATGCACACCGGAAGTGAGGGAGCTAGAATCCTCAGGGCCGGCTGACCCGACTAAGGTAGTCGGTCCAACTGGCTTAGTTGGCGCTTGAGCTTGATCATCTTGGCCGATTGCTTCAATCGGCCTAGCTGGTCTTGTCTGCGCCGCACGACCATCTAGCCACGCTTGACGCCGTAAAAGCTTGCGCCGAGCTAGCCACAATGGTAAGCTTTGTCTTGCCTTCTTCATTTGGTTAGCCAACACTTGCCGCCCCGAATTCTTAGGAACATTCGGTGCGGGCGAGGCTCACCAATGATCACGTTCTTGCCTTGAGTTGTAGCAGCTTGTTCGGGGACGGATCAAGATGGTAGGAGCCTTGACTTCAAGTGTTTTGGCTTCGGGCTTCTTAGCTTCAACCACATGCATTGGAAAAGGATTCTTATCAAGCTGCATGTCGGTAAGACTTAATCGGCCCTCATTAAGAGCCGATTGTACCTGCCGACGGAAAACATGACAATCATTAGTGGCATGGGAATAAGATTCATGATATTTGTAGAAAGCCCGTTTCTTCAACACATCTGCAGAAGGCATAACATATTTAATCTTAATGTACCCGATTTTCAACAACTCATCGAATATTCGGTCACATTTAGATGTATCAAAAGTAAACTTTATCTCCTCATTCCGATTCCTATTAATCGGCTTGAGAGAGAAGGACAAGTTACTTGTTTATTTTCTTCGGCCACCTAATTTCAGCAGCCAACACATCTTTAGTCTCATCATTGGGATCGAAGAACAATCGTCCACGTGATGCACGTTGGAACGGCGAGACTTATAATCGTGATCTTGAGAATTTAAACGTGACTCAACAGCAATGGCTTTCTCAATTAAATGAGGCAAAGTAGTAAATTGAATATGCTCAAGCTTATCTCTAATCTTAGAATGCAAACCATTAAAACATATATCAACCAAGTCACGTTCGAAATCATCAAATGAAAGCATCGGTTCTTAATTTCTTTACAACGCCTAATGAACTCAAGCTACTGACTCACTACGACCTTGCCTAACCGATGTCAAATGTGATAATCTAGTTTCTGGACTCCATCATAAAAGTGAGCATGAAACTTTTCCTCTAAAACAGCCCAAGAACCAATAGTAGATGATGGCAAAGATGTAAACCATGAAAAGCGAAGCACCGGTAAGTGACAAAGGGAAATTACGACACTTCATGTAATCTTGAGCAGCCCCTCACCCAACTGAGCTAAAAACATACTAACATGTTCCATGGTAGACTTATTATCATTGCCACTAAATTTTTGAAAATCAGGTACCTTCCAACCTGGTGGATTTTTCAAGAAGTCAAAATGTGGAGGGTACGGTTTGTTGTAGGTGCCCCGTGAGGTTTTTAATTGGACACCGAGGCTTTCCTGCAAAGACTTATTTAAATCTTCCTTTAGCCGATTAAATGCATCATTCATATCGGCAGGAGGAGGATCTCGGGGCTGAAGTTTCATCGCCCGAATAGGAATTCGACTAGGGATTTCGGTGGGTTGGGTAACACGGCGTTGCCCCCGAATTCCTAGCGTTTATTATTCTATTAATTGTTTGCCGATTACGATCTTGTACATCGGCAAACGTGACTACTTGCTTATTATTAACTGTTTCCTTAGTAGTGGAAGAACCGGCTTTATCGGCTTCCGGAGGAGCCGATTGGGACGATTTCCCCTTACTATAGGTGGTGTACCATGCTTCATTCTCGTAAAAATTAGGAGGCATGCCATACTCATACTGCTCATCATCAATTTCATCTGTTCTAAGCACTCTACCTTCTAATTTATCAAATCTAGCCATAAGCATGTGTGCAATGTTAGTCATGGTTGAATCTACTTCTTTCTTATGGCCCTCAAGCATAACAGCATAATCAGCGTGTTGAGGATAAGAATCATCAAATTTAGGACCAGTATCTATTACCTCAACTTCTGGAGTAGATGAATCGACGGGAAGACTGACGGTGACAGGCCTATACAGCTCCACCTTGTCGCCACGACCCACAGCACAACTCTCCAGGAACGCACGTTGAGCAGCTTCCATCACCTGTTGCATCTTGGCTTTCAATTCATCGGGAAGCTCATCAACGGAAGAGGGGTGGATGACGTTGTCATCAGTTATCTCGGTGAGCTTCGCACCACCGCTCTTGTTGTTGGCAGGCATGATGTTGGAGTTTTCAAAACGCAATTGACGTCTTGCTTTCCCCAGCGGAGTCGCCAAAAAAGTATGTTGACGCAAAGCTAGGGCTTCACACCAACACACCCGGGGAGCCTTGGACGCCCACGAAGATCGCGATCGACCTTGTAGCAGCGAGCACCGCAGCGTGACAGCCCAAACCGATCTAGGGATCGGTAGGGGGCGCGTGAAGCTCGGTGACGGCTGAGATGACCTCCGAACGCACCTCCGGGAAGACCCGTCGGGAGGACGCACGCGAGGGGTGCTCTAGGACCAGCGTGGCCGCCTAGAACGCCGACGAAGAACGTGGAGCTCGCCGCCGAACAGCAACGTAGAGGGGTTGAGGGAAGAAGATGACCTACAAACGGGACAGGAGATAGATTGGTTGTCGATTGGATGTAGATGGGATCAAATCGGCCATGAACCTCTTATTATATAGAGGAGGGTGGTCTTATCCTTTTAGGAAAACGTCCTTGGACTCTCCAAACACCAGGACTCTCCAAAAACCAACCCGAAATCAAATCGGTTCGGAATTAGGAAAATCTCGGGCGCAGATCGCGAACTGCGCCGGACGCCCGAAATAGAAGCGCCGGACGCGTCAGACGCTGCGTCCGGCGCGATCCAGAGAGCTCCGCAATTGGGCCATATTTTTACACTGCGCCGGACGCACGCCGGACGCTGGCGCCGACGCGCCAGCGCTGTGTATTGTGCGCGACGCGACCACCGCCCGACGCTGCGTCGGGCGGTCATGCGCGCCGGACGCGGCCTCGGGCAATGCCAGCGTCCGGGCGCAGGTGATTTTCTCCTCCGCCGAATTTGACTAAGTCCGGAAATTTGCGGTGACTTGGACCTCCAAAATATGGCTAAGTCTGGATTTTTACCGTGACTTAGACCACGCCATTTTTGGGTGTCAACAATGTGCTTCTGTAGACTGTAGAGCAACGACCTCACCCTGTGCCAAGGCAGCATTGGTGTAGTAATCACCCAACAGGCTAATAGCATTGACGAAAGTTCAGCTTTCTCCATGCATCCCAATCTCATGCTCTTGTATACTACTACATGTAATTTACTTCGCAAGTATAGTTTTGTGCATGGATGTTCTTGCCATTGGGGCTACTATAAACTATAAAGTGAGGACGACAACGGAGATCAAGCAAGCCAAGTGGTTCAGATGGATTCACCACTCCTGTATATATATGATATGATATGATATGTGATCCCTGTCAGGTTCGCCAGCCAATGAGGCATGTGCATCCCTGTAACAGATTTTACTGCAGCATATGGTGCTTCTACTTACCATAAATCAGCGCAGACCATAGAAAATATTATGACTGGAGAGTTAAGACCTGAAGTTCTTTTTCGTATTCTTCCTTGATGATAATACTATTCACCACGTAGCGTACACTATCTTCGTTGAGGGTATAGATCATCAAACCCAATGAATTGAAATCAAAGGCATCCGAAGCTCGCTACCAGTTTTACTTCAACTGTATAGGTACTTGAATATGTGGACAACTGATCATCCTAATAAAATTTTGTCCGGACTTCACATCCTAGCTCACTATATAATACGAAACAGCGTTGTTGCTAATATTTTCCTCAAGCAAGCGATCCGCCAGACAATAACCACACAACCAGAGAGATACTTTAACAAGAACTAGAAATCTCACTATATTAAAAATTCGAGCGTCGAAATAATAAATGTCACAAGAAACAAAAACATGACTACTTCATCATACCCGCATAGATGAAAGAATGCTACAATACATGACTATACTGCTGCAAGGCCCATAAAGCAACACTCAGCAAACTATTATTCCATTGGAGCGGTGGCATAGCTCAAAATGGGGATGGGTCATCCAGGAGCGAACCGTGTCTGACCCACTGATCCATTAATTAGCACATGGAGCACCGATTGTTACATTCCTATTGACTGCGAACCTCAGGGGCTCCAATGGATTTTGCGGTTCGCTCCGTCTTAGCTTAGCGAGCGGTGCGCTTCCCCTGATTGCGGCACGTGAGCATCTCGGCGAGCGTGAGGGAGAGCAGAGAGAGCATCTGTGCGGCAACTCCGAGATGGAGGTTCGCTTGACCTCACCGACCACGGAGCCTGCCCTGCCATGGTCATGCGCGCAACGCCGTCCACGTCCTCCGCGAGTGCTGGGCAAGCCCACCTTCGAGCTCGTCGTGTTCCCTATGCGCTGGCTCCCGCTCTGGATCGTCAACCTCGCCTGGCTCGTTCTCGGCGACCTCGCGGCTTCGGCCTCCGCCGCCCGCTCGAGCTCAAGGAGAAATATGGCCGCAGCCCCGTGTTCGACTTCAGCTCATGTCTGGAATCAGCGGAGGCTTCTTCCCCGAGAGCTTCTTCCGCCGCCGTCGCCGCCAATGGTGGATCGATCCACTTGACCCTAAGGTTCGAGTGCCAATAAACCATCAGACCAAGCAAGCTTTATGGATCATAAAAGGGGCCCATTAGGTTCAATTTTATGGGTCGGATCGATGAACCATAGGGTCGACCCGAACCATCCCCATCTTGAGGCATAGCGTGATCCATCTGAAATGGGGGGCAATTTCTTGATGCTAACAACTAGGCTAAGGAACTACTGAGCTTCAAAGCTTCTCAAATTGTAAATGGAAAAGATCTTTTTTTTTTAGTTTACCATACAGTTTTCTACAAATTCTGCAATGCATCCTAGCTCAAGGAGCTAACATTATAGTGAAACGTGAATCCTAGCTCCTTGTGGATTTTTAATCATCTTTTAGCGAGAAAATAATCTAGGCCTACAAACATAGGTACTATTGAGACGAGAGAGTGACATCAATGGCCGTTATTCCTCTATCTGATTATTGCTAACTTAGCTGATCAAATGTTGATGGCCAACATGTCCTAGTATATCATATTCTATTGCGCTAAACAAAAGACGATGATTGGTTAGTTGTTTCGGCATTGCTATGTTCATGCCTCGACCAGCATCACTACTACTTATTCTATTTTGCGTGGGCGGACTTTTTTCGATTTTACATGGCGGTTTTTATAACCGCCCACGAAAGGAAGGTCACGGAAAATGGCAGATTTTACGCGGGCAGATAAATGCCCGCCATGGTTAATAATAAAAAAATTAAAAAATAAGAAAACCCGATCTAGAACCCTAACGGGCCCGGATCCGGGCCGCCGGGCCCGTTAGGTTTCGCCATGGGTCGAAGCTCCGCCACCGCCGACGCCGGATCCGCCACGGCCCGATGCGAATCTGCGCCGCCACCGTTTTTTCGCCTGGGGATGTCGCCTCGGCTCGATGCCTCCAACGTCGCGGTGCTCGGGGATGGCGCCGCCCGTGCTTGAGGACACGGATCCGAGCTAGGGGACACGAGATCTGCCGCCGCCGATGCCGGATCCGCCACCGCCGACGCCAAATTACGGGGGATGCCGCCGCCGTGCTCGAGGCATCCGCCACCGCCAGCGCCGACGACGCCGCGGTGCTCGTGGACGCCGGCCGAGCCGCGCCGAGGACGCCTGCCGCCGCGCGCCTCCAGGCCGCCGAGCCACCGCCGGAGTAGGGCCGCCCGCGAGGCCGGGTAGGGCCACACCCTCGCCGCCCCGCGGCCTGGGCTCGTGTGCGCCGCCGTCGGTTGCATGGGGAGGTGGGCCGGTCACGCATTGGGGCTGAGAGAGGAGGGAGAGGATACGGGACTTGGAGAGGGGAGAGAGGTGGGCTGCTGAGAGAGAGGTGGGGATGAAGTGTTTGGAACCCTAGCTCGATCTATATATTTGTGGCCATCGAACTAGGCTTTTGGGCCGATGGGTGGGCTTGATTTTTGCGTGGCAGGCTAATTACAAAAAACCGCCATGGAAAATAATATTTACCTGGACGGTTTTTAAACCGCCACGATTAATTAAAAAAAGACTATCACGGTAAATCAAGCTATTTTCCGTGGCGGTTTTTTCAAATGTCCGCCACGGAAAATCATTTGGAAACATCGTGCAAAATCATTTATGTAGTAGTGCATGTAGTGTTGTAGATACTGAGCCAGTGATATATACTAGACGCTGCCAAGAGGTGCTAGACCGGCTGGTAGCCCCAAGTGTGGTGGACTTGAGTGTTGTTTTCGGGAATTTCCCCGAGCGGGGTAAAAAAAAACTCTCTCGTTTGTCGCACGTCCAAAGCACAGGTCTGTGGCCACCTCATCTCATGGAGCTGCATTGCCGCTGTGTATCGGGTGGGGCAGGGGTTTGGTGGTTTTCGCCATCTGCGTGAGAACATCTTCTTCTTAAGCAAAATGCCCGGGGCTAGTCTTAGTCCCCGTGGGTTGAGTTTTTTGATATATATCACACGCGACGGTAGTTTGGGTAAGGTGACTCATGAGCTGAGTGTCTGACCTGCTGCACTGCTTCTTAAGTGAAGAAAACATTTAGGTGTATTTGGAAATATCTACTGCTAGAGTATAATATCAATGTTGGCTAAAACGCTGGCAACTCACAGGTCAAATGCATCCCTTGTTAGATAATGTGCCATGAAGGCAAATATGATGTAAACTGGAAAAATGTGAATTTCATATTAAATTGAATCATGTTCAACAAGCAGAGGGCTTTTGTTGAAGTTAGATAGGCTTGATCAAGGAGTGTAATGCAGAAATCATGTGCTAGCTAACCTTCAATATTGGCCCCAGCATGATCTGCTCAATCACAAGACATATACTTTGTTGAGGTTCACAAATCACACCCAATCCATGGGGC
The DNA here is from genome assembly GCA_015847255.1 of Hyparrhenia diplandra. NCBI lineage: Eukaryota > Viridiplantae > Streptophyta > Magnoliopsida > Poales > Poaceae > Hyparrhenia > Hyparrhenia diplandra. Next base: position 411,770 of record JADLZK010004110.1, read on the forward strand.
CCTATATACAACACACGGGCGTCTCCTGTGGTTCTATGAACTCATTAAAACCCCGCACCCACATGATCCTATTTTGGTTGCAAGCATCACCTAATTTGGTAGGTTGATGAAGCAGTCACCCTCTCTATCCATACTAGACGTTACAACACACGAACATGTCAAAGGCGGTGCTCGTTGCTGTCTTGTTGCAGCGCCCCAACCAGACAACATTGGAATAACAGGAACGAGAAGCTGATATTTCCGATCGTATATGTGCTTCTGTAGACTATAGAGCAACGACCTCACCTGGCATTGATGTACTAATCACCCAGCAGGCCAACATGATGACCTGATGAAATTTCGGCTTTCTCCATGCATCCTAATCTCATGATCTTGTACTACTAGTAGCAATTTACTTTTTTTTGAACGGGAAGTAGCAATTTACTTTTTGCCTGTGTAGTTTTGTACATGGATGTTCTTATGCCATTGGGTCTACTATATAAACTATAAAGTGTGGACGACAACAGAGAGGATCAAGCAATGCAAGCGGTTGAGAAGCATTCACCACTCATATATATATGATATATGATTGCTGGCTGGTTCGCCAGTCAATGAGACATGTGCTTCTCTGTAATAGGCTTTCAATACAGCATGGTGCTTCTGCTTACCGCAAATCTGCACAGACCAGCGAAAATATTATCACCAGAGAATTAACACCAGAATTTTGTTTTCGTATTCTTGCTTATGGATAATATTATTCACCACGTAGAGTACATTATCTTCATTGAGGGTAGATACTCAAACCCAATGAATTGAAATCAAAGGCATCCGAATCTCGATACCAGTTTTACTCCAACTGTATAGGTACTTGAATATGTGGACAACTGATCCTAATAAAACTTGTCCAGATCAGTTCACACCCTAGCTCACTATATAATACGAAACAATGCTGCTGCTAATAGTTTCCTCGAGCAAGCGATCCAGACAATAACCACACAAGAGAGAGATACCTTAACAAGAATTAGAAATCTCACTATATTACGAATTCAAGCGTCCAAATAATAATTGACACAAGGAAACAAAAACATGACTCCTTCATCTTACCCGCATGGGTGAAAGAATGCTACAATACATGACTATACTGCTCGCAATACCGTGCAGCTCGCGACCGCAATGAGAGACGAGGCTGCTGAGTGGTGCAGCGCGGGGAACAGGCACCTTGATGCCTTGTTGGCCTCCGCAGGGCTTTAGTGCTCTTTTGTTTGGGTAGCAAAATTCAGCATCATGTAGTACCCTGCTTTGTATCCAGTAGAAAAATAGGTTGACGCCTCGGTAATAGTTGGTTACCGTTCCGTCCTTGGTTGTTGTACTTTGTTTGAACTTTATTCTTCTTAATGAAATACGTGCAACCGCGTGGTCACAAAAAAAAGACCCATAAAGCAACACTCTATAGTCATTCAACAGCAAAAACTAGTATTCCATTGGAGCGGTGGCACAGCGTGCTCCATCTGAAAAGGGGGGCAATTTCTTGATGCTATCAACTAGGCTAAGGAACTACTGAGCTTCAACGTTTCTCAAATTGTAAAATCGAAAAGATCTTTTTTCAGTTTACCATACTGTTCTCTACAAATTCTGCAATGTATCCTCAAGGAGCTAACATTATAGTGAAACGTGAATCAGCAACAATATAGGCTCCTTGTGGATTTTTTTAATCAGTTTTTAGCAAGAAAATAATCCAGGCCTACAAACATAGGTACTATTAAGATGAGAGAGTGAGATCATTTTCCATTCCTCTGTATATATGATTATTGCTAACTTAGCTGATCAAATGATGATGGCCAACATGTCCTATAGTCTAACATATTCTATTGCGCAAAACAAAAGACGACGATTGGTTGGTTGTTTCACCATTGCTATGTTGATGCCTCTACCAGCATGTAGTGCTGCACATATTCTGAGCCAGTCATATATATCAGACCCTGCCAAGAGTTGCTGACCGGCTGGTTTAGCACTCTTATTGGCACCCTGGCGGCGCGAGTTCGAGGCCCAAGTGTTGTGCACTTGTGCGTTATTTTTTTCCCCTTGCAAGGTAAAAAAAAAAATCCCTCTTTGTCCCACGTCTAAAGCACAGGTCTGTGGCCGCCTCATCTCACGGAGCTATGGTGCCGCTGTGTATATATGGGGTGGGGCAAGGGTCCGGGGCTTCTCTCGATCTACATGAGAAGATCCTCTTCTTAAGCAAAGTGTCGGACTCATGAGCTGAGTGTCGGACCTGCTGCGCTGCGGTAGTTCATGTACGGTGACTCATGAGCTGAGTGGCTGACCTGCTTCTTATGTGAAGAAAACCTTTAGGTGTATTTGGGATTTATCTATGATAGAGTATTAATTCGCAAATCAATCGATAATAGTACTCAAAATAACTGTGCACCATGAAGAGTGGAGTAATGGCAAGGTCAGTAGTATATTTTCAACTTCATTTGTGTTATGAAATAATACCTGGCTACTTTATCATGGCGTAGAAAAGAGAGGAAGCAATGTTAATGTCTCGTAGGCATTTATGAACTCTTAGATGAATAGGATATTGTCAGGGATATAAAGTTACGTTGTATAAATATTTCATTTGAAAAGGATTTCTCATCAGGAAGTGGACGAACACCGACCAAAATTCTTCGAGCATTGTCCGCTCCCTATACAGAGAAGTGGACGAGGAGGGAAGCGATTTTGGTGCTTCATTTTCTTATGTACTGTCAAGATGTCACCGAAATATAATGCTGCCAACATTTTGAATATTTTCTAATTTAAATCTGATTTGACATATAATTGCAAATAGATCTGAAATACAGTATAAATGTCTTATTACATATTACAGTAAAATTACAAATATCCTAAAAAATCAGGGGTACAATCACATGGGCATATTTGTCCGTTGGATAACAGGACTGGCGCAAAGTGATGCTTCGTTTTCAAATCAGAGAGGTAAATTCACAAAGTAGGAAAAAACAGGGAACAATTTCTTTACAAAACAGGGGAACCCCGTAGATTAACCATTGCACGGCCTATAGTGGTAATACCACCATGGACACTGACTAGAATCCCATGTCATGCCGGGCTCGGCCCACAACATCTCGCTCAGTCCCTCGTGGGCTCCTGTCACACATCTTGTATCAGCTGCCAACCCGACAAATTGGCTTGGTTGTTCTTGTGCGAGCCCACCTCATCTTCCATCCCCGCTGCCACCAACGCCACCGCTTGGCCTGACTCATCCATGATCCGACCACCACGGGTGCTGCTCCACCACGAGATATATAATTTCTGTGCCACAGCTTGATGTCTCGGGCACCGATGCCATCGCACCGATCTGCCTCGCCTGGACATCAGATCCACCAACATTTTTGCTGCTTATTACAAGGCTGGTCCAATTTTGCATTGTTGCCATTGTAGAGTATAAGGCTGGATCAGATTGAACAGCATTATTTCCCAAAATAGATGGTGCATCTGACACAACCATCACATTCTGTATCGTTCCAATTTTATCGGATGCCTCCCAAGAGACACACAACCATCACATTCAATGGCAAGATTGTACATTGTTCGTGACTACAAGAATTTGGTACTGAACACAGTTCAGGAATGAGATACAATTAGCAGTTTCTGGCTATAGCTATGCCACAGAGGAAGTAGTGTAGTACTCTTATCTTACTGAACACATCTCTTTTGCCAACGAATGTTGAACAATTTTTTATACCACTTGTACAAGATCAAATGAAAAATCATTCAACTTGACAGCCATGATTAAGATACCGTACTGCAGCAAAAAGAAGATGAGAACTGATTATGTGATTGTCTGAAATTGCACCAGCTTTTAGCATCTCACATATGAGATCCTTGAATTCAAAGCCTTTCTTCTGGCGGAATCAGACAGGGTGAACAATCAGGCGGCGGCGGTCAGCTAGACGAGTTGGGTTCCCCGCTCAAGGTCTTAGCTCTGTTCACTTGCAACACTTCTGGGCTTAATAACTGCACATGATTGTTTCGATAACCCAAGAACACAGACTGTAGTCAGTCAAATGGTGTACTGATGACCGGTGACAGTCACCTCATGCAAGTTTGAGTTTCCCGATGCATCCCAATCTCTCATGCTCTAATCATTTAACTTTGCCTCTAGTTTTGTGCATGAACGTAACCTTCTTGTTTTGAGTCTACAGAGTATCAAGCAACGATTCAGAAGGATTCTTCACCACTCGGGCATTCTTTTATACTCCGACCCCTCGAGATGTGCAACGCTGGAACTGGAACTGGTTTTTCTCTTTTATGGCAGCAGCTCGGTGCTCCTATTTACCAGAAACCTGTACAGACCAGAGAAAATTTTATGACGGAGAACTACGCCGGAGTTAATATTAATAATAATACCAGAATATTTCTTTTTTCCATTATTCCATAATGATAATATGCCCCGTACGTCCTTACCAAATAGAGTGCATTATCTTACTACAAAATGACACCCGCTTCTGCAACACATATATGTGTTGCTAAAACTCCATATATGTGTTGCTTCAAAAAAAAAAAAAAAAAAAACTCCATATATGTGTTGCTAAGATCTATATTAACACATTATTATGCGTTGCCAAAAGTGGCGTTGTAAGGGTCTATTGCAACACTTTATCATGTGCTGGTAACGCTTACACATGAGCGTTGCAACTTTGTAATGGATATTTTGGGCTATGGCGACACTTATATGTGTCTGTACTAACCGTGGGCAAATGATTTGTGTAGTTCATTAGTACATATAGAACTGTGGGTTGTTGCAATGCATATATGCTTATAGCTAGGAATCATGAATCATCTAAGGAGCATTAATATGAGAAATGATTTTAATTTGGACTCAAATAAATTTATAGAAACGATTGTTAAATCATGACTCAGCTATAATTTAGCCAAAAATTATTTTACTACATATAGAACGGTGGGTTGTTGCAATCCGTAACAAACGTTGTAGCACGCCAGCAGCAGTAGATCAATGGTTGAGTCGATGGCATATGTCTACCTGTATACTGTTCCTTCCTGCAGAGAGGGTCTGAATGATAGAGAGAAGAAATTTTAACCAAGTCAATCGTCTAGCTATCAATGGTGATCGTTAGCTCAATCAGGACTGTTGTAAAACAACCATAGATGGAGAAATGACCTCGGATGGACAATTTTTTCATTTGAATTCGTTTAGGTGCCAAATACACGTTTCAAAATTAGATGAAGATAAAATAAGGAAGATGATTATCCCAATTATGCATGTGTTGTTCAGTAGTTATGGAAGAAACATGCAAAGCCATAGGTCACGTTTTCAATCACTAGTAACGAAATGATTTTGCATGATGGTTACTCTATTATTAAACATCTTGGACATTGTTACTATAAACAGTCAACATTAGTATGCAATGTATAATTAAGATATTATTTGTAGATAATTTATTTTTAGTGAATTAACCATAAGTTTACGCAGAAGAAAAATAATCTACATCATCTGGTTTCTAATCAAGTTATATAAGTATATGTTGATCTCACACCATCGATATTCTAGGGGACTTTTACATTATGCATACTCTATCATTATAGTTGTCAGGCAAGCCTTAAACCAAACAATATTTTTCAGTCCTACCTAGCTAGGCAAAATTAAAATCAGCCTTATGTAACTCTGTGGCAACATTTCATTGAGGAAACTTTCACATGCATCCATCCAAACAAGCACTACAGTTTGGTAGTTATTTCCTTCAAATGTTGATATCGATTAGTATATCTGTCATAGAATGTGCTGCTTTATTTTTAGGATTTATTTGCAAACAAAAATATTATAAACATAATATGCACTATCGGGGTCAGTGAATTTGCAAGATAGCAACGCTCAGCAAAAGCTTTGCAATGTGCCAACCAAGGGAAATCTCACTTGGCAAAAAATTTGACGACAAATAGCTCTTTACCGACTGCTTTCCGTTGGGCACTTAGCAAAGCCGTTGCCAAGTGCTAAAAGCGACCCTCGGCAAAAAAAAATGTAACATGGACGGTGAGAAGACGGTATTTCTATCGGGCACTGAGCAAAGTTGTTGTTGAGTGCTCAAACGACCCTCAACAAAGAAAAGTAGCGTGGATGGCAATAATACAGTGATGGAGGCTTTGCCAATTGCCAAGATGGAAAAACACTCGGCAAAAAGTCTTACTATCTAGGGCTCGGCAAAATGTTAGTGCCCGATAGACATTCGGCAAACTTCTAGACATCCGGCAAATAGGTCGTTCCCAGTAGCGACGGTAGACCAAGTATGCATAGTTCTGATACACAATTGATATCGCCTAGGATGAATGGATGATAACTATTGAAATTATTTGGAGGTACAATCACAGAACAGTACAGAGACATCACGTCTGTCTAGTGAGGAAGAATTGACAACCTGGGGAGGTGGCAATGCGGAGATGTGGTGACGGCCCAGGAAGACACATATGGCGGGACGAGACGTACTGTGGCTGACGACAAGGCAATAATTGGATTGAGAAGCCGGTGCCCATGTATCCTGTGTAGAGTGTATACCAATATGCCTCAGCACGTGACGACGGAATGCTTAAAAGTGTGATGCCCAACTCTGTTGGACTTGCAGCAGCACCCAGAGATGTCGTTAAACGAGCTCTAGGTATGAAACTCACAGCTCTCCTGATGCATCCCATGCCCACAGTCATTCCATTGCTATCGTCAGAATGATCAACTGATTTAGTAGAGTGGACTCTATTTCATGACCTATGTCTTCATTATGCTCGCCATCACGAATGCTCTATCTTGCGAGATGGAGCCATGAGCCAATGACTATATATCATGTGTAGTAGCATCTGAAGTACAACAGGTTGTGCATGTGCCTTTATTGTACATAACTAGTGGCCCCTGCAAACTGCTGGACCGCGCCATTACAATAGAAGACCCATTGTGATTTCTTTAATGTAGTCAAGATTGGATTGGTAATTTAAGTATCGATAAACAAGCTTGATAGTTTTATTTTTATATGGCAGCGAAAGAAGCCATAGTGCCCACTCTAATCTGCCTTCAGTTCTACTATACTTTAAGACGTTTTTGTAAGTGCACACACTAATGTTCTAGGCAGTCTGTATATTGATTTAAAGCAAGTGACTGATTTAGATCCAGTGGAGTTGTCAGAAGAAATTAAAGTTGAGATTTGAAAGTGTGTGCACGTATTGTAGCGTTAAAACAACTGGCACTGATTGAAAAAATTTGATCAGATAAGTTACATTTTGTATTGCACAGTAACACTCCTCTTATTTTAATAGTTCGTATAGAGCTTCATGGCACTCGACATGGTAAATCCAAGGCAGCATCTGTCAAAACTACTGCTTCAATTGTATGGAAATCATACTTAGTTACATGGCGGTGGTTATGGACAACGACTTACTGTGTTTCTAGTTTTCAGTTCTTACACTGCAGTGTAATGCATATCCATGTCGACGAGTCTGATTGTTTGTCCTGTCTCGTTGCTGACTATTCTTAAGCCCTATGTACTGTACGAGACCGAACAATTTAGCAGGGCAATAGAGGGTACAAAACAGCTCGTTACAATGGGCACTAGGTACTTTATATCCTGATGAATTCCTTATGCATCCCATGCCAATTTCATCAGGCAGGCCAAGGGTGGCCACCAACAAGGTGCCATTTTTCTTTGGGATAGAAGTGTTGCTACTCATTCGTCGTTTCTCAGCACCAACAACAAGGGTTACATACAGTGGCGAAGCTACGTACTGGCTTGTGGATGTGGCCGCACCCCCCAAAAAATCCTAAACAAGTTATTGCCATCAGATTTCTACCCTACATGCACCCCCCTTGGGCCAACATGCTGCACCCCCCAGCCCAGCCCAGCGCACAGCAACAAGCCCAATTAACTTGAACCCATCGTACAAGGAAGATGAGAAGTGCAGCACGTATACTCCGCAGTCTCCACTGCTTTCCGTCGCGACGTTCTCTCTTCCCGTCTGCGGCGCGTGTGCCTCTACAATCCATCTAGGGCCGGTCCTCTGTCTGCATCTCTACAAATCTACCATCCCCGTTGAAGATACTGCTGAGCTGCTGGAATCCGGCCGCTGTCGCTGGCCGCATCTCGTACAATCGCCACCATCAGAATCTTTCTGCTGAAGTTTAGAAAGCTGCAGCCCATCTCAAGTCTTCCATTGATGCACTATTTGCTGAGCTTAATTTAAGTTTAAAGCAAGTTAGAGGCCAAGGATATGATGGTGCTAGCAATATGAGAGGTGAGTTCAATGGCTTGAAATCATTGATCCTGAAAGAAAATAGTTCAGCTTATTATGTTCATTGTTTGGCTCACCAACTCCAATTAGTTCTTGTGGCTATTGTGAGAAAGCATAAAGGGGTTAGTGATTTTTTACTAAGGTTTCCATGTTATTAAATGTTGTTGGTGGATCATCTAAGAGAAGGGAATTGATTAGAGATATTAATCTTAAAGAAATGAGTAAGGCACTTGGGTGTGGGCAACTTCAAACTGGTACAGGGTTAAATCAAGAGCAAAGTGTACAAAGACCTGGAGATACTCGTTGGAGTTCACATTATAAATCTCTCAAGAGTATAGTTGACATGTTTTCTACAATAGTGAAGGTACTAGAAATTGTGAAAAAGGATAAAGACTGGAAAATTAGAGATCAAGCATCAAATCTTCTAGAGTATTTTCAGTCCTTTGACTCCATCTTCTATTTGCATCTTATGTTGACTATATTAGGAATCACAAATACCTTGTGCTTAGCACTGCAGTGCAAGGATCAGGACATAGTGAATGCTATTAACTGTGTAAGAGCCACTAGATGCAAATTGGTTGAGCTTAGAGGAGAAAAGTGGGAAAAACTAATAGATGATGTGTATGTATTTTGTGAGAAGAATGATATTTCCAAATTGGAAATGGAAGATGAATATGTTGATCCAAAGAAGAGAAGGCACAAATCTGGAATCACAAACAAGCATTACTATCAAGTTGATTGTTTCAATGATATTATTGATTGGCTACTTCAAGAGCTTGACACGCTTCAATGAGACAAGCTCTCAATTGCTTGTATGGTCACTGTTTCAGTCAAGAGACTCATTTTGTGATTTTGATGCGGACAAGTTGTTGAGCCTAGCAAAGCTTTATCCACATGATTTTAGTTACGGGAATCTAAGGGACCTTAGCAATGAACTTGGCCTCTACATATTTGATGTGAGAGATGATGACAGATTCTCTAACATACAAACTATTGCCGAGCTTTCTCGAGAAAATGGTGGAGACAAGAAAACATGAGCGTTACCCACCGGTTTATCGACTTACGAAGCTTGTACTAGTACTACCGGTTACTACCGCTGAGTTGAGAGGATTTTCTCGGCATGAAGATTGTGAAAACAAATTCGCGGAATCGCATTGGTGATAAATTTATGAATGATTGTCTTATTTCCTATGTGGAGAAAGAAGAAATGATGAAAGTCACGAATGAGTCTGTGATTCGTCGCTTCATGGAAATGGAAGAACGCAGATTTGATGATAATTAAAGGTGACATAATGTATTTTGCTATCTTAATAGTTTTGACCATGCTAATAGTATTTATATTGCCAATTTTTTTCTTCCTCTTTTATAGTCGCACCCCTGCATTACGCTCTAGCTTCGCCACTGGTTACATATATATGCTCACTGTGTGTTTTAAAGTGATATTATATAGTTTCAAGTACTATAAAGATAGTTAGGTTGTTGCATAGAAACGCGGTTGGATGTTGGAGATTCTTTTATAGAAAATAAAACGAAATCCAGCCTCTCTACATTCTACAGCCACACACAATTATTAATATATGGTTAGGTAGTTCATATTGTTCGTGAATTAGATATTGTTTCAGGTGGCATGTACTTACAGGTGGCAGTGTTGGATGTCCATGGATATCAAATGGATACCCTCTAGTTCAAAAATATGAACTAGGAATTCATTTTCGGCACCAAAATTCAATTCCTAGTTTATTTGTTAAAATCCATGGATGTCCAACTTCCACCTCTGATGTGCTATGTTGCCGGTGCAGTTATTGTTCCACGAATACATCTACCGAAATAGCATAGAGAAATGTAAGGTTTAATTGTACAAAAATGCTACAGGGTAACAGTAACTTACCTCCCCAACATTTATTTATTTATATATTTATTTGGCATATATGGAAGGCTATGTATGCCTTTCTTGCGTGTAACAACAGGCTTGTATGCCTTAATCCATTGTACTTCGGCCCGTCAGTTGTTATAAGAACTATGAAGTTGTCAACAACTATACCTAATAGCAATAATGCTAAAAAAGTTTGTGCCAATACATTCACTAGATTCTATGATTATTGAGAAGACGCGATCATGGAACTATAAGCACCGTACCCTGCATATGACTTGTGTGAAATCAACTCTTGCAGACATTAGTATGCAAAATTGCCAAGTTCTCCCCTATGCAGTGAGGCCAAATGATTCACTGAGAGACATCATCGCCACACTTGTGGTCAGCGCTGTGATCCTTAATCACTGTGCAGTTACGCAAAACACAACCCATGAGTCGCAGTCTGCTAAAGAGTGACTGATCATCGACCATATCTTTTCAGGTAGATAAGGCATTAGCCCTAGTGGGAATTTGTGCAGAACACGAACTTTTACAGAATCAGCATGAGTATTTGTGTTTCCTATAAGGGACTATAGTCCATTGGTAGTTCAGACGGGACTCTTCAGTAGAAAGATGTGCTGAAGCCACACTATTCTCATTGAAAACTTGCACATAAGCCCCGAACATATCACAGGAATAGCCTTTGTTGTAGTTAGGAGCCCAACATCCTTGCATGAAACAAACAACTTTAATTGAAAATACAATCTTCAAGACTGATGACTCTGAAATTTGCAGGAGGGTCTTCCAAAAAATTCAAGAGAGTGCCCAGCGAAGCACAAGTAAGCCAAAACTTGCACCAACCAACAACCATCATGCTGAAGAAATCTTCCGAAGAGGGAGTGGACGTACAGTGAATGTCAATAAACAACCAAACTTCTGGGGGGTGACTGTGTGGTGGTGGTGGGAGTGGTGCAGCTGTTCTCATCAGCATTTCAGATAATAAGCAGTGAATAATGGCCATGATTTATCCGTCAGCATATCTATAGCTGGCTATGGAAGATCACATGGACTTTGTTCTGCAAAGCATATATAATTTCAAAATCTATATTACATCTCCAACTTGGATCAGCATACCATTGAGCTGTCAATTCTGATCACAGTGTTGATTTTATAGTTCTTGCAGACTGCAGCAGTGATTCCTGGAGCTGGTACTAGATCTTCAACTAATGGCACAGGTTGGCTATCTCCAAGTTCTCGCTACATTCCTGATGCATCGATCCCATGCTGACCTCAATTGTTGCTGGAAGCACGATCAACTAATTTAATTTGGTAGGCTCAGCTGTATCATAACCAAGTTTTCACTATGCTTTGCTATCACGGATGTTGTATCCTGCGAGATGCAGCCATGAGACGGTGACTATATATCATGTGTAGTACCTTGTGAAGTACAGCAGAAGCACCAGCCTTTATTGCACATAACTATAATGCCTCGGGCATACTGAGCCGTGACAACACACACCATCATTACATGAGAGGATCCATTCTATTTTGTTTTCATTGCACAGGAATAATTGTAATTGAGGGCAGTAATAAAAGAAATTGATGAAACATTAGTATCTTTCTTGCGTTGAAACCATCACATTTAACAAACAAAATAGAGTCTACCGTAGACAACTAATGTTCTCTCAAATTTATTAAGTGTAATCCATCTAATTTCGTTTGGGGCGTCAAGACTGGAGTAGTACACAACAGATAGTTCTCTGCCCAAAGCCAGTGTGCTAGCTTGTACCGGACTGTTCCTTTCCATTTCTTTGCACAATCGATTTTTTCGCGTCTGCAGAGATGGAGCCCCACGTTATCGTACAGACCGATTTAACTGTTATCCCTACTTTGTTCATGTCATTTCAAAATTTGTGTTTGTCAACACTCTCGATCCAAGGAAAATGCCGGAGAACAGTATGCATTTTCAGAAAAAGAACAGGGGCTCAAATGCTAGAGTACATCTCGACTAGCACCTGTCTACCATTGATCTGTCAGCTGTGCCACCAATGTCGGGTTTTTTTTGGATGGGAATGTCGGTTTTTGTTCTTGCTGGATGCAGGAATGACAATGACGTCTGTTGCAACTAGCTAGTCACCCGATGCCGCTGCTCTAGTTGCTCTCTTTGCGCTAGTTGCTACTCTCCTGATGTTTCCCACACCCATAGTATCCTATTTTCATTGCCAGCGTGATCAACTAAATTTATTTTCATTGCCAGCGTGATCAACTAAATTTCATAGACTGATTTGATCCATAACTGATGTCTTCAGTATGCATGCTCACCATCATGAATGCTCTATATCTTGCAATTGCAAGATGTAGCCGTGCACCAGTGACTATATATCATGCGCAGAAGCATGTTGCCTTTACTGGACATAATCACGTGTATTGTAGCCACCACTACACATAATCATTACAAGAAAAGATCCCTCCTCTTTTGTTTTATTGGGAAGGTACACTTAAATAAGGGAAACAAATAAATTAATGCAACATTAGTCTCTTGCTTGCAGTGTAACCATCACATTTCCGGCAAAATAGAGGTTGCACAATCAACTAGTTACCTCTCCAATTTATTAAGACAATGTAATGTTGTGACCATTTGAATTTGTATGCATCTCTTCCCTAAAAATGTGAATGTTGTAGAACCTGTTGTCACTTCCAGCGTCCATTTCATAAAATAGGGAGATCCGTGCACTAGGACAAACCCATGAATGAAACTGGAACAACAAAAAAGTAAACTTATTGTTATTGACTGCAACATCCGTACTTTGCTGGGCAATTTGGATAACAAGAAACGAGTTTATTTTTTACAAATGTAGACCTAAATCTTTTATGCAGATACTCTTTAGGGGAACTCACTGCTCCGATAGTGGGCAATATTGCAGCAGCGTGACGATCAACGAGATGTGTTAGTCGCATCGGGAAAACATCTTGAGACAGTAGCGCTGAAGTTTTTGGTTCCAATGGATGGCTTTCAACGTCTTGAGACGGGAGCGCTGCAGGTTTTTGGTCGAAGGTAGTATCTAATAAATTTATGCAAATCAGTATGGTCAGTGCTGTTATAGAAGAGTAATTTCAGTTCAAAGAGTCCGAATATATTCTCTAGCGACAAGGGAGGCGTACGGAAGCTGTGCTGCGCCTGCAATTTCTGCTGGCGCAGCTTCGGCACTAAGCTGAATCCGAATGATGGAGGGTGTCACGACACATGCTACAAGACCTCGCCACAAGAGATGTATGGCAAAGCAAGCCCAGCCGAATAGATTTAATCAGTTCAACAATCGTTATCGAAGGCCCGAGTTGCCTCTGAGCGAGATGGAGCCATTGAACATTGACTTTGTCAACACTGGATAGGAATACTGGGGAGGACTTGTTCTGGTTCTTGCATGATGCAGTGCAGTAATAATAGCTTCAGGAACAGGCGAGTCGCCTACTCCGCCTGCTCTAGCCACTCGCTTCTCTCCTGATGCATCTTATGCCCATAGGATCCTATTGTTGCTGCCAGCGTGAACCTTCAACTGAGGACTTCGCTATGCTTGCTATCACAAATGCTCTATCTATGGAGCCGTGAACCACTGGCTATATATCAAGTGCATAGTAGCAATTGAAGGACTGCAGAGGTGCTATTATTGTACGTAACCATCCTAAAACACCATCATTACAATAGAATATCCATTCTGTTTTCAATATATTGTATCAATAAATGTAAATTAGGGCAACAAATAAAAACAAAGATCTTGTACTAGAACCACCACATTTCCAATAAAATAGAGTCTACCACATATAACTAATTTCCACTCTAAGTGTTTATGTGGTACAGCTCACAACAACTTCATGAGCTATAGTGAGTTGTTTTTCTTGACAAACACTCATTTTCAAAACAGCGTCACCCATGATCTTATTTTTCTTCCCCTGTTACAAAGACATTAGTTATGATGAATCTGAAAAAATAGCTTATCTCAGCTCTCTCCCTTGTTTCTCTCTCTCTCATTCATGCATGAAGCTAATTGAAAAAACTATTTTGCCAAACGATTTTTTCAAAACAACTCAACTTCACCTAAAGAGTTGCTCATGAAACTGTTTTCCAAAATAACAACTTCACTTGTGAAGCTAAGTTGTGCGAAATGGAACCTAATTACACAGTGACCCACTTGACGTGGAGGTTCACCGCCGTGGAGCAAACAGCAATGATACCGCCGCGGACCATCTTGATCTCACTGCAGTGACGAGGTTACTTGCAACTCTGTTGCTCGAATTCACTCCACATGATTGTTTTGATCGAGAACCCGTGAACATGGCCTGTAGTAAGCCCAATGCTGCACTAATCTCTCGGCATACTCACCTCGTGCTTAGTTTGGGTTTCCTGATGCATCTCAATATCATGTTCTTGTATACTATTATATTACTATGAGTCTATCAGTTTGCCCTTTACAGTTTTAATTTTATGTGATTGGGTCGTCTGCACTGTGGATGTCGACAACACAAAGGATCACGCAATGCAAGCAATTGAGGAGGATTTACCAGCCAATGAGGCATGCGCGTATTCACCCCAAGTTTCTGCCGGATGTCCTCCTATTTACTACACACAAATCCTCCAGGGTTCATATTCCACATGCTATGCCTGATTCTTATCAAGTTGAATAGACTGCATTATTCATTGTTGGTACGTATCTGACGATAAATATTACCAAGAGACGGTTTGACGCTAAATACTCATTTACCGTTTTACCATCTGACCCTACATATATCTAAATTCAACGATTGATGATCGGATGCTAAAACTAGATATAGTATTGATCTGCTAAAAAATTAGGCCCCACACCGGCTCACGAGCCCTGTCTCCGTAAGTAGCCCAACTACGTCATATTCGGCCTAACTCTCCATCTCCTCCACCTTGGCCTGTTTGGCCCACTCCACCGCATGGCTCTCGTAGCCATCCGATTTGATCGAACAACTCAGATTGCTCCTTCACCCAGTCAAAACTAGTCTCATCTGGCTTCCTGAACCCTCGCTCCTTTCACCTCACTCCCGTAGCACCACTTCCGCCCACACATAGTGGCGGCGGCACCTGGCATGCGCGCATCCTGCGACACGGCGAGAGGGGAGGAGCCCTCGGCACGGCGAGAAGGCAGCGACCGGGCGGTGTCTCCTTTGCGAGCGAGCAGCGGCCAGGCGGCGTCTCCTTCACCAGCAAGCAGCAGCAGGCAGCATCTCTTCATGGGACCTCTCTGCGCTAGCCCGAGGCGGAGATGGCTAGGAGCCACCAGCTGCGGCACGTGGAGGTCACAGCCCCAGCAGCCATGGTCAATGCGCAGAGGTCGCGGCTCTGGCAGCTGTGGGCGTCACATGAATGTCGCAGCCCCGATGACAGGTCATAGTCCTTGTGGCCGATGGTGGTGGCGAGCAGAGGTTGCGACCCAGCGAGGAGGCGTCGTCGTCATTGTAGTTCCGTCTCAACTGGGCCATCAACACGGTGAAAAGTCCTCTCTGTCTTCCTCTATTGTGTTTTTTTTTCTCCACATCGGTAGGCCGTAGAGTCACTTGCAAGTTGCAACACTTGAGGAGTTCAATAAATTAGGTACTGAATTTATTTTGCAACACTTGTAGCTACCAGTTCTCTATGTGTTTAATAAGCCTGCATTTTCAATATGTGTTACAACAGTTTATTTTGGTTTTGAGAAAAATCATATGTTAGTCTAAATTGTCCAGTGTTCCAGGGGGCACTACCTGGGAGATGGCATCACTACTTTGAGTATTACAAGGCACATGCTTCCAAAACCAGGATGACTAAAGATGCATGGTTTTGTAATGATCATTTCCCTCTAGAGAAAATAGATGAGGTCATGTGCTAATCTATAGAATTTTGATGAAAATATGCTATCAGCTAGTATGAGTGTTTGGACTTCATGAATAAATCTATTTATATGAGAGGAAACTTCTGTTGCTTAGGACAATATCTGTTCGGAAATTCAAATTTTCATCATAGTTCTCATGTTTTGAAATTCAAATTTTGAATTGTTCAAAAAAAAAAAATTCATATGAAAAAGGACCAATACCAAAGTTGTAGATATTGGTAAGTTCTACTACTTTGTCGTTGACAATGTTTTCTTTTGAAATAATTTTTATGTCTTTAAAGAAAAGAAAAAGAGAAAAATAGTATTGGGCCTTATAAGTGGCTCGTTAATCCCCGCCAACACCCAACAAGTTTAGCGAGACACAATCTGACAGCCACCAGTATAAGATGGATTTGGGTTTCCAATGGCCAATATATATCCCTCTCTCAGCCGAAACCTTATTCGGCGCGCGTGCTTTCGCGCGTGAGCTTCTGGCGCACGGTTTCTTTTCTGGCACCTGTCTACACCAACTTTTCTATTTCCTGGTTAGTTTTCATCGGTCACAGACGTACATGCGCGCGAGAACCCGTACTTGGGCGGCGGTGCATCTTAACGCCGGAGGCAGGGGTTTTTTTTTTTTTTTGTTTTATCGTTCCCTTTAAAATGTAATAACTTCTTTGTCAAACGTCCGTTTTCAATTCCGTTTCCACCATCGTGCTTATTATAACGAGATCTATAAAACTAGATCCATATTGAATATGTTTTGAGAAACTTTTCGTGATGACAAAATTTACATCTAAAGTACAAAGTTTTACATCTAAGAGTATAAAGTTTTTATTGTTGGAAGTACAAAGTTTTTATTGTTGGAGTACAAAGTTTCAAAATATGGAGTGTAAAGTTTTACATCTAAGAGTATAAAGTTTTTATTGTTGGAGTACAAAGTTTTTATTATTGGAGTACAAAGTTTCAAAATTTGTAGTGTAAAGTTTGACCGCAAACAAAAATCTTGACCCATTGACGAGGAAAAGGCTAGACACGAGAAACATGCCACTTGTGGTGTGAGTGTGCGCTGCAAACAAAAAAAATCTTGACCCATTGACGGGAAAAGGCTAGACACGAGAAACATGCAACTTGTGGTGTGAGTGTGCGCTGCTATTGTTATCGGTGCATTGCTATTGCTGCATGCATGCTTGCATGTGCGCTAATATTGTTCTTTGGCGCATGTGCGCTGCTAACGCATACTGGTGCACGCGCGCATTGCTATTTGATGCATGCATGCATGCATGTGCGCTATTATTGTTGCTGGGCGTAATGTGCGCTGCTAACGCTATCTCCTCAGTCTTTTCGACGAACCATGCCACACGCTCCACCTCCACATTGTGAGGTCCCTCAAATTTTTTAACGATATTCCGTGACATATAAGCAAAAAAGTTGCTTTTGACAAGTACCTTAATTTTTGACAGCCGTTGCATTTTTTTTTTTGAACCATAGAAACTCCTCATTCCCATGCACTGCACACGAAAATACGCTGGGCAAGAGGTTTGAACCCGGGTGGCCGAGATCTCTTGCATTGTTGACAGAAATAAAGCACTTTAATGGCTTTGAACATATATAACCTACTAATTTACACAGTGACCACATCACTTGGAGGCTCACCATGAGGCCGTGGAGAAAACTGCAATGATACCGCCGCAGAATATCTTGTTCTCACTGCGGTGACAGGGTCACTTGCAACTCTGTTGTTAAAATTCACTCCACAGGATTGTTTTGAGAACCTGTGAACATGGACCGTAGTAAGTCCAATGTTGCACTAATCTCTCGGCACACTCACCTCGTGCAAGTTTGGGTTTCCTGATGCATCCTAATCTCATGCTCTTGTATACTATTGTATTACTATGAGTCTTTCACTTTGCCTTAGCTTTATAGGTTTTTGTGTGATTGGTTCGTCTACACTGTGGAGGTCGACAACACAGAGGATATGCAGGCAATAGAGGAGGATTCACCAATCTTATATCATCCCTTGCTCGTTCACCAGCCAATGAGGCATATGCGTATTCACCCTAGGTTTCTGCCGAGCGTGCTCCTATTTATTTACCACACAAATCCTCCAGGGTTCATATTCCACATGCTATGCCTGATTCTTATCAAAATAAATTACTACATTATTCATTGTGGGTACATACTGAATCCCGATGAATTAAATTGAAATTAACCAAAGGTATCTGAGGCCTGCTACCAGTTTGACTCCAACTTTTTACAATAAACTTTTGGCCAGGGTTCAGCCAACCTCACTATATAATAGTATATACCATGAAGGCATGAACAACTCATGTGCGTGACCAAACTGCACAGAATTGCTTCAATAACCCAAGAACACGGACTGTAGTTAGTCCAATAGTCTATTGATCACCGGTGCCACACACCCTGTGCATGTTTGGGTTTCCAGATGCATCCTAGTCTCGTGCGCTCTTGTAGTTCTACTAGTCTTTTAACTTTGCCCTCTAGTTTTGTGTAGGAACATAATGTTGGTGTGCGATTGAATCTACGCACAGAGGATCAAGCAGGCGATTCAGAAGGATTCCTCAGCACTCTATATATTATTACCACTAAGCTGCACAGACCGGAGAAAATATTTTGATCGGGAGTTATATTAATAGCACCATAATACCTTCATGGAGACTTCGGAGCTACCAGAATATTATGATGTACGTTAATATATGCACAACTGTTGATGATCCCAATAAATTTGTGACAGGATCAGTTCACCCTAGCTAGCCCACTAGTATATTTAATAAGAAATGTTGTGAAGCACCATCCACACTTCACCACATATCTTGCTTGAAGGCTTCAATTTACAAACCTTGCTTGTTTCTCATAATGATTTTTCTTGTGTTAGTTGGGGCAAACGTTCGGCAAGTGAGACAGTAAAGTAGTAAACTAACAACATCACAGCAAGATACTTAGCTTAACCAAGAACTCAGCATCTCATTATTAGGAGTATTTAAAGGGTCCACATAATCAGTGTTTGCCTAGACCAAGATTATTATACATGTGTCTGCAGTAAAAAAAACAAAAAACTTTTATTTGGGACAATATCTTAAGAGTCGTATTCAGAAAAAGTCGTGTATATATGTAAGATTTTTTTTTCGAAAACCAGGCACTTTGACCCGATATATATGTAAGATGCAAGTACAATATCCGAACTGTCATACACCCACCAGGCAAGCAACCACAACCGGAGACGGCTATAGGCAGCCGCCTTCTGGAGACAAGAAATATCCGGAGCATAGTGCCTTCTTGAATTTGATCCATTGGGAAGGGCTAATCCAGTCGCATCAGGTCAGTGAAAGCTCTGGATATCCATAATCTTCAGTAAGTTGTCCCAAGAGACTAAGTCGAGGCTCTAGTAAAGGTTAATTTTAGCACCAGAGTGGTAGTTTTTCTAACATATGTTAGCATTGAACAAGTTCAGTCGCATACACGTACAGATTTTGCTGAAATCCACTAGGATTTCGGGAAAGCCCATCAGGTCAATGTCAAAAATCTTTTGAATCTTTCGTCGCATGCATGTCCTAAGAACTTGATCATAGACATGTTTCTTTTGAATCTTTTGAGAAAAGTCCGATGGAGAAATGATGAAAATACAAGTTGTAGAGCTTGACCATTTGTGGTTTATGACTTTTTCCTTTAAAGCCATTTGCTATCCAAAAGTTTTATCATACATCTCATGTTAAATTCAAATTTTGAATTGTTCAAACAAACTCAAATGGAAAAAGGACCAATACAAAAGTTGTAGATATTGGTGAGTTCTACTACTTTGTTGTCGACAACATTTTCTTTTGAAATTATTTTTTATGTCTTTAAATTTAATATGTTTCTACCAGCAAAAGAAAAGAAAAAGAAAAAAAAGTCATGGGCCTTACAAGTGGCTCGTTAATCTCGGCCAAGACCCAACAAGCTTAGGCGAGCCACAATGTAACAGACTTAGGGTTTCCAATGGCCACTATATCCCTCTCTCAGCCGCCCCTCTCATCTCTCTCTCCGTCTTTTCGACCAACCGTGCCACACGCTCCACATCCACATTGTGAGGTCTCTCACATTTTTTTAACAATATTCAGTGACATAAGCAAAAAAGTTAGTTTTGGCAAGTAGCTTAATTTTTGACAGCCCTTGCATTTTTTTTTTTTTTTTTTTTTTGAGATGACACAGACATAACGCAGACGCTCAACACGCACGCACACTCACCCCTATGAACACACGTGCGCAAACCCTACCCCTATGAGCACCTTCGAAGGACTGAGCCGGCAATCTTGAAGTTCACGAAGTCACCACAGGTGCCTCGCTGTCGACGGGGACGTCGCCTACCACTTAATGCGCAGCGCCGGAAATCCTGAAATAAATCCGGGATAATGTGTCGCACCCGTGATTTGAACCCTGGGTGGGAGCCCCTAACCAATGGTCTTTGCCATTGCGCTATGAACCCCCTTGACGCCCTTGCATTTTTTTAACCGTAGAGACTCCCCATTCCCATGCACTGCACATGAAAATACGCTGGGCAAGAGGTTTGAACCCGGGTGGCCCAGATCTCTTGCATTGTTGACAGAATTAAAGCACTTTAATGGCTTTGAACATATATAACCTACTTACTTACACAGTGACCAGATCACTTGGAGGCTCATCATGACCTCGTGGAGAAAACTGCAATGCTACCGCCGCCGATTATCTTGTTCTGACTGCGGTGATAGGGTCACTTGCAACTGTGTTGTTAAAATTCACTCCACAGAATTGTTTTGAGAACCTGTGAACATGGACCGTAGTAAGTCCAATGTTGCACTAATCTCTCGGCACACTCACCTCCAGCAAGTTTAGGTTTCCTGATGCATCCCAATCTCATGTGCATGCTCTTGTAGTAGTACTAGTCTTTAACATCGCCTCTAGTAAGAAATTCAGAAGGATTCTTCATCAGCACTCTTATATATACATGACATCTCGCTTGTTTGCCAGCCAAGGAAGGCATGTGCATCACTGAAACTGAACATGTTTTAATTTTACTGCAGTATGGCACGATGCTCCTATTTACCACAAACCTGCGCGGAACTGAGAAAATATTATGACAGAGAGTTAATAGTAATATCTCCAGAATCATGATCCCATTGAACTGGTGGCCAGGTTTCACCCTACCGCGTGTTGGGGTTAGTCTCACATCGGTAATCGATGGTGGGAGAGCACGACATATAAGGTGGGGCGGTCCTCACCCATGAGGCTAGTCTTTTGGGTTGTGTAGGCCCAAGGCCTTGATATGTTGTGGCTCGGTGGGCCTGTGGGGAGCGGCGCCGGCAATTGGGCCGGGCCAGCTCCGAGGAACCTAGAGGCAGCGACCAGATGGGCCAGGCCCGGTTCCAACACCACGCTATATAATACAAAACTCTGTGAAGCAGCCTCCACACTTGGCCATAACCTCACCCGACGTTTTGTGTTAACTGGAACAAACATTTTCCCAAGCATGCTAGACAATAACCACACCACAACAGACTTAGCTTAACCAAGAATTAGTCATCTCATTTTTACTAATTATTTTTTTTTTTTGCGGAAAAAGAAAATTTTATTGATACTAAAGCAAATTACATCCTCTCATTACAAAAATAAACCAAACCACGGGCGCCGGCCAGCAAACACTCCTCGCCATTATCAAGAGTCGGGTTACAACGCCGATGCGGTGCGCCAAGGCCTCCGCTTCTCTACGGCAGAAGCCCGACCTCTATTATGGACTGAATTTGGAACATACTCAATAGCCCGTCGCCGCGAGCGTGCGTGGTCGGCTTGCCAGGTAAGAAGACACGGCCGTCGGGACGAAGAGATAAATGAGAGAGAGAGAGAGAGAGAGAGAGAGAGAGAGATGGGTTTTTCTTCTGCTGCGTTTGCTGTTGGAGCGGCCGATGTTTTAGCTCCGCGATATTTTACTGTACACAATGCAAACCATGAATGGGTAGCTGTATTCTGTTGGAGATAGCCTTAGCCACTGCACGCCACCCACACTCCCAGTCACCACATCCTCCGACCCATCGCTGCCATCTAGAAGACCATCCTCCCCTGGCCCATCGTCCACCCGCCTTACTTACTAGGAAACCGAGATGTGAATGCCACGGACGCCGACTTCCTGCTGCTCCGTGGTTACGTGCCCTCCAGTACCTTGGTGAGGATTCAGAACCTGTCAGGCTCGCCTTGTGGTTTGTTTGGTCATGTTAGTTGGCTTCAGCGAAGACCGCGCGTGTTAACGGCTGGGCATCAGTAAGCACAGCGATAAATTGTTTTGAGCACCTTTCTTGCGTGTTCTGCAATTGCGAGGCTTTTAGATTTACATCAAGACCATTTCATTTGATCCCACCGGGGCGGTGTTTGGGGTGTTTTATCTGTTGCCATAAATACCGGTAGCTGAGGTTGGCGACATCGTGGAAGCCAAACGGGCTGGGAGATATCTTCTTGATTCTAAAGGTTACCTCTCTGTGATGTCTTTGTTTTCGCTTTAGTTATTTTCACCCCGGCAAAACGAGCAGGGTAGCTGCATGTCATTTTATTAAGAATGAGCCACAAAAATGGCAAATCTACAAACACCACAAACGCAGATGCCACAGAAGAATGGCTTCCGTAAGCCCCTGTCCGCGGCCCATCCTGATCCACTGAGCTGAAATCCTACCACTACCTCCTTCGGCAGTCACTAAAATCTCCAGAGATCAACGAGTCTCTTGCGAGGAACCTGTGACTTTACAGTCTTTACCGCCGCGGCGCCCCTCGAGGTGCCATCTCTGTTCACTCTTGCAACTCTCCTCAGCGTTGTCACTGCACAGAATTGTTTCAATAACCCGAGAACACAGACTCTAGTTAGTCCAATAGTCTACTGATAACCGGTGTCCCAAACCCCGTGCAAGTTCAGGTTTCCTGATGCATCCTAGTCTCTTGCTCTTGGGGTTGTACTCTTCTTGAACTTTGCCCTCTAGTTTTGTGCATGAACATAATGTTCGTGTGCGATTGTGTCTACGCACAGAGAATCAAGCAAGCAATTCACAAGGATTCTTCAGTACAGGACCCTCTCGCTCGTTTGCCAGCCAATGTTGATAAGAGTATGTGCACCCCTGGAACAAGAACATGTTTTACTGTAGCACAAACCTGCACAGACCAGAGAAGATATTTTGATCGGGAGTTAATACTAATAACACCATAATATCTTCATTCAGGGTTCGGAGCTACCAGAATATTATGATGTACGTTAATATACCGAGAACTGCTGATGATCCCAATAAACTTTTGACAGGATCAGTTCACCCTAGCTAGCCCACTAGTATATTTAATAAGAAATGTTGTGAAGCACCGTCCACACTTCGCCATATATCTTGCTTGAAGGTTCAAACTTCGCTTGTTTCACATAGTGACTTCTCTTGTGTTAGTTGAGGCAAACGTCCAAGCAAGCCAGACAGTAAAGTAGTAAACAAATAATCAGTGTGTTAGCCTAGACCAATATTATTATACATGTGTCTGCAGTAAAAAAAAAGGCAAAAATCTTTTATTCGGGACAATATTTTAGGAGTTGTATTCAGAAAAAGTCATGTATATATGTAAGATCCAAGTACAATATGCGAACTGTTATACACTCACAGACGCCTTCCAGAGAAATATCCTGAGCATACTAGTGCTTTCTAGAATTTGATCCATTGGGGAGGCCTGATCCATCGCATTAGGTCAGTGAAAGCTCTGGCGATCCATAATCTTCAGTAAGCTGTTCCAGGAGACTAAATCGAGGCTCTAGCAAAGGCTAATTTTAGCACCAGAGTTGTAGTTTTTCTAACATGTTGCATTGAACAAGTTCAGTAGCATATTTTTTCTGAAATAGACTAGGCTTTCAGGAAAGCCCATTAGGTCAATGTCAATAATCTTTAGAATCTGTCATCGGATGCGTTTCCTAAGAACCTGACCTTAGACATGTTTCTACTGTTGTACACAAGCTAAGACCCGGCTGTAAGCTCCAGTCTGTGGCTATCCCGATGCACTTCTCTATGGAATTAGGGCACAACTAAATCCTGCCAATAATGCTTCTGCCACGGCCGGAAATCTACAGGATTTCTTGCTTCTCTTGGGAGCAACCTGTAACATTTCTGCCACGAAGCCCCTCAAGGTTGCACCACAGTTCACAGTACCTTGACGTCGCTTGCAACTATGTAGCACTAGTTTACTGTCGAGGATTATAGTGAGAACCCAAGAACACAAAGTGTAGTCAACCCAATGATGTGCTAATCACCCAATACGCTGACCCCATGCAACAAGTTTGGCTTTCCCCATGCATCCCAATCTCATGGTCTTTTTATACTACAACTGCTAGTGATTCACTTTGCCTGAATAGTTTTGTGCATGGATGTTCTTGTGCCATTGGGTCTATAAAAACTTTGGACGACAACACAGGATCAAGCAAAGCAAGCAATCGGAGAAGAATTCAACGCTCTTATATATAAGATGATACGATACCTTGAAAGTTCTCCGGTCAACGAAGCATGTGCATCTCTGGAACAGGTTTTTACTGCAACATATGGTGCTCCTATTGACCACAAATCTGCACAGAACCGCGGACAAGAGATCGAAAATATTAAGACAGGGAGTTAAGAAAAGAATTTCTTTTGAGCAACGTGTTTCACCATTCTTTTTATTCAAATTATTTTAGCAAATCATTAAATAAATAAGTTATAATGAAAGTATCTCTAACGATAAAAATAAGTTAAAACATGATGTGCAGTCTTGTTGGATATTCAACGATGATGTGCTTCACTCTACTCCGGTCACTTTTGACAAGTCGCTTTTTATGTCTCCTGAGAAACCACATTATATCATTTTAGTGGCTTTGAGTATTCAACTTCAAAGATATACAAAGTGACAACTTCACATAAATTAGTTAGGCCCCCTTTGGCTCACGGGATCTGCACAGGAAAGGGATAGGAATGGACCTGGCGCAGGATAGGAAGGCAATCTAATCCTGTGGAATCTTCCAAAAAAAAAAAAAAAAAAACAAACAAACAAACTGATCCTGTGGAATGGTTCCTTTCCTCCGGCGCCCCTCCCCTGCTCCGTCTCCCTCGTCTCCTCCACCCACGCCGCCGTTGCAGCCATAGGTCCGGACGCTGGGAGCGCCTCGCCGTCCACAAGGGCCAACTCCGTCGGGCGTGCAAGATGCTCACGGACCTCCTCCTCCTCCCTCGTCGGCAGCGCGCGTCCGTCGGGGGGCGGAGGCATCGCGTTCTTCCTCTTCTCCCACGGAACCACTCCCTCGGCGGCGCGGCGGCGTCCCGTCGCGCACCGCCGTCGTGGATCCAGGGGGGAGCTCCCCATGGCTGGCGGGGTCGACCTTCCCATGGCCGGGCTCGGGCTGAGCTCCCCATGGCTAGGGGGCTCGTCCGGACGGCGGCGGATGCGGCCTCGCCGGGCGCGGGCGAGCTCCTCCCTGGGCGGGCATGGCCGAGGGGCGGCGGCGCAGGTGAGCCGCCTGCTGGTGCTGCCTCCGTGATTTTCCTACGTTTTTCCTACAGTTTTCCATGAGCTCGGGCAGTTCTCGCTTTCCTGTGTGCACAGTGAGACAACGCCCGATTCCTCTGAATTGAATCCCGTGATATTCCTACGGCAATCAAAGGCATGCTGACGTCGCGAAAGGAAAAATTCCTATCCTACAGTTTTCCTTTGGTTCACCAAAGGGGGCCTTAGTCTTCTCTTTTCACCCAAGAACTGATTATGTTTCCTGCTTCTGTACACAACTATAGTATCGTGATCGAACGAAGAATCTGTACGATTCAGTGCCCATGCATAGCACAGAATGGAAAAGAGTATGCAAACCTTACACTCCCTGCAGATTCACGCATCGGAGATTTCTTCGGGATGCCTACAGTTGGCTTGTGATCGAAAAGGTATAGCTACTCTTGTTCGGATACATTTTGTGCACCATGCTCACAATGTGGAGGCTCTTGAAGGACAGAAGCTTTTACGAGCCGACGAGCTTGGCCAGCTGACCGGGGTGGCTAGGCGGTGGCCCAGCACTGGGTTTGGATCATCTATAGTAGGAGTACTAGAGTCGACTCTGAACGACCTGAAACAGGAAATAGGTGCAAACTCATGTTTCCCGATGCATCACAATCTCATACATGCCTCTCGATCTAGTTTTGTACACGAACGTAACATTTTCTCCATTGAGTGGACAGAGGATGAACCACGCAATACACAAAGGATTTCTTCACCACTCTTATATGATGACCCCTCCCTCATTCATCAGCCAACGTTAAGAGAGGCATGTGCATCCCTGGCCGGAACTGGAGCAGGTTTTTACTGCAGCACGGTGCTCTAATTTACTACAAATCTGCACAAAACAGAGAAAATATTATGACATACACTTAATATTAATAACTATGGAATATTTCTGTTTCATATTCTTCCATTGTCACACTGTGCTAGGGTGGATACTAAAACCAGATGAATAAAAAGCAAAGGCCAAAATTCGTTCTAGAACAAGTAGTTCACGTTTGACCAAATTAAGTAGTGAATAATATTTGTATTTTGTAATTAATCTAGGGATGTTTATTTAATATTATAAATATTCATAGTTTTTATATATAATAATTGACCAAAATTAAGATTATAAAAAACGTGACACTATGTTTGAATTGCATGTTTTTTGGACGGAGAGAGTTTTAAAACCATAAAGCAGCATCCAAAGGCTTCAACTTACAAACCTGGTTTGACTTAGTGATTTTTCTTGTGTTAGTTTTGTCCAAGGGTAGAGCCAGGCATTCTAATGTTTCATGTTAAGGGGGTCAACATTGTCAAGTTTTCAAAATTTGATCAAAATTCAACATTCAGTGGAAACTTACATTCATTATGGAGGTGAGGCCCATATCCGGGCCTTGTCTCCACCCCTAGTTGTGGCAAACGTTTTTCCTCAAGTGAGTAAGACAATAACCTCACGACAAGTGACTTAACTTAAACAAGAACTATAGGCATCTCACTATTATTATTTAGAGGGCCCAAAATAAGCAATTTTTATCTGGTATAGATAATAGTAGATGTAAGATGGTCTTCGATCTTCTGATTAGTGTCTAGACATTCTTCACCAATATTATACATACAAGTGTATACAAAGGAAGCTGAAAAAACCGTAAATCATAGATTCGACAATATTTTAGGACTTGTATTCAAGTCAAGTATATTCATATAGCATGCAAGTACAATATTTTAAAAAGTTGATGGTCATCAATTAAAATTAGAAATGTTTGAGATAGAACATAGACAAATATATTCAAATTGCCATAAGGAACAAAACCATTAAGAATGAGCCACCCAAACACTCACGCAAACACCAATTTAAAAATCATAGGCATGCCCACCGAACAATCGGCTTACGTAAGCCCCGGTCCGTAGCTCATCTTGAGCCACTGCCCTGGGAGGTGTCATCCCTGTACACTTTGCAACTCTTCTGGGCGATGAAACTGCACAGAATTGCTTCAATAACCCAAGAATACGGACTATAGTTAGTCCAGTAGTCTGTTGATCACCGGTGCCACACACCCTGTGCATGTTCGGGTTTCCAGATGCATGCTAGTCTCGTGTGCTCTTGTAGTTGTACCAGTCGTTTAACTTTGCCCTCTAGTTTTGTGTAGGAACATAATGTTCGTGTGCGATTGAATCTACGCACAGAGGATCAAGCAAGCGATTCAGAAGGATTCCTCAACACTCTTATATATATGGCCCCATCGCTCGTTTGCCAGCCAATGTTAATAAAGAGACATGTGCATCTCTGGAACTAGAACTGGATTTTACTATAGCACGGTGCTCCTATATATTATTACCACTAACCTGCACAGACCGGAGAAAATATTTTGATCGGAAGTTAATATTAATAACACCATAATATCTTCATGGAGACTTCGGAGCTACCAGAATATTATGATGTACGTTAATATACGGAGACTGCTGATGATCCCAATAAACTTGTGACAGGATCAGTTCACCCTAGCTAGCCCACTAGTATATTTAATAAGAAATGGTGTGAAGCACCATCCACACTTCACCATATATCTTGCTTTAAGGCTTCAATTTACAAACCTTGCTCGTTTCACATAATGATTTTTCTCGTGTTAGTTGGGCAAACGTTCAGCAAGCGAGACAGTAAAGTAGTAAACTAATAACATCACAGCAAGATCCATATAGCTTAACCAAGAACTCAGCATCTCATTATTAGGACTATTTAAAGGGTCCACATAATCAGTGTTAGCCTAGACCAAGATTATTATACATGTGTCTGCAGTAAAAAAACAACAAAAATCTTTTATTTGGGACAATATTTTAAGAGTTGCCTTCTAGAGACAGGAAATAAATATCCTGAGCATAGTAGTACCTTCTTGAATCTGATCCATTGGGAAGGGCTGATCCAGTCGCATTAGGTCAGTGAAAGCTCTGGATATCCATAACCTTCAGTAAGTTGTCCCAGGAGACTAAGTCGAGGCTCTAGCAAAGGCTAATTTTAGCACTAGAGAGTGGTAGTTTTTCTAACATATGTTAGCATTGAGCAAGTTCAGTCGCATACACGTACAGATTTTGCTGAAATCCACTAGGCTTTCGAGAAAGCCCATCAGGTCAATGTCAATAATCTTTTGAATCTTTCGTCGGATGCATGTCCTAAGAACTTGATCGTAGACATGTTTATACAGTTGAACCCAATGACCCGGCTGTAACTCTAGTCTGTGGCTATTCCGATGCACTTATCTATGGAGTTAGGGCACACTTAAATACTGCTTCTGCCACGGCCTGAAATCTATAGGATTTCTCACTTCTCTTGGGAGCAACCTGCAACATTTAGGCCACGACGCCCCTCAAGGTTGCACCACAGTTCACAGTACGGTCCCGTCCCTTGCAACTATGTCGCACAAGTTTACTGTCAAGGATTATTATGAGAACCCAAGAACACGGAGTGTAGTCAACCCAATGATGTGCTAATCACCCAACACGCTGACCCCATGCAACAAGTTTGGCTTTCCCCATGCATCCCAATCTCATGCTCTTTTATACTACAACAACAACTGCTCTAGTCATTCACTTTGCCTAAATTGTTTTGTGCATCGATGTTCTTGTGCCATTGGGTCTACTACACAAGCAATCGAGCAGGATTCAACGCTCTTATATATATAAGATGATATGGTCCCTCGAAAGTTCTCCAGCCAACGAAGCATGTGCATCTCTGGAACAGGTTTTTACTGCAACATGTGCTCCTATTTACGATTAGGATGGGAGTTAAGACCAGAATTTCTTTTTCGTATTCTGTCAGGCTGATGGTACTATTGACGATTCCTATCAAATACTACTAGGGGATTCCCCGCGCGTTGCCGCGGGTAGTCAGGGGCATTGTTAAAGTATTTTATTTTGATCACAAAAAAATATGATCACAGTTAGCTGTTGAGTATAATTAGCTGTGGTAAGGAACAAATAGATTAAAAGATTCAAAAAAATAGATTACTCAAATGTGAATAAACAAATAGATTACTCAAATGTGAAGCAAGTATAGAACTGACGGATCAGTATTGGCCAAACTATAATCCTGAAAAATTCATTGTACTAAATTGTTTGTCTATAATTCTCTTTTATTGTGGACCATTGAATTGAAGAGAACGGTGGCTATAAAAATGCATCTTTATCTCTGAATTGAAGAGAACAATGTAGTAGATCAGGCCAATTGACTTCCAAATCCAAATACATATATATGCATATCAGAGAATACATATGTGATATATTTTGTATAAGGAAAAGAAGAAAAGTGAGCAAATTTAAAATGACCATAAGATGGGCACCCCACTTTATCCCCTCTCATGAACCATCCGTTTCATAGCGCAGCAGGGGAATAATCAAACGACATACGGCGTCGCCATCGCAGCCGTCCTGTCCTAGCAGGCTCGGCGGCGATGATTCGCGCACCATGTGGATGTACCTCTGTATCAGGTCGTTGTCCTCCAGTTCGCCGACTGAAGAAATCGTGTCGCACTCGGAGATGACACTCGGCCTTGACACGCTCCTGTCACTGAACTGCCTCTGGAAACTGCTTGAGCTCGCTTTGTCAAGGCTGAATTCCTCTACGACAAAGCATGGCTTCAACCTGGAGGGTCCGTGTCTCTGAGGCGGCCTGCCGAAGCTGAAGTAGAATTACAATTAGCTGATGAGTAGAATTAGTTTGTGTCGCCCTCACAATTAACTTACTATGGTTGCTGCTATCTGTGTTGGAAGATGACACCGCAGCGATGCCAACCTAGTAGCTCTTGGCCTGATTACATCTGATTCCTCCCAAACTGTGATTGTTGCGAAACTTGTGGCATTGAAATCTTGCAGAACCTTTCGGAAGGACCTTAAGCTGGACAAAGGATTGGAGGCCACCGGCTTCAGAACAGCAACCTAATCACGAGGCTACATCTAACATGACCTGAACATAGGGGCAATTTATGAATTTGTAATCAAAGCAGTGGCTCATTTGCTTATTTGTAGAAATGAGACAAACAAAACTCATGTCTGATGCAAGGGAAATTACTTAACTTAAAAGAGTTGTAGAAATGAGACAAAAAAAAACTCATGTCTGACAGCTACATGGTTTGAAACAGTTAAAATCAAAGTAGACAAAAAAAAACAAAGTAGACAGAGATTACCTTGTTTCGCTTCTGACAGGCCTGATCCAAAATGCTTTCGCTCGTGGATCTCAGCCTCCTGACGAAACTGTATATCTTATTCTCAGTTAAGACATTCAGTCAAGAGAAAACTGTAAAGCATTCAGTCAAGAGAGAACAAACGTATTATTTTTCCATTTATCAAGTCTTTTTTTTTCTGGAATGTTCCTTACTGAAATTTAGATTGTAAATGTAGATTGGAGGTGTAACTGGAGTATTTTTTTCTGAGAGGTCCTGTAATGTAATGTTTCATTCAGAGAGGGATGTTGTCGTCGGCACTGCCATACTTAACGTATTTCTTTGTAATAAGCTTTTAGTGTTATTGTATTAGCTCTGACAACTACTACCTGAGAACAAAGCCAAAGTATTTCTTTTTCTCCTGTTGTCATGTACGGTAAACCGTACACTAGGCGCAGGCGCGCGCGTGATGTCCGGCGAGCAGCCGAGCGCGCGGCCACAGAGCAGGCCGAGCAGGCAGCAGCGCATGCTGCAGATCAGCCACAGATAGCAAGTGGCTAAGATTAGGAAAGATGGCTAAGATTAGGAAAGAAGCAGTCTATCAGGCTAGAGAGAATCAAGGAGACTTGCTCCATTTGTAATTGGCCACCGGCCATATATTCATGTATGCGGCACTATTACAATCAATGAAGAATTAATCCTTCTCCTACCTCTAATCTCTTAAGCCTGCGGTTAGGGGGGCATAACCCCAACCGGAGAAGACGGCCGACGGCTACGAGCTACGTAGCCGAGGTCCGGCGAGTCAGGGATTCCACGTCCTTGACAGCTTGGTATCACGAGTCCGGCGATCTTCGCACAGCAATTCCCAGCCCACCGAACCACCCACCAGCCACACACCACCACCATCTCCCACCCGTTCCTCTGCCTCCATCGCCATGTCCGAGTACACCCTGGCCGGCGTGGTGAAGATGATGAAGGAGATGCAGGCCGACATCTCCGGCCTGAAGGAGAAGTCCGAGTCGTCGTCCTCCGGCGGCGCCGTGCCTGAACGCCCTCGCGACACTGACCGCCCGCCTAAGTTCCAGAAGTGGGACTTTCCGCGGTTTGATGGCACGACCCGATCCTCTCCTCTTCATCAACGCGCGAGTCATATTTTCGCCAACATCGTTCCTTGCGGAGGAGCAGGTGTGGATGGCCTTTTTTACAATCTCGAGGGCATCGCGCAACATTGGTACATCCAGCTGCAAGAAGATGACGGCACCCCGTCATGGCGCCGGTTCAAGGAGCAGCTCAACCTGCGCTTCGGGCCGAACAGCCGGTCCGCGCCTTTCTTCGAGCTCACCGAGTGCCGCCGCACAGGCTCGGTCGAAGAGTACTCCAACCGATTCCAGGAACTCCTACCCCACGCCGGTCGAATGGAGAGGCGCGGCGCGCCCAGCTCTACGGGGGGGTTGCCGCCGCTCAGCCACCCACCGGTGCGGATCCTCCACCCCGACACTCTCGGCGCCGCGATGAGCCTGGGCGCGGGAGGTGGGGCAGCTGGAGATCGCCCGCGTCCAGCGGCGACAAGGCGGCGGCGGCGCGCGGTCGGGCGCGCGCCCCGTCCCGCCCCGGCGGCTGGCCCACCACCTTAGTTGGCCTTGCCCGGCGCCGCGGTGGCGCAAACACCAGCCGAGGCGAGGCTCGCCGCTGTCACCCGAGGAGATGGCGGATCGTCGTCGTCAAGGCTTATGTTTTAACCGCAACGAAGTATTCTCGGGGCCACAATCGCTTTTTGCGGCGTATCTTTTTCGTGGATGGGGTGGAGATCGATGACAGGGACGCCCGCGGAAACGAGCGCGGCCGAGACCGACGCCCGATCTTCTCCCCGCGGCGGTGGCGGGGTTGCGGCCGTACCGACACCATGCGAATCGCGGTCACCCTCGGCCCGGCATCCCCGGTGGCGCCGCTTTCGACTTCGGCAGTACACACAACTTCATCTCCGCGACGGCACACACCGGTCGGGCCTCCCCATCCGCCGCCCACGCCACACGGCCATGGTGGCCAACGGCGAGCGGATCTCCTGTGCCGGCGTCGCCGAACGCAGCGCGCTCCCTCGTCGGCGAACCATACCCGCCGATCTCGCCGTCATGCCGTTGGCGGGTGCGACATCGCCCTCGCACGCGCTGGCTAGGGGCCCCGGGACCGATCGTGTGGGACCTCGCCGGCCGATGACGGCGTTCGGCGCCAGGGCGCTCGGTCTCCTGGGCCGGGCACCGCACGCGCGGCGCAGCCGGCGGTGCGCACCGTGGCCGGGGGACGCGCTGCTGGAGGCCCTCCCGGACTCGTTTGGGGGCTCTTCGCCGCCCCTTCGGGCTTGCCTCCCAAAGCGCGCCCCACGACCACCGTATCCTCCTCAAAGCCCAGCGCCGCCGGTGGCTGTCGCCCGCCCGCTACCCGGCTGCCCACAAGGACGAGCTGGAGCGGCAATGCGCCGCGATGATCGAGCAAAGGGATCGTGCGCCCATGGCGACTCCCCGTTTTCGTCGCCCGGTCCTCTTGGTCAAGAAGCCCGATGGCTCATGGCGCCTGGCGTCGACCTCTGAGCCCGAACGCCCTCACCATCAAAACTGGCGTTCCCGATCCCGGTGGTAGAGGGCTGCTCGGCGAGCTCCACGGCGCCAAGTTCTTCACCAAGCTCGACCGGTCCGGCTACCACCAGTGCGGATGCGGCCGGGAGGATGTGCACAAGACCGCCTTCCGCGCGCCCGCGACCGGGACTATACGAGTTCCTCGTGATGGCGTTCGGGCTCGCTGAACGCCCGCCCCGTTCAGTGCCGATGAACGGCGTGCTCCGACCGTTCCTCACGCCCGGTTCGTCCCCGGTATTTTTGGCGACATTCTAATTTACAGCAAGACACCGGGGCGATCACCTCCGCCATCTCCGTGCGGTTCTCGACGAGCTGCAGCGCCACCAGCTCTTCGTCAAGCGCTCGAAGTGCTCTTTCGGCGGCGCCCGTCCGTCTCCTACCTCGGCCACATCATCTCGGCGGCGGGGTCGCAATGGATCGGCCAAGGTGGCTGCCATCCACGCCCGGCGCCACCTCGCTCGGTCCGGCGGTTCGCGGCTTCCTCGGCCGCGCCGGGTACTACCGCCGCCGTCCACAACTACGGCACCGTGGCTGCCCGTTGACGACCCTCCCCTCAAGAAGGATGGTTTCATCCGGGACGACGGCTATGGCAGCGTTCGCGGCACTCAAGGCAGCGGTGTCCTCCGCCCCGGTGCTCGCCATGCCGGACTTCAGCAAGCCGTTCGTGGTGGAGTGCGATGCGTCCTCCACAGGGTTCGGCGGGGTGCTTGTCCGGGAGGGGCACCCGGTCGCGTTCTTCACCCGGCCGTCGCTCCCGGCATCGCCCTCGCCGCCTATGAGAGCGAACTCATCGGCTTGGTCCAGCCGTTCGCCATTGGCGGCCATACTTGGGCCGGCGCTTCACCGTCCAAGGCCCGACCATTTCAGTCTCAAGTACCTCCTCGAC
Organism: Hyparrhenia diplandra; assembly: GCA_015847255.1. Taxonomy (NCBI): domain Eukaryota; kingdom Viridiplantae; phylum Streptophyta; class Magnoliopsida; order Poales; family Poaceae; genus Hyparrhenia; species Hyparrhenia diplandra. The sequence goes on from JADLZK010004110.1 coordinate 445,957, forward strand.
CAGCGGCTGGCCACCATCCCTCAACACCATTGGGTGGGAAGCTCCTGGGCTTCGACTTGAGGTGGAGTACCGCTCGGGCGCCACGAACACCGTCGCCGACGCCCTGTCCAGAAAGGACACCGAGGAAGGCGCGATGGCTATCTCGCCCGTTTCGACTTCATCGCGCGTCTACGCCAAGCCCAAGCTACGGACCCGGCCCTCGTCGCCATCTGCGAGGAAATCCGCGTGGGCACACGTCCGGCTCCGTGGTCCATCATGGGCGGGATGGTCGCCATGGAGGGGCGCCTCTACATCCCGGCGTCGTCACCTCTTCTGCAGGAAATCGTGGCTGCCATCCACGACGATGGCCACGAAGGCGTCCTACGCACACTACACCGGCTGAAGCGCGACTTCCATTTTCCAAACATGCGTCGTGTTGTGCAGGATTTCGTCAAGGCGTGCGGCACGTGCCAAAAGTACAAGTCTGATCACTTGCGGCCGGCCGGTCTTCTACAGCCATTGCCGATCCCCTCGGGCGTGTGGTCGGACATCGGCATCGATTTCATCGAGGCGCTGCCCAGCGCCCAGGGCAAGACGGTCATCCTCACCGTCGTCGACCGCTTCAGCAAGTACTGCCATTTCATCCCGCTGGCGCACCCGTACACAGCGGAATCGGTGGCGCAGGCGTTCTTCGCCGAAGTGGTGCGGCTGCACGGCGTCCCGCAGTCCATCGTCTCGGACCGCGACCCCGTGTTCACTTCGGCCTTCTGGACAGAACTGATGGCGCTCACGGGCACCAAGCTCTTCATGTCCTCCGCCTTCCACCCCGCGACGGCGGCGGCGGTCGGAGGCAGCCAACCGCGTCATCGCCATGTACCTTCGCTGCTTCACCGGCGACCGCCCTCGACAGTGGCTCAGGTGGCTTCCGTGGGCGGAGTACACCTACAACACTGCCTTCCAGTCATCACTTCGCGACACGCCATTCCGGGGTGGTGTGCGGCGCGACCCGCCAACCATCCGGTCCTATGAGCGAGCGTCTTGTAGCGTACCAGCGGTGGCGCAAGAGATGGAGGAGCGCGCTGCCTTCCTCGACGACGTCCGCTACCGTCTCCACCAGGCTCAAGAGTCCCAGCGCCGCGCCTACGATCAGCACCACAGGCGGGTCATCTACCAGGTGGGCGACTGGGCTCTTCTTCGCCTACGGCAGCGGCCGTCGCGACACCGCCACGCCGGCGGCGGGCAAGCTGCCGCGCGCTGTCGGCCCCTACCGTGCCGAGGAAGTCATCAACGACGTGGCAGTCCGCCTGCAGCTTCCGACGGCGCGAGACTCCACGGCGTCTTCCACGTGGGTGTCCTCGAGGAAGTTTGTGGGGCGCCACCAACCGAACCTCCAGTGCTGCCGGCCACGCTCAACGGCGCCGCGGTGTCTGCGCCCGCACACGTCTTGGCTGGCCGCCCAGCTCGCGGGCGTTAAACAAGTCCTGGTCCAATGGCAGGGGTGAACCAGCGACGCAGCGACATGGGAGGAGCTTGAAGACTTCACGGCCAGCTTTCCACAGTTCCAGCTCGAGGGCGAGCTGGTTTTCGAGGCCGGGAGAGATGTCATGTACGGTAAACCGTACACTAGGCGCAGGCGCGGCGTGATGTCCGGGCGAGCAGCCGAGCCGCCGGCCACAGAGCAGGCCGAGCAGGCAGCAGCGCATGCTGCAGATCAGCCACAGATAGCAAGTGGCTAAGATTAGGAAAGATGGCTAAGATTAGGAAAGAAGCAGTCTATCAGGCTAGAGAGAATCAAGGAGACTTGCTCCATTTGTAATTGGCCACCGGCCATATATTCATGTATGCGGCACTATTACAATCAATGAAGAATTAATCCTTCTCCTACCTCTAATCTCTTAAGCCTGCGGTTAGGGGGGCATAACCCCAACCGGAGAAGACGGCCGACGGCTACGAGCTACGTAGCCGAGGTCCGGCGAGTCAGGGATTCCACGTCCTTGACACCTGTCACTCATTGCATTGAGTCCATGGAACTGTATGGATTTTAATATTTGTAAAGTAGCACTTACTGATTCTTTTGTTGTTTGCCTTCAGGATCAATTGGTTCCAGTTGACTGACATCGATCTTTCGTTTTGACAGTGGGTTGCTGCAAAATTGAAGAATCAGTGATTTGTCATATTTGAATCTTAGGTGCTGTCAGGTTGGCCTAAGATGATTGGTGATCAGAGATCTAAATTGGTAGGAGCAAATAGGTAGAGCAGATAAAGAGTTAAATTAAAAAATATATAGGTGGTAGCATGATCTTAATATTATGACCCTTCTTTGATGGCATTACAAATGGCAATTTATCTAAAGTGTATGGTATTATTTACCTGTGCTGGACTGATGCTGATTGTAGAGTTTTGTACAGGGAGGTTTGCTGAAATTTGTCAAAATCCTAAATATAATCTAACATCAGGCGAAACGATAAACTCAACGATTGCCACGCTGGAGTCTGAAGAAATATGCATGCTACAAAAATTAGAGGGTAATCTCCTGGATGCCAATTATTTAGAAATTTAGAAATTGGAGATAGGAACACCATTGAAGAAAGAACGCACATGTGTCTGCGATGGGGCTGAGAATTTGAGAGGGCATAGTTATGGGAAAAGAAACAATATGTATAGATGGACTGCATCCATGCATTTGGAAATTGAATAAAAAAAAAAATCACCGAGGCTTATCTTATCTCTTTTGTGCAGAGATGCTTCTCGCCTTTTCAATCGCTGGAACAACTCCACAGCCAGCGTAGCTCAGCGCAAAGCTTCTCGGCTCTCTCAGCGTCTTTGGAGGATGACACAGAAGCATATCGGGCAGCAGTGCCAAATAACAAAAGTAGAAGAACAAAATGACAAATGAAAACTTGACCTGAAGGGCGTTGTAGGTGACGTCCATGTCTTCCAGGCTCTGCAGCAAGCGCACTGTGCGTTGGCAGCATGCTGGTGGTGATCGGCCCCTGAGGGCATCATCTTGGCCGGCGGAGACGGCACGGCCCTGGTGCTCTTGGTCCGGTGCGAGTAACCCTATTCTGAAACCAGTTCCATACCTAGGTGCCCAGCCGCAGCAGCCAAATCCAACACGCATTAGAGTCAAAAGCAACCCTAAATCGAAATCAAAATCACCCACCACCTAAAGGGAAGGGGTGGTGTCCAGTGGGGGGAATTGGACTTGATTTTTTGAATTAAATGAAAAAAATAGGAAGCACGAAGCAGGAAGAGGAGGGGGATGGACGAACCTGCTTGGGCTAGATGGAGACCTTTTGTGTCGGTGAGGCTGTGGAGGGGATGCCGTTGTTGAGCTGCTGCAGGCGCGCATCTCCGCCACCTCAGACGGGAGGAAGCTGAACGACGGAGCACCGGTGGTGCTCGGCCGACAACTCATCGGACTGGTGCTCTGGGACGGCGAGCGGAGGGGAGGGAGGAGGATGGGGTGAGATTTGATTATATCGGTGGTGGTGGATCGGCGCCGGTGGAGGGATGGGGACGGGCAAGTGCAAGGCAGCGTTACCGGTCGTCAGTGGAGGTGGCGTTCAGGCATGCGACAGGCAGGCAGCTTCGGGCGGAGATGGCGAAGACGTTTCGGGCGGCGGTGGCGGACTGGCTTGGAAAGGTAGTCCAAGAGGTCGCCGAGTGCTCCTTCCAGGATCGGAAGCCGGAGAGGAAGGCAAAAAAAATTACACGGCGCGGAACAGTAACCGAAGGTTGCTGATGTGTCACCTCTGCATGTGCAGAGAACTCCTCTAGTGGTCTCCTTCTATATAGGGGTTATAGATTCTCCTATGTTGATAATATTATTCCTGGTTACACATAGAGTACATTATCTGCATTGAGGGTAGACACTGAAATCCAATGAACTAAAAGCAAAGATATGCCGCATGTGGATTCTAGCCATTTAATCATTTTTTCTGTGAAAATAATGTAGGCCTACAAACAAAACTAGAGCTGCTACTGTGACCAAGATCTAGTAAATGAAGCACTGCTAATAATACATACTCCCTAGGAGCAACCGTACCGCCCAGTGTAGCCAGGTGCTGGCTCCACCACCAACTTACCTTCCAACCGAGCCCTTCGAGCCCGCGCTGCTGCTGGGTATATAATCTCGGTCTCCCCTTACTTTGAAGCCTACAGCTCCACAATTCGTTTTCCTGTAATGAATGGCAAGAATCCAAAAAGATATTGTTTTATTTCTTTTTATTGTTGTCCCTTTTCTGCTTTTGTTTATGGAACAGGAGGGCGGCCCCGACTGGGATTTATTAATATACAAAGGCTATATACAAAGGCTACATCAAAACTTCAGGAAACATAAAAGGAAACAAAGAAAAACAAGAAAATTACATGAAGGTTTCTAGCCATAAGTCAATATTTGGATGAAATCTTGCTTTTGCCCGAAGAATGACCAGAGCAAACTCTTTCTTAAAGATTTGGCGGCAGCGATTCACTGAATGGGGTATGAGCATAGCTGAAGATGACATCGTTTCAGCTCATCCAAATTGACCAGCACATGGTTATAATATCCATGGCAGCAGGAACTTGAAGCTGAATACTATCCAAGGGGAGGCTGAGCTGTGACTTGAAGCTTTCAAAAATCAACATAATATCCATGGAAGCAGGAACTTGAAGCTGAATACTATCCCAACATACCAAAGCAAAGGGACAATGAAAGAGCAGGTGTTCAGTGGTTTCATCAACAATTAAGTTGCAAAGCACCCAACTGTATGCTTGTTTCTTCAACCTTTTTCTGCTTTTCATGGCATCAAAGCTACGCGACGGAAAGCGATGCTGCCAGTTTCAATTATCTATAGTAGGAGTAGTAGAGATGGAAGCAAGCGTTTCCTGATGCATCCCAATCTCATACGTGCCTCTCTAGTTTTTTGTTCGAAAGCGGGACTTCACCCGTACTTCATTAAGAGGAAAAAGGCCAAAGAAGGCCGAGCAGCGATACAAAGGGCTCGACAAGTAATCCGGAGATTACCGTCGGAGCCCCCGAAACAACACACAAACAAACAGCAAGAATACAATGGGGGAGAAAGACAACCCAACCCCTAAGTCCTAACCGACTAGTCCTGCATAAAAGATACCAACACCAAGATTGCCTTTCGGAAGCGAAACCGCGGCGGCAAAGCATCCGCCAAAGCATCGGCACTCCAATAGCGACCGGGAAGTCATTTGTGAGCGGCGTGGGGCCATCGGCACTCAACGGCGACCGGGAAGTATTTGTGAGCAGCGAAGGGCCATCGGCACTCCAACAGCGACGGGGAAGTTCTTTGTGAGCCGGCGTAGGGGCCATCGGCACTCGGCAGCGACGGGGAAGCCGCTGCGAGCGGCGAGGCGGCGGCAGCGGCGGCGAGGCGGGGACAACCTAAGCGAAGGGAAGAAGAACACGAGCAGGCCAAACACGGAGAGGACCGACTCCGGCTTTCGGCGCCGAGGAGGATGCAGGAGTGCTCTAGCGTTGCCGAGGGGAAGGAGATCGACGGCCGCAGTCGCCGACAACGCTAGAAGGAGCACTGAAAAGCCTTTCGACCATAACCTGCACGCCGCAACTCTCACCCTTCAATGCAACAAAGAACGTCGGCGAGGTGGCTCCCCGGCAAGGCTGTGGCGCGCCACCACGGGCCAAAGCCACATGCCGGCAAGACCACCTTGGCCCCATCACCACGATGGCACCGCCACCGCAACGCCGTCGAGAGAAGCAGCCGCGGGAACTCCGACCACCGCACACCAGCCCATCGCGCGGGCGGGCCGGGGACGTGGAATGGCGCCGAGGCGCCCGCCGCTGCGCAGCCCGAACGGAGCGGCGCTGGCCAGCGCGGACGCCGCGAAGTGGGCCGAGCTGCCGGCGACGCCCGACTCCACGGCCACCACCACCGCCGGCAAGCGGGAGCGCCGCCCCGTTGGGTAGCCCAGATCGGCGTTGGGAGCCGGATCCGGTGACCACGGGCCCGGCCGGCGGGCGCCCGGTGCCACCCACCGCCGGAACCCTAACGGGCGGCATCGAGGCCCGTGTCGGGGAGAGGCCGGATCCGACCAAGGGGACTTCGGATCCAAGCACGCGGGGTCGAGATCCGGCCGGAGAGCCGCCATCGCCGGAGGTCCACGCTGGGGAAGGGGAGGGGTTGGGGGAGGAGGGGGAAAGGAGGGAGGGAGGGAGGAGGAAGACGCAGGGGGGTGGCTTTGTTGGGCTCCCCTGCTGGCCGCCGCCGCCGGGGCCGAGATGGCGCGCGGGCGGCGGCCGACCGGGCGGTGAGGAGGGAGGAGTTGGGCGGCGGAAGGGGAGCCCCCGGTCGCCCCTGCTGGGAGGCGACGCGAGGGAGGGAAAAAGGTCCCCGTCTATATGAATATGAGTCGTGGTTCTTTCGTTCCACGTAGATGTGCCTCTCTAGTTTTGTGCAGGAACGTATAATGTTTTCTGCCATTGAGTGGGCAAAGGATGAAGAGAGGGCAATACACAGGGATTCTTCACCACTCTTATATAATGATGACCCCTCGCTCGGCTCATTCCCCAGCCAACGTTAACGAGAGAGGCATGTGCATGCATCCCTGGCCCGAACTGGATCTAGTTTTTTACTGCAGCACGGTGCTCCAATTTACCACAAACCTGCGCCAAACATAGAAATTATTATAGCGTACAATTATGATCAGCAACCTATGCCCGATCCTTTTGTATATGTACATTATCATCATCACTGAGGGTGGATACTAAAGCCAGATGAATCAAAAGCAAAGGCCAATAATCTATACTATAATGGCACACTTCTTTCTATTTTTGGCACAAGCAACACCATCTGTCGGATCTCACAACCAAGGGCCAGGATTCAAAGTTTGTCCAGAGGTCTTACACTCTCTCATCCCGCAGACTCCATCCGCCGCGAGACACCACGCCCGAGCTATAACCGTGTGTTTGGTTAGGGGTTGGGTGGGTTGGAGTCACTCCAACCCAGATTTTAGGGATGACTCCAACCCTTCTCATGTTTGGTTGGTTTTATTGGGATGGGTTGGCTCTAACCCAAAATCTCTGTTTGGTTGGAGGAATTGGGGTAGGGATGGACGGGAGATTCACTCCGTTAATGGGTCCCATATGTCATTCTTATCGACGAGCATTTTGCATCACGAAACCCTATGAATTTTAGAAACTAATTAGGCCCATCTACGTAAATCCTTCTCTCTAGCACTTTTACAAAGTGAACACACGAAGATTTTTATTTACAACTCAATCCTTTTTCTTCTTCTTCCCGACACCGGCCTCGGGGTCGCGGGCTCCACTTGCGAGGCGAGATCCATCTGGGGGCGCTCCGCCGCCAAGGCAGATACGCCGCGGGCGAGCCGCCGCGAGGAAGCTCGCCGAATCCGCGGCGAGATCCGGCCGCGGGCGAAGTTGCCGCGGGCTGCCCGCGCAGCGAGCCGCCGCGGGCGAAGCGCTGCCGTGCAGGCGAGCCCACCGCGCGACGACGAGGGCAGGGTCGGGACGGCGGCGTAGCGCGCAGACGATGAAGACGGAGGAGACGGACGTGAACGCAACCCGGATGGGTTCGCTCCGTCCCTCGAAATCGAGGGTCGGAGCCAACCCGAATCTTGGCGAATATTCGCTCGGAGCCGCTCCGCTCCCTCCGCCCCTCATCCAAACAAGCCAAAAATGGGTTGGCTCCAACCAGGTTCGCCCTGCCCCTCCAACCAAACAGACGGTAAGGGCACCGTTCGATCCCCCACTCCGTCTCCAAAAATTTGTTCTTTTCTTTTCCTTCACGATCTCACCCACGCCGGACGTCGGACCAGCGTTTCTATACTATAATGGCACACTTCTTTCTATTTTTGGCAAAAGCAACACCATTCGGATGTCACAAGCAACCAAGGGCTAGAATTCAAAGTTTATCCAGAGGTCTTACACTCTCTCATCCCGCAGACTCCATCCGCCGCGAGATCGCACGCCCGAGCTATAAGGGCACGGTTCGATCCCCCTCTGTATCCAAAAATTTGTTCTTTTCTTTTCCTTCACGATCTCACCCACGCCCGACGTCGGACCAGCGTTTCTATACTATAATGGCACACTTATTTCTATTTTTGGCACAAGCAACACTATCCATCGGATGTCACAACCAAGGGCTAGGATTCAAAGTTTATCCGGAGGTCTTACACTCTAGCAGATTCCATCCGCCGCGAGACCCCACGCCCGAGCTATAAGGGCACGGTTCGATCCCCCACTCCCCCACTCCGTCTCCAAAAATTTGTTCTTTTCTTTTCCTTCGCGATCTCACCCACCCCCAACGTCGGACCCGCAGTTTGACACAAGCCGCCGCTGCCTCCACACGCGGCATGTCGGGTTCGGACCTGTCTCCGATTGAATTTCTCCCCATGGCCCTCCTCTCTCTCTCTCTCTCCCTCCCAGATCTGCGTCACGGGTGGATTCGCGCCGTCGGACTTGTCAACTACATTGACGGCGGCGGCGGCGATGGGGTGGGTCGTGAACACCTTGAGCGACTTGGCGGATGCTTGCCCCCCGCAGCCCTTCCTACCTGGCATCAAGGACGATGTCTGCTTCGACGACTCCTCGGCGCCGCACACTACTGCAATAAGGGCCAGGTGGGCAGCGCGGAATTTGTCGTGTGCATTGTGTCCTTCAGTTGTGTGCTTTTTGGCCTATTGGGCTTTCGTTATTGATAGATAAAACCATTGCTCGCTTTGTTTGCAGGCTGCTGCTGATCCAGGATCCGATACTGAGAATTTACACAGTTTGAGTAAGATTTCCACAATTGTATCTGTTAATTTTCACTTTAATTCTTGTCCTTGCACTTCCATCATTCCCAACAAATGTCAAATGGATTGAGAAATATTGGCCTCATGGTATGGTCAGTAAATTTGTATCAGAAAATGCTGGCTATTCGCGAGGAGTACTAGAATGAATAGAAAGGTTATTGCTTGTGTTCCAATTCATTAACAGAAACTGTCAATGATGTGCAGTGTGTCACTCTGTTTGTAGATCAAGAGGATGCATGAGTGGCTGGGACATGTGCCATGTAACTGTAAATACTGTTTGAGGTCATCTCCTATTTTAGTTGGAAGAAAGAAGAAGAATCATGTGCATAGTTAACTTGAATTGTAGACATTATATAGTTTTTAATTATGTGCATTTTTTGGAACGGGCAATTATGATACTGATGCTTATTTATCTCACAGGTCTTATATATTTTTTTACATAAAGGATATGAATCCGGCTTCATCTATCCGTAGATAGAATCAGACCAATTATTACAGGGGTTTGAAACAGAAATAAGTTTTGCTAGAAACAACTTGCAGCCGCCCTCGGGCGAAAAAAAAACAAGGAAATAAAAGTTTTTTGACTAAACATATCCAACATGTCTGTGAAAGCCAACCACGTGAGCCGAAGATCTTTAAAGCTGACACTTCTAGGTGACGTGCTGCGGATATTAGTTGATCCCGAAGATCTTCATTCCGGCTGCAAGCTTGCCCATTGTCGCAGCCAATGGGTTCCTCAAAATAGTACTGCAAAAAAGAGATTTTGGTTTGTAAGTTCATTGAGGAGGAAGGAACCTGTCAAGTCCTCCACACATATACTTTTGGCTATGTTTACAAAACTTTCAGAGCTATCACCTCATGCCATGTAGCATCCCGTCACATTCATTTTGGAATCACATCATGCCAGCAGCTCATCGACAAAGCACCTGAGGTTGGGTTGAATTGGTCACCCGGTTTTTCACTCCCAAAAAAAAATACAAAATGATTTACCTGATAGATGTGGTTGCCTCTGAACTAATATATCTAATACTATTTTTGATTATTTTATAGAAGTGAGTTACCATGTCGCCGCGCCATGCATGCTGACCCATTCTTCCACCCGTACACCAACAATGGTGGTTAAAGCTTGCTATGGTTCGCTGTGTGACGCGCTCCGACCGCCACACAGGTATGGCGCAGCCTGATCAGTTTAGGGTCTTGGCAACTGTTGATTCAGTAGCAAATCTGGTAACTTGGTTACGTCTGTGTCAATCCAAGAGTTGTCCCACTTCTCAGCATGCTAACTGCATGATGGTTGTCCCTCATATTTGCTAATAGTAGCTGATGGGTCCTTGCTAATACATACATGAACAGATATGGATTAAAATACTGAAGAATGACTTTTGGAAACTATCCAAAATCAGTAAGACATTAATACAATGATTTCCTTTAAAGAACATAGTGTTTACTATTTACCATATGGGTGTTGTCAAGTAGAAGCTAGCATATTGACATCAGCATAGTGACATATGGTCGCATTTCACTTAATGATCTTACCAAACATGTGAATATAATACTGTTGAATTTCTGGTATCACAAAGTTCCAACTATGACTTGTTGTCTTGAAGCCACACAATGCTCCATGTTGTATCTTGGAACAGCTGCTTGTGCCTGATGACAAATCTATCTCTCTGTTGAGAGGTTCTATTTCTGACTGATCTATGAGTCCAATGTTGCCTTTCTATTGAGAGGTTTTAGCCACATAACTAGATTTTCATTAATGTTATCTGAAGTCAAGTGCAAGATAGCTGGATTGCTTCTTCTAATTTTAATGTTAATCTACCTGTATCAAATATGGTAGCTTATGGCAATAAGGTGTGTTTATGCCTTTGTTTTTTAATGGCTGGGAGTCGATGGAAAGAAGATTGAGATCCAACAGATAGGGTTCATGGAGAAGAACACTGAGAGGTTAATGAAGGAGCTTACCTGAAGATCTCAAAGGCATGCTTAAGGACTTAGGCAAAATGCAAATTAGATGGTTAATGTGACAAACAACTTTATTATGCCTTCATATGCAAAAGCATTTCCTGAATTGTATAAATCCTCAACTACAATTGGGTAAGAGATGAACTATGACAAAAATTTGTCATTTGCTTGTTTTCATGAGCTTTCCTAAAATAAAAACCGTGGCGTTAGCACGGGCATTATACAATAGTGGGCTCTCTAGGCTGAACCAGTGCTCATTGCTTCCGTCAATTATCCGTGCATTATCCTATCACTGGGGGCAGGACCATGCCTGGCCCTTATCTCCGCCCCTAGTTGTACTAACATTTTTCCTCAAACGAGTGAGACAATAACCTCATGGCAAGAGACTTAACTTAAACAAGAACTAGGCATCTCACGATTATTATTTAGAGGGTCCAAAATAAGCAATATTTCTGATACACAGATGATAGTAGATGTAAGATGGTCTTCAATCATACTATTATTATTTAGAGGGTCAAAAATAAGCAATTTTATCTTATATACATGATAGTAGATCGATGTAAGATGGTCTTCAATCTTCGACAAGTAGTGTCTAGACATTCTAGACCAAAATTACATACAAATGTGTACAAAGGAATATGAAGAAAACATAAATCATAGATTCAAGACAATATTTTAGGATTTGTATAAACAAAAAGTCGAGTATTCATATAGCATGCAAGTACAACATTTGAATCTACCTTTTCACCCAAAAAAAATGTCGAACTATCACACAACTACAAGGCCGTCACAATATATTAATCACTAATTGTGAGATCTCCAAAATTTCACAAAATGTATAATATATATGAAAGTATGTCACACAGAATCTAAAAACATAAATCTTATTTTGTTAGAAAAAAGAGTAGATGGTCATCAATCAAAAAAAACTTAGAAATGTTTGAGTTAGAACATAGACAATATACTAAGAAGGAAATGGGCCTGTGCGGTGCTTCGAGCCCAGGCCCACGGCCATCTGTGAAGATAACCGAAAAGGTAGCCCATTTCAACGAAACTCCACCAGATCACCCACGGCCATCTGTGAGATAACCGAAAAAAGTTGCCGCCTCCTCTCCTCTCCTTCCCCTCTTATGGCGCAACTCCCAGGCCCCGCCGCAACCCGTCAATTTAGCCGCCGGGAAAAGAAGAGGATGTTGCCTGGGAGGACGTGCTGGACCTGGATGACTCCATCACTTGTTGTAGCATCGTTGGTCATTTTTTTTTTTTGACTGAAATCGTTCGTCAATTTTCAGTGGATGAAATTTTCCAAGCACCATTTATCCACTCCACTTCCATATCATATATGGTCGCTAGCGAAGCAGTTTTGACATCAACAAGTGATGCCACCATCAACGAGTTCTAAAAAAGTATTCTCATGTCCTTGTTACTGAAGCGCCACTATGCAAAAAAACACACAAAGTAGACACTACATCAGAGATGAAACAAACATTACTTGTTTCTGATATGATATTAGAGACGGGCTTAGTTGAAACACGTTAGTGATGTGTTAATTAGTGATGGAGTAACTCAAAACATGACGGGCATTCTTAATGCTGGATATTCAATGACGATGTGCTTCACTCTACTCCTCCCGTCACTTTGGACAAGTCGTTTTCTATGTCTCCGGAGAAAACGTACCACATTATCATTTTAGTGGCTTTGAGTATTCAACTTCAAATATATATATACATAGTGACCACTTCACATAAATTAGCTAGCTAGTCCTCTGTTTTCTGAATAAGTTTCCTGCTTCTGTACACAACTAGTTTCCTTGACAAACGACCATGTACGATTCAGTGCCCATGCACAGCATAGAATGGAAAAGAGCCTGCAAACCTTACACTCCCAGCAGATTCATGCATTTCCTTACAAACATGCAAGGAAATGACGAGCTTTTGCAGCCGTCCAGGGTGGCCAGGCGGTGGCTCCGCCACTAAGTTTGGATCATCTATGGTAGGAGTACTGAGATCCAAGCGCGAGTTTCCTGGTGCATCCCAAACTCATACATGCCCTCTCTAGTTTTGTACAGGAACGAAACATTTTCTCCATTGATCGAGTGGACAGAGGATGAATCGCGCAATACACATGGATTTCTTCACCACTCTTATATAATGACCCCTCGCTCATTCGCTCATTCGTCAGCCAACGTCAAGAGAGGCATGTGCATCCCTGGCCGGAACGGGAGCAGGTTTTTACTGCAGCACGGTGCTCCGATTTACCACAAACACCTGCACAAAACTGAGAAAATATTATGACATACAGTTAATATTAATAACTCTAGAATATTTATGTTTCATATTCTACCATTCTAACAATTAGGGTGGATACTAAAACCAGATGAATCAAAAGCAAAGGTCAAATTTGTTTCTCCGAAAGTTTGACCTAATTTCTAGTGAATAATATTTATATTTATGGCTCCAAGATTAATTTATTATGAAAATGCATTTCGTAATTAATCTAGGGATGTTTATTTGATATTATAAATATTGATAATTTTTATATATAATAATTGGACAAACTTATATGATGATAAAAGGTTACAAATTGCATGTTTCCTAGACAGTGAGAGTTACGACTATATGTGATCCAAAGGCTTCAACTTACAAACCTTGGTTTGACTTAATGATTTTTCTTGTGTTAGTTCTGCCCAAGTGCAGAAAATATTAAGAAACCATAAAACATAGATTCAAGAAAATATTTTAGGATTTTTATTCACAAAAAGTCGAGTATTCATGTAGCATGCAAGTACAACAATTGAAACTACCTTTTCAAAAAAAAAAAAGTCGAACTATCACACAACTACCAGGCCATCACAAGATATTAATCACTAATTGTGAGATCACTCTGTAACTTCACAACATGTATATGTATATTATAGATGAAAGTATGTGTCACTGAATCTAACAACATAAATATTATTTTGTTAGAAAAAAAGTTGATAGTCATCAATCAAAAAACTTAGAAATGTTCGAGTTAGAACATAGACAATATACTAAGAAGGAAATGGGCCTGTGTGGTGCTTCGAGCCCAGGCCCACGGCCATCTGTGCAGATAACCGAAAAGGTAGCCCATCTGCGAGATAACCGAAAAAGTTGCCGCCTCCTCTCCTTCCCCTCTCATGGCGCAACTCCTGGCGCCGCCGCCGCCGTCAATGTAGCCGCCGGGAAAGAAGAGGATGACGCCTGGGACGTGCTGGACCTGGATGACTCCGACATCCGCTTCGTTCCCCCACCCCTCCCCGCTCTTTCCACGCCACCGCCACCGCCACCCAATCCCAGCCCCAGCAGGACAAACCCCCGCACCCCTCCCACCACCACCACCGCGTCCCCGGGCCCGCCGCTGCCGCCGTCCAGGACACGGTCCTCCCCGGCTCCGCCACCCGCCCGCCCTCCCATCGGGAAGCGGGGTCGGGCGCGCCACGGACGCCGACTTCCTGCGGCCCCCGTGGCTCTGCGCCCTCCAGTTCCTTGGTGAGGGGTGGTAATCCAGTGAAGGCCTTCCTTCGCGTTTCGTGGCGAGGTTGTCTCCGTGTGATGTGTTTGTCCGTTTGGATTGCAGCCAAGTCGCGCCCGTTGGAGCGGCTGGGGATCAGGGCCATTAAGGGCGATGAGGACTTGCGTCGAGCACCTTTGGTGCGTGTCCCGCACCTTCCAAGCTTCTATTAGTTTTTCATTTCATTCATGATGATCATTTCGTCCGATCCTAGTGCTAGTTGGGATATTTTGGGGGTTCTGTGTTTACATTACATCACGGTGTTGTCATCAGGTGGCTGGGATCGTGACGTCGTGCAAGCCAAACGGGCTCGGAGATCTCTTCTTGGTTCTCAAGGTTAGCTGAGCAGTCATTTAGCTAGTTCTCAGTTCTGTCTTAGTTTTAGTTCCTTTTATTTTTTTTTTTCTTCCAGCGAATAATGCAGTGGAGGTGCTTGCCATTTCATTAAGAATGAGCTACCCTAATGTACAACACCACTCATGCAAACACCAACTAATATCCCAAGTTCTTAGAAATGGTTTGTGAGGTCTTTTTAGCCCCATCTGCACACCACAAGGCACTCTCCTCCACTGCCCTCACAACCAAGTTTGTGCTTGGAAAAGCTCCATGGAACATGGAAGCTTTGCAATGTTTCCACAACTGTCATGCCACCAGGATAATCCAAGTATTCAAGCCTTCTCTATGCTCCTTGTTCACACCCTTTTGATTGCACAGCACCACCATGTAGAAAGACCAGCCAAGTCTTTGTCAGGAACTAGAGCCTGTAAACCACGCTTCTGTGACATGACGAGCCACAAATCCTTTGCAACTACACAGGAAACCAAAATGTCATTGATGTTCTCATCTGCTTGACTGCACAAAAGGCAAGAAGCAGGGTGAGGCTACCATAGTGTTGCAATGATTTAGGACAGCTTGATACAAGAAGAACTAACCCCTCAATGGAGCTCAAGACTTCCAGATTTACTTCCAAGGTGTAAATCTGGTGGATTCCACAAACTAAGAGTTGCAAGCTGATTTGCTTGAATGTAATCTTGACCCTGTCAATTTCAATGGTGCTGGCTTTGAAATCCATCCAGGAGGGTGACATTTTCGTACCAAGCCACATAGTTGGAGATATTCCACTGTTGCCTTTAAATTGAAAGCACCACTGATATCTTTAACACATCCCCTATTTTCATCAGCCTCCTTTTAAATGCTTGCCAGGGACAAGGATAATATGGTTGGTAGTAACTTCTGATATGGTCTTTCCTTGCAGCTATAGATTAGTTTAGAATTAACAGACCCATCCGCTACATATGGTTATCATATCCATATAAAAACAGCTCTCACTGTTAGATGCACTCGGATTTATGACCTTGTCCATGGTTGACCAGAGTCTATTTTCTCAAAGCCATATCCATCTTATGTACCAAACCAAGAAGGGTCACATATTGAATACCAAGCCCACAAAATTGAAGTGGCTGCGACAATAACCACCATTGTCCTCTTGACCTTTAAGAAAGCCCTATTTTTATCAATTGCCTTGATCATCAATTTTGGAAGGCTCATAATGACCACAAGATATGTCGAAACACTGTAATTGCCACTCGTACCAAAATTGATTTACCAGCTTCTGCTCATCAATGGGGTCCTCCAGCTTTTCAAATAATCAGCCACCTTATCAACAAATGGCTACAATTCAGTTTTAGTGAGCTTCCTCATGGAAAGTTCTTGATTTCACATGTGAGATGATCATGTAAATTTTGAGCCCTTTACACTGGATTAGTGTGACGGAGGCCTTACAATTTACAAATATTGGCTTTGAGGCCTGAAGCTTTTCCAGAAATGTGTAATACTTGCCTGATCAGTTTCCGTATCCTTCACAACTGGCTGTATCAATCAATAAAACAGCGTCGTCAGCATATAAGGATAGCTGGTGCGGATGTTATAGACCATGGAATAAGAGTAGCTTTAAAAATCCTTGTGATGCTCTACAGACCAAAGAATTCAGAACGTCCATTAACAAAACAAATAGCATGGGTGATAGTGGATCGCCTTGTCAGAGACCATGACAATGAATCTCTCCCAGTTCACCGTCACCAAGCCACGGGTTGAGAAAAGGTGGGCAGCGAAGTGCATAGCAGTATAGCACCATTGCATCACCAATGACAATGTCTTTTGTATGTCTAACTTAAATAGGGTATGGGGATCCTTTTTTGTCTATGTATGATTCTTGTTGTCCGTTGGAATAGGAAGAAATTATGAATGCATCTTCCCGAATAAAAGTAATTTGATTATCTGATACCATGGAACTAGTTTGGTGCAAGTTTGGTGGCCAAGAGTTTTGTAATCATTTTTTAGAAAAATTGTGTACCCAATTTATAGATCTGAAGTCTTTCATTTGAATAGCATCAACTTTGTTTTTGATCAAAGTGATAATATTGTTTGGCAGTCCAAGCTTTGCCATCAGACTTAGCAGCTGCCTTCATCTAATCTTGCTTAATGATCAAGAAACAAGACCTATATCAAATGGCCTGTAAACCCATCCAAACCAAGTTCCTTATCTTGAGGAATGTCCTTTATGGCCCAAACCTTCTCTCCAGTAGATATGTCATCTAAATTTCCTAAATGATGGTGCTGCAGGTTAAGCTCATTGAGATCAACAGTGAAATTTCTGTGTCGAAACAGTCCCCAGGAAATTTGAATTCCATCTTCATTAGTGACAATCTGATCCTCCACTGCTAGTGAAAAAAGGAATTACCTGCATCACCCTCTTTTATATAAAGAATATAGAGGGAGTTGAGGCTACCTTAGTTATTTGATGGTGTGGATGTACACCTGGACACTCAGGACGCAAATTTGGGTGCCTATTTTCTTCTTGATATATAAAAGCTGACTAATTCCACCTATGTTGGTCTAGATTTTAGCAACTCAGCCTAGGTTCGATGGTCAAATGTCACACTACCCAAATCCTTGCTGTGGAAAAATTGGGTGCCTAATTCTTACTAACAAGCCACATAGGCCCAGGGTTTTCAAGTTTTTTGGGCCAAATAGGCTATCGGGTGCCTTCACTCAATCTTTCAATCAATAAGCTCAGGATGTTTCTCCCCTTGGATCTAGTTTTATATAAAGACTACAGAACATAGCTTTGCGATTGTGGGCTTCAAAGAGGCTAAGCCAAGACAAAGCATTAGCGCTTTTGCGTAACCAATCCTCCATTGATATGTTGAGCTAAATATCAACTGCTTACTCTTAATAGGATCCAACCAACTCAATTGGTGCTTCAGTTCACAAGAAAGTTATTATGGAGGAGAATAATGGCCATGATATCTCAATTGGGTGTGCTGTTGTTTTAAGTAAGGTGAGTACATAAGTTGTGACTTATTTTGTTGTGAAACTAGTCTACTGTGGTGGCTGGTGGCAAGTGATTGGTTCAACTGTTGAATATGCTGTTTTCAAATCCAGGTAGCTATTTTCCGTCCACCTCGCAGCAAGTTGTGCTACCTCAATGTTACCAAAGGAAAAGTGATCAAGGTATTATTCATAGTTTGATATTAATTTAGATTGCTACTAATTACTGTAATCTGTTCTGGTATAGACGATGATGCTTTTCCGGTTTAATTGTAGTTGAAATCAAAATTATTGAATATAATTTAGTAATTTGCTGCTGAAGTAAAAAGAAATAAATCAAAGTAAACTACTCTGCTATTTGTACAAAAAATATTCTTGTTCTGCTTAGCCATTTCTGGAACTTGATTATACCAGTATCAACTGCAACTTTGTGCATTGAATCTGCATTTAATGAGAGGTACAAACCATTATCTGAAGGCAACATATCAAATACAATCACATTTTCAGGTACAATTTTGCAGTCAACTTTTGGTTAGGGATTTGACTCAACGTATGGCATATAAAATCATGAAATTGTAATTATTCCCTTGAAATTCAATTGTCTTCCAAATCTTAGGAGTCAGGACTCGGAACCCGAAATTTATAACCATCTTTCATTTCCTTTAGCAGTTTCATGATGGCCTTTTTGTCAATATTGAAACACTATTACAATGCAAATGTCATATAACAATTTTATACTGAAATCGGGTATAACAATGCAAATGTTTTCAGGTTTTTAGTAAGGATTGTGCTGCCCCAGCTAAGCAAGTGATTTCATCTAGTACTACTGAAAGAAGTCAAGGTGGAGATCCTACCAGCAATATAATGAGGAAACTTTTAGGTCGTGAAGACATGATGCCCAGTAAAAACGAGATGCCAGTTAATGAGGTTTCTCATGAACACAGTGCAACACTTGATTCAACTAAAAGCACTTCAACATGGGATATTCATGGTGGGTTTAGTTTAGGAAGTGACCAGGAAGGTAAATTGCTGGCAGATTCACACAACAAGCATAAGTCAAGCTGCAGTACTGAGGGGCATCCCCAGCAAAATTTGAGCATTCCAAACACTTGCTTCTCAACCCCAAAAGAAAATGTCGATACCGGCAGTGGATCACTTCTGAAACGCAAAAGGCCAGAATGGACGGATGAGCAGTCTGCTCAACTAGATGAGCAGGTTTCTCAACTTTCTCAATTGTTTGCTGACTACTAGCATTGTATATATATATGATATAAATACAATGGCACTTCTAGCATTTAGAGTTGTATATGTTTGGTTTTTTTTTTTTTTTTGTCAAGGAGCTCACTTTTCTTAAACGGTTGTCATGCCAGTCTTTTATTGTACACAATTTTATGT
>JADLZK010004111.1:0-12536 GCA_015847255.1 Hyparrhenia diplandra
GCTTTACTTATGCTTTACTTGTATATACTTGGCCCCTCCACGCGATGGACATGGGCTGCAGGCTAAGCGCTATTGCATATGGTTGGATCGAGTAGAGCGCTAGAGCACCAGCGAACACACACGAAAATGTAAGGTAGTGGATTGGTCATTGCAGGTTTGCAGCACCGCCGAAGTTTTGAGAGACCGACCCATCGCAAAGAATGGGCTCAGACAAAAGGGTCCCGAAGGCGTTATACTATCAGACCATACTAAAGGCGTAGGAGCACGCTGGCTGTCTCAGTTAGGCCTGGCCCATTTTCGGAACCAAATGAGCTTACAGTTAGAGTTGGGACTTGGGCCGTGCAAATTTGAGGGTGGGGGCCATGATGACACGGACTTTTGGCACGACCAAGCACGACACGAAATATTTTGGGTCGCCAAGCACCCACGAACACGAGGGCCGCGGCGTGCCTAGGATCTCAAGACGACGGGCTACATGGCACGACCCGCACTTTGGGCCGTGCTTGGGCTGGCACGATACGAATGTAATTTTATAGCATTTATTGTGCTACCTCTCATCTAGTACTTAAATAGGTGATGAAAATCATTAAAACTTCATTGAAATAGTATACATAACATACAAAAATTTTTTTATATCACAACACAAAAAGAGAAGTAGTGGAGATATTTTGAGGGCCGTGTTTGGGGGCGGCACGAGAAAAAAACGTTTGGCGTGCCACGGGCGTGCTTGGGCGAAGAAAAATTTGATGTGCCATATCTAAGACGGCCCGATGTGCTTCTCGTGCCCTAAGGGGCACGATCCGAAGCACGAAACACGAGAGGGCCGGGCTGTAACACCCGGTTTTAAGCATGTCATTAGCATCTACATTTCATGGGCATAATCATCATTTAGTCACATGCATTTATGCACATGAAATGATAGAGGTCAATTGCCTGTTTAAATGTATTTAATTTGCTTGCTATGCTTTGCCTTGTCATTTCATGTATAAAATGCTTGCATAATTAGTTGTTTAATCTTTATTTATTCTTAGTGATGATCACAGGATGTTTTAGAGCATGAGTCTTGTTGGTCATGTTTACTAATTAGATTTTATAATGATAGTTTGACTTGATTTGACCTTGTTTGACTTTAAAAGCAATTTATCTTATTTTGTTCAAAAGTCATGGCTAGAGATCTTGCATGTGTGTGCACTCTTCATGAAATGTGTAGCTAATTTCATGTAGAACAAAAAGATGTCATAGGCCGGTTGCATGATAATGAGTGGATCATGTTGAAAAATTCAAGTTTGCTTGGATTGATGCAAATTAGGGTTTCCGTTGACCGCCGGAGTAGTCGTGCTTTTGACTGCTCGTAGTTTCAAATCCGAGCCAAACTAGACAAAACTTTCGATACATGAAACGCTTAGAATTTTATGAGGAACATTTCGTTCAATTAGAGTTTTTGCTAATTCTGCACGAATCTCGAGGCACATGACAAAATAGCTCGATTAGGGTTTTGAATCAGGTCTTTAGTGACGCTTGGTTTGTTCCTGTCTCTGTTTTGCCGGGCCGGAAACGTTGTCGCGCCGCGCCGCCGCCCGTGCCGCGTGGACGTCGTTCCCTGCCCCTCTGTCGCGCGCCGCGCCTTGGGGACAACGCGCGTCCCTTGCACGCCAAGCCGTCCCCTGCCCCTCCATTCTCGCCCAGGCAAGAACAGCAGCAGCAGCATCGCTGCAGAGCGCCGCCGCGGCCACCATCGTCGCCGCCGGCGTCGAGCGCGACCACCACCGCGTCCCTGCCCTCCAAACCACGCCAGCAGGCCCGCCGAGTCGTGCACCATCTCTCTGACCCACTAGGAGCAGCCCAGGACCGAAGGTAGGGCCCAATCGGGCGGATTTCCGCTCGCCGGATTTTCCGGCCGCCATGGACGCCGCCGCGTTGAAGCTCGCCGCTGCGTCATCCTTCGCCATTTTTCTTGCACTAACTTGTGTTCCGTGGTCCTTTTGACTTTATCATGCTAGGTTTGCAAGGATTCGACGTGATTCGCGACCGTTTCTTCGAGACGCCGCCGCTCACCGGAGCGCCCACCACCGCCGCGCTCGGGTCGCCGTGGCCGAGCTTGCTCCGGCCGGCTTCTCACCGATTTTCCGTGCGACCGAGAGCCGCCTCGTCCTGCTGATGCTGGAGAGCCTACCAGTCGAGCCAATCCGCGACCCAACTCGCCGGAACGCCGCCCGCACCGCCGCGTCTGCCGCCGCCGGCAAGCGCGCCGCCGTCGAGTCCTTCCCCGCCGTCGATTCGCTCGGCTAGGTAGTGCTTTTGCTCCGTCTCGATGTCAGGAAGCCCATGCTCACCTTATCTTGGCCGGACTCCGCCGGAAATGGTCGGTCCGCCGGCCACCGCGCCGCCGCCGCCGCACGCCGTCACCGCCGCTAGGGTTCGATTTAGCTTAGGTTTTCGGTCTCAATCGATAGATCACGACGAGACCAGTCCATGCATGTACTTGGTTCGCCGGGAAACCTCCCCGCCGGCGAGATCCGCCGCCGGCGGCGCCGGTGCTCTGCTCTGTCTCGCTGACGAGCGGCCCCCCAGCTGTCAGCCCTTTTTTTTTCCTTTTATCTTTATCCAGAAATGCTTATATTGCTTGTTTAAATCATATCTTGAGTTGTAGTGGTGCAAATCGAGTGCAACAAGTTTTGTTATTTTTCTTGTGAGTATATATACTGTAGAAAAATATTGCATGTCAGTTTTATGATACTTTTCTGTATAGTTTTATTTATGGCTTTAAATTCCAAGTAAATAAAGAAATGCATATCTAATTTTTGGTGCATGATAAAATAGTGGTGCCTGTACAAAATGTTCATGTTTTTTTTTGGATGTAGATGTTCTGTTGAAAAATATGATTATGTATCTATGTGCTATTTACCATGCTTTCTTAGGAAATTCATAGAAAAATAATTACTAGAATTTTTGCCATGCTACTTTTTGTACATGCCTTTGTTACTGTTATGTAGCTTTTAATGTTCATGGTTAGGCAGTTTTATACTTTTCATAGTACAAAGTATTTTCATGCCTAGTGTTATTGCTACCTTGTCATTTTTGTGTAGGACAGTATAAGCATGAGTTTGCCATGAAATTTTTATGGTAGGCATGTTACACCAGTAGGATGCTCCTGTAATTTTTGTACAGTTTTCTAAGGTGTTTGCATATTTATCATATTTATGTTGCATGAAAATGCTTACAAAATGCATGGTAATAGTATGATAATAATTCTTGGATGGTATACTGTTTGTTCTTATGATATCAAGGACCTGTTAGTGTGGTTATTTTGCTGGTCTTGTATGTTTGGTCAATTTATTAATGCTAGCTTTTATATTTAAAGTGTGCATGTGTAGTGGTTATTTAGGGAATGTCATTTCATGTGATTTAGTTTATCCTTTGGCTTGATAGGTAGGTTATTTTGATGCTTTATGGTCTTATTTGCTTGCTGGTCAAGTTTGGTAAGAGTTGCATGCTTGGTTAGAGAGTTATAGGAGTTGCATGTTGCAAGTTGTCCGTAAACTGAGCCTCTGTTTTTGCTATTTTTGAGGCTGTAGATGTTGGAATCTGGTCGAGGGTGTATTGAATGTTTTGTAGATAATTTTGTTAGCTTTCCAATGAGTATTTGTTTGCTGCATTTAGAGTTACCGAACTCCTATGTGATTTGCTTTTTAGTAACGGTATGTCTAGCCATTATTTTCGGTGTACTAGGGAAATAGGGTGTTTGCTTGGTGTAGGTTATTAGAGTTTCTTGTGTAGTTAGATTTATGTTTTTAAAGAAGAGATATGCACTTACTAGTATCATTCATCATAATGCATTCATCCATCATTCTAGTTTATTTATATGCAAGTATATCTCATTGCATTCGGATATTAACTCTTGCATATGCATGCATCATATCGGGATCGGAGGAGTTAGTTAGGGAGGAGATCAAGGAGCAGGAAGCCAACCTTCATCATCTTGAGTGCAGCCAAAAGACCCCACGGGAGAAGAGAGGACCGTGACTCAAGCTTCCGAGTGCCACGACTTCTTCTTCCTACTACTTTTTCAAGGCAAGCCCGGTGCATCTTTGAACTTCCCTATGCTTTCTAAATTAACTTGTTGAGTCCTTTTATGAATGATGCATTAAGTGTAGGATATGGTTTTTATGAATGGTTAGGATATGGTTGAAGCCGTTGATGCACGAGATATCCTTCTTTGAAGTTGTTACCCTATCCTATGTAGGAGTCTAGGTTAAATAAATGCTCGATTATGATGATTGCAAAGAGACGGTGATTTTTCGGTCACTTGTGAGGATTGTTGTTGTGTTAATCACGTTGGTGGTTAACAAGCTGCCGCCGAGAACCCGTAAATAAAACCCGCTTAGATTGGATGGATATTGTGGTCTTCCATCCGATCGGTTTAAGGACTCTCACTTTGTCGGAAGACGGTCGAGGAAGTTGAACGCACTGTTCATATAGTAGGCTCCGCGGGTCGTGAGCCACGAAGCTTGTGGGAAGGTTAGGGGCCGGTACTTTGTACGCTTTAACGTCCCTCCTAGGCGTGGTAGGTTGGGTTTGATCGGGCGCAAGCGCAGAGGCGCTAAGCCGCCGTCTTCGTTTGCCGCTCACTTGGTGGCTCGAGAGGAGGGGGTTGCCGACGGTCCGAGACATACGCCCCCTAACATCTTGGAAGTGATTGGGTCCGCCGTAATTAAGTAGACCTCGGTGTATGACAAGGTATTTCGCCGGTGGTCGAATTGATTCAAATCGCCATCTCTCTTGGACAGTGAGAACCCGGGATGCTTCCGCGGCATCGTAGTCTAATATCACAATAATGGTTATTCTTATTCATGTTGCTGATGTTAAAATGTTGCTCAAGTTACTTATACTGTTATTTATATATCACTGAGCATATGTCTTTAATCTTGACTATACATGACTTATGGTTATGTATGTAATAAATAACCTTTTAACTTGGAAGAACCAGAGTAGTATGTGTAGGAGCATTAATCAACTTTATTTCTAAAAATAAATGTGAGTCAGCCAACTCCAGATAAAGCCAAGCATAATCCTTGAAGTCTTTTTCTTATTTTCTGGTTTAAGACGGGTAAGTCTTGCGGAGTACAATTGAGTACTCACGGGTTAATTCCCACCGTTGCAGGTGACTCCGTCTTGCATGGTTCTAGCTAGTTGTGATGTGCTGTGGTTGAAGAATAATGCCTAGGGCATGGCGGTCTCCATATTTCCCTGTCTCATGCTAATACAGGGGTGACACTATGTTGGCACTATACTATTTCATTTTGATTTCATTTGTACAAATATCTTGTTTTCGAAAGTTATTGCTTCTGCACTCTGAACTACTTTGAAATAAATGTGTACATCGCGACTCTGATTATAATATATTGAATTTGGTTTAAGATACCTACGGATTTGAACTACTGAGCTCAACGATCTTGGTTGTATTGTTGATGAGATTAAAATCACTCGGAGATTTCGGAATACCGGGTTTATATGGACTCAAGTGTAGACCGCGATTGTTTGGTAATTGCGAATTGTACTTTATTTCTTATAAATTGGTCGGCTCGTCAAGCGGGCCGTGCCGCCCGGCACGGCCCAAGTCCCAGCTCTACTTACAGTCATACTGTCAGTTTATATTCGATTGACATCACAATTAATTTATTTGACATGACTCAGTACAACCGTGCCATACTGTATACAAATTAATTGGTGTGAGTAGATACAAATAGGTATACTCCCTCAATACTGTTAAAAGAAGTCGTTTAGGACAACGACACGGTCTCTAAAATACAACTTCGACCTCTCTTGTTAGTATAAAAATATTTATGCAAATGTGATATATGTATGTTTTTATGAAAATACCTTTTAAGACAAATCAATTCATATAATTTTGACATTTACCAACTCAACAACTTAAAAGTTATTGATGATTTATATTCCCAATTGTTTGACCCAAACCTTGTTCAAAAACGACTTCCTTTACCCATACAAAGGGAGTATAGGATTTGTGCATTGCGATTTGTCTTCTGCATTTGTATTAGTTACATCACATACCAAAATATTTGGATTTGTTTCTTTGTAGAAATAATTTGTGCATTTTTACGTGTCTTCTCGATTTGTGCGAGTTACATCACATATGAAAACATTTTGCTTTGCTTAACTTTAAAAAAATCATCCAAGTAAATATCATAACAAGATCATGAATTCAATAATAAAAAATATATATGATTTTTTCTATGGTTTATTTTGACATGTTTGATGGTTATCTTCATTTATTCACACATTACTGGTGAGAATTTCTAGGGTACTCCCTCCATTTCAAATTGTAAGTCATTCCAAGAAACTTGAAGAGTTTAACTATCTCAAGTTCGACCACTTAGAGATAATTACAAAAATGGAGAATCCAACCATAATTAGTTGAATCCTAAGTGTTATTATTTTATTATATAAATTTGGTCAAACATGAGATGATTTGATTCTCCAAGATTCGGGATGAGTTACAATTTGGGATCGAGGTATATTTTAGGTTGTTTAAATAGTACTCCCTCAGTTTCCAAATTATAAGTCACTTTAATTTTTTTGCTACATCCATTTTGTTACACATCTAGATATGATAATAATATGCCTAGATACAAAGTAAAATGGATGAACCAAAAAAAGTCAAATCGACTTATAATTTGGAACAGAGGAACATCTATGTAAATGTCACAAACCCGGATCAAACCGAGAGGGGTGACACGTGGCCCGGTGGCGTGAGGGCGAGCACGCACCGGCCGCTAGGGCTTAGCGCTTGCTGCTGTGGCGTGGGGCGGTGGGGGTGGTGGCGGGCGGGGGGCGGCGGCGCGCGGGCGGTGGGGGTGGTGGCGGTGGCGCGGCAAGCTGGATGGGGGTGTATCCCGCAAGCAAGAGGAGGAGAAGGAAGGGAGATAAATTTCTTTATTGTTTGTTGACCCGAAAGATTCTGACCCTTTACTTTTATATAGCGACTAGTGGGACTTGTAAACCAAACAATCTCTCTAAAAGGTTTCCTTATAGATTGGAATACCTTTTACAAGCAATCCTATTTATTTTCCTAATAAGGGTCTTCCTTATAAATGGAATATCCCCTTGCACACCAAAAAACCTAAGATAATCCTAGTCAAACTCATTCTTTATTCCCTAATTAATTCCCAAAGAATCCGCCAGAGAAGGGAGGCGGAGGCGGCGGGCGGCGCGCGCGCGCCCGGCGGTCGGTGCCCGATCCCCCTCGGGTCTCGTGGGCCCGACATCTAGGGCCCTATTTTCTGGCATATGAGAAGCAAAGTTCTTTTTCCCTCTATTGTGGCCTTTTACTTTATTAATTTGTTTTCTCTTATGCTTTGTTTTTTTTTTTTTTTTTACTATTTTTCTATTTATGTTTTGTTATTTATCTATTTATATGTATTTCATTTATTTTGTTATTATTTCTACTTTCATGATATAACAATATCACTAGTGTGAACCTAATTTTTTTAATCCAAAAATGCTAAATATTATTCTCTTGAACTTAGAACATTTTATATCATGAAGATGGACCATTTTATCTTGGACCTAGAACATCTCCCATACTCAATAGAAGAAAATATTCTATCCTCATTGGATAAATGGGATTTTATTTTGAAGAACTTATTGCAAGAAACACGGCAGCGCATTTGAAATTTAATTTGAATACTTGTATGGTATGAGTACCTTTTTAAAACTTGGTTCAGATGGTGGGCATACATTTTGGCCCACTAATAGTAATTCGATCAACGAAGCAATAATTAGGAAAGGAAGAAGTCCTATTTACATCCCTCAACTGTCGGCAAAGTTTGATTTTCCTCCCTCAACCGCAAAAACCGTATAAAAACCCTCCCTCAACTTTCCATGCCACTCACTTTCACTCCCTCGGCGTTTCAACTCCGGTTTTGTCCCACGTGGCGCCATGCCACATCATCACATATCCATCTCATCTCTCCCCCCACCCTTTCTTTCTCCATGTTGTCTCATCTCTCTCCTCTCATATTCGGCTAAGAGGGCGGATGTCGGGGTTGTCGCCATGAGCCAGGAGGTGGGCTCGCGATGCCGAGAGGGAGCATGGCAGGGCCAACGGTGAGTGGCGTGAAGAAGCGGTTGTCATTCCCCTGCGAACCTCCTTGCCATGCACAAGCGCTTCTTAATAAAAGCAGCATTAACGCGCGCAGAGCCTGCAGAGCCCGAGCTTCAAGAGCGCGGCAAGGTGGTTCTCGTCGGAGCACCGGTCCATTTCAAATTGTGAGTCATTCATTCTAGAGAGTTAAAGTATCTTCAAGTTTTACCAAAATTATAATCAAATTTTGATGACTTACAATTTGGGATTGAGGGAGTATATTTTAGGTTGTTTAAATACTATAGTATGTAACGTTCTTTTTAATTTTCTCTATATTACGTGGTCTTGTACTTTATTATTTTTATTCTTTCTCTTATGTTGTTTTATCTTTTTATTATTTTCTATTTATGTTTTGTTATTTATCTATTTACTAGGGGGTATTCCCGCGTGTTGCCGTGGGTATTCAGTAGAATTTTATAATAAATTTAATTAAAATTTGAAGAGATTCAACTTAAAAGATATGGTACTGGTACAGACATCCAAACTTGATGAATAGATACATATGAAAGATTATACCATGAATAGATACATATGAATGATTATACCAAGCTAAAACTGGACTTTTACATCTATCCTTTCAGAGTTCACAAATGAACATTTGAATCTAGCCTAGAGTGTGATGAGTGTGATGAAACAACCCCAATTGGTCAATGTGAAACTGAATTCTCCAACGGACTCCATCGTGGTGCACAGGTACTCTAATTTGCACAGAAATCAGAGTACATGTCTGACCAAAATTTGAGATAGGGCGGCATAGCAGATCTTGAAATAAATCATGTAGAAACAACAACATAGCCACGAAAAAAAATAGATGTTCGAGCACCGATTGTTCTTAAAAAAAACAAAAATGCTAATCTATCATCTCTATATACCTTGGTTCTTCCAAAGTTC
Source organism: Hyparrhenia diplandra (assembly GCA_015847255.1). Lineage (NCBI taxonomy): Eukaryota > Viridiplantae > Streptophyta > Magnoliopsida > Poales > Poaceae > Hyparrhenia > Hyparrhenia diplandra. The sequence continues at coordinate 9,056 of JADLZK010004111.1, forward strand.
CATGGCCAGCGATGCAGCAAGCAACCTAGGAGCACGAAGCTCTCTCGTCAAATAGACAACTGAAGCTGATGGTAATTAAGTTAAAAACATATAATTAATTTTTTTTTGATCCATTAGTTTTTGAGGAAGCATAATAATTAGACAAAAAGGTAAACCTAAACTGGCAAAAAATCTAGGATTTTCAGGATCAATTTATAATGACACATGCATATAGAAATAAAAGCTTGTGCATTAAAAAAATAGAACTAAGATCTTGTAGCATCCAGTACAATCGTCTACATTGACTTGTGCAACAAAGGAAATTCAAGGGCATATAGCAGCATGAGGCTATGTCCTTAAAAAGCATGGCAAACCACAAATTGCAATCTGAACATTGCTATTACTATCTAGTCTAAGCCAAATAAGGTCTCAGTCCGAAACCTTGAGAGCAGCTGAAATGCATTGAGGCCTATGGGTTCTTGTTCTTTCTTGTGTAGCACATGGTCCTCCCTAAAGCAATGTGACTATGTGTGGCACATGTGTAGGAGAGGCAAGCACTTACAGGTTCTTAAAGCCAATATCAAGTGGAGTTTAGCCAAAGGTAATACTTCCAGGATATGGATGGTCATTTTCCTAAAGCCAGAACGTAGCACATATCAGAGTTGAGTAAAAGAACTCATACCTATGTATGCTAGAATCACAAGCTGGGGCGTGAGAATCACAACCGGGAGGATGAAATGGATTTTCTCCATAGGGGTTTCATGTAGGTTCGTGATGCAAGCCGGGCAGCACCACAGCCATGCGGAGGATGAAATGGATTTTCTCCATGTTTTTGAGAGAACCTGATTTAATTTGAAGATCCAACGACTCAATAATGCATGGACTCTAAAGAAATATGGCACCAATGCACCAATAAACCTGCACAAAATCAGAGAGTAATAGCAGGTGAGCGTAGATCTTGATCATTTGGAAATTGAAAATATGGACAGAACAAAACACAAAGTAGCACCTTGGGATTGGGATGATAATATAAGGGTACATCCACATGGATCGGAGAAAGAAAAACAAAATGTGCCATACCTGACAATAATTTTTTTTTTCTAAATGGAAAACCACCAACGGGATTGTTCTGCCTGCTCATCTTCGTGGCCTAAAAACAAATGACACATACCAAATCAATCACAGATTGTATCAGTGCAGCTGTAACAGATTAAACCAACACTTTATACCGATGAATGATTGATACTCCACACCAATAGCACACATTTCACTTGATAAATCCAATCCACCATTTGTGGCTGGCAGATGTGCAAGGTTAGAAATGATAACGACAACAAGAGTGGAAATCTTATTGAATTCATACGGCTCCTTAGAAGCAGCATGAGCATCTTGTCCCCGACCATCAGCAGCCTGTAAACCAAGCGATCAAATGGTACTCGGAATCACCGACACAATGTAGTACCTCAGAAAGGGGGACAAAGACCTAGGCGCACACCACACCTGAAGAAATAGTACTGGAAACTACTGTGTGAGAGGGCCGTAGGTGCGGCTACTGTCATTGCAGGACTGAGTAGCGTCAGTAGATGATCCAGTGATGGTTAACAACCGAAGATCTTTGTCCGCCTCCGAAAGCAATGCAAGGCACCAGTTAAATCTTAAGCAAACAGACTGAATAATCAAAAAAACCACAAATGCATCATATATTGCCTCAAAAGCATTTCAACGAACACATGGACCTCAAGATAGAGGAAATAGAGGTTTCTAAGTATAGGACGGCCCATATATACAAAAATAAAAAATATGTGTAAGGCCCTCTAGCCTGTCAAGTCCGGATAACGACACGAGATGTCCTTTCGGGATAATGCGCTGTCGTTCATTGACAAAATAAAAAATATGTGAAGAGCATTGTAGGTAGTGAAGCAATGTCAGATATGTTGGTTAACGACACAGACGTGTCGTTCATTAGTAGGTAGCTAATCTCTGTATGAATTCTAACATATGCTGCAATGCAAACATTCAAGACATGGACCGCTTCTGTACGCCAATTGAGTTTTCTATAACAACTAATTTGTGCATATATTTGAGATTAGCTGAACAAAATAAATATTTAGCTTCGCAGCATGGTGCTATTACCATGGTGCTCCTGTATTTGAGGACATCGAACTCATAATCTGATGCAATTATTTCGTAAACAAAGATTGGTCCACTGCAACGTAGCTGCAGGCAATATATAGAACAGAAAGCATGGAACATCAATAAGTAAAAAAAAACACCTCTAATATCGTAGCATTAATCTTGGTCCAAGCTGCAGTAGGTGGACACCAAACTGCAAGAGGTAGATCGCATCATGGCAATTCGCAGCAAGTATATATAATCGGTAACCAAAGGAACCGGTAGATGCCATGCTCACCAGGGAATGAATTGCTTCGTTAGATTATTTAAATTGCCACCAAACAACGGACTCATGCAGCTGTAAAATTGAAAACAAAAAAAGATAAAAACATACTGATGAGACCGAATTAGGTTGTAGCAAGCAGACATATGCCAGGAAGTAAACTAAATCAAAAGGTGTGCCACATCTGAGCATCCTACTTTGGCATTTTATCAAACACGAAGCAGTCATATATTAGGAAGTAAATTAATTCAAGGAAATCATGATGCTACCTGGGTTGCGGGGTTTTTGTTGACTGGTGGAGCGGCAGACGACGTGGTTTGTTGTGGCCATGGGCGCTGAAGGTGCCTGAATGGCGTTGTCATCATCTCTGGTGGCAGCCAGGTATGGAACGCTGCGCAACAGCCGATCGGCAGCGGCGTCGGGGACGAGGGCAGCGTCCCGGGTGTCGCTGTCAGCGTCGAGGTTGCGGGTGGAGGGCGGCGGGTCGCGATAGAGCTGGGAGGATGAGGGGGGGGGGGGGGCGGAGGTGTGCGGCGGGCGGTGTTGAAGCGGTCGATGCGGTGTGGATGTAGGAATGGAGCCATCAGCGGTAGGGTTTAGGCATGGCATCGCGGTCGAGGGCCGGCAGGATAGAGGAGGGGGTGAAGGAGGAGCGGCCCGGGGCGGCGGGGAATCGGGGCGGGCGGCGCTGGTTGTGGAGGCGTTCGGCGCTCCAATGGAAAGGGGAGAAGATGGAGTCGGGAGGAGGAAGAGGGAGGCCACCGGGAGGGGAAGAGGCTGCGGTAGGAGTGAACATGTGAGTTAGGGCGCATATGTGGATGCACATGGATGCTCATAAGCGTGTCTAAAAAAATTCTCCTAGTGGAGGTCTTTTATAGGGGTTAAAGATATACATTTCATGGTTTTTGTTAATTTTTTTCTGCTTTCATGATGTACAATACCACTAGTGTGAACCTAATTTTTTTATCCAAAATGTGAAATATTATTCTCTTGAGCTTAACTAGAACATTTGTTTTTATGAAGATGGAACATTTTATCTTGGACCTAGAACATCTCCTAGCTATATACATTTCGGCCCCACTAACAGTCATTCGGTCAATGTAGTAC